>CM035168.1:35724113-36097994 GCA_020205615.1 Panax quinquefolius | reverse complement strand
ATTTAAACACACTTCATAAACACGTTATGGCATGCTAATTCACATTGATTAACATAGAATTTCAAGTAATTCCTAAGAATTTGACAAACCCAACTAAGAACAAAAGTTTAGAATTTTATACCTCTTGAAGCTTAATAAACTTAGTTTCCTCCTTCTGAATTTTCTAACCTCTTCTGTGGACCACCACTCACTCACTCTCAAGTTATCAGAGTTTCAAGAACTAAAACAAAGCAACATAAATTGAAAATTTGTCTGTTATTTATAAAGAAAACTTGGACTGGGCAATTACATTGCACTGAGGTTGAATTCATGGGGTAATGGAAGAAAACATTGGTTATTTTAGAGTTATTTAACAACCCACCACCATCCATCTCCATTTCCAATGATTTCTTGCTTGGTAGTTGCGTATTTTAGCCATAGGTCACTGTTCATTGTACTGTGGTGTAACTGATGAATTTTATATTATAACAATGTGCTCCAATTTGGCTCAGTTAGTTACTTAAACTTCCAAATGTAATTTTAATGTACAATTATTACCATATTAGGAAAATTTAGGGATTATTTATGTACTCACATCATATAATCCATGTACATTAAATACATGTAATAAAATAACATAGTTAGGTATTATCGTTCGAGTATCTTCATAATTATTTTTACTACTCATATAACCACATTATAACATTATATAATATTAACTGTCCAGTTTACACACGTAATTCTTTTCCCAATTTCTAGAATACACGGATATTTAATTATTTTTGTATTAAAATCACTTATGATTTTATTGTACTACTTGATACTTTATATCATTAGAATGTATTCTTATCATATGATTTTATTCATGTCACACCTTACATTAATATTCCATTTCATTTCTATAGTAAAAACCAATTTTCCCGGATTAACCACTAAGCGCAATAAATTGCATTCATTTTTACTCTTTGGGAGGGCGCAATTTGGGGTCCCTAAGTGCCAAAATGATTTAGCTTCAAGCCAGTTCCAATTTCTATCACCACACAAGTTTAACATGGTATGAATTAACTTCTATAATGGTGATATTACTAGTTCAAGAGTGTATTTTTCACATAACCATACACAATTAATCATCCTCTTAATAACTATTTCCCTTTTATTCCTGAAATTCTCGATTCTTACAGAGCTGAAGGAGAGACTCAAGGATTTTGTCTACAAATTTTATTCTCTGCCTTATCTTTTACTTTGTATTTTGAATGCTCTATCAATTTATGGATCATGGATTTTACCTCAATTATGAGTTAATTTTTATTTAAGATTACAATGAATCTTATTGTGTAGCTTTTATTAATATACTTCTGTGTTACTTATTGTTAGCTATTATAGGATTGTCTATTATAATTTGTTCTTAATTACTTAATTGTCTGATCAACAATTATTTTGGTAATCTATATGAATTCGGGAGATGAAGTATATATTTAGATCTGATCATAATAGTATGTGATTGTGTCTTCTGCTTGGTGATGGAATTCATGATTTGTATTCAGGATAGGGATATACCTTTACGCCGCATGCAATTTGAACGAGAACTGGTGTTGTAAATCCTCTTTAATTGTAATTCACATAAGAATATAATGAATTAATTAACTAGGGTGTTCATCTTAATTTTATCAATTGTGGATTTAAGTTAATTTGTTTATGATAAATCGGAAGATGGTCATAAATATTGAATAGTTATTGATTAACAATTCAGAATAGTTAATGTAACGTCCCGAAATTCGGTCTATCTTCACACCCGGATTCTGTACATCACGAGTACATCTCCTTCCAAAACATACATCATTATACAGTGAAATATAATAATATACATTCTCAATTCCCAGATTTTAATACCTTATAACCTCGTTCATTACAAATAATGATAATTACATTATTCTTTACATCTTACACAAGTGACTTTCATCTGCCACCAAGGATACATAATAATTTATTAAACTAGTCTATAGTTTAATTAAATTATTCTACATTACAAGTCTTTGCTTGATCTTCACGCTCATTCATCTACTGAAGGGAGCTTCTTCTGAATACAGATCAGCTTGATCTTTAAGGGATCCTTAAATTCTTTTACTCGTATGCTGAAAATGTTTTTCATTTAAAGCAAGTGTGAGCATTCAATTGCTTTGCAAGTCATAGCAGTTGAACAAACAACTTCAAGAATTTAAACATTCTTTTAAGACTTCGATAACCGAACAAAGGTTATGAAGCAACTTAAATAATAGGAATAAACTCTGATTCCTATCATTTTAAAACATTAGTCACATTCACTTTGAAATACTTTCATTCTTTTACTCTTTTTTGTACACATCCTATCTGGCTAGAGTCTTTAGCATAGACTTAACAATAACGGTTCATGTATAAATAGAACATTTCATATTGAACAGTTCAATCAAAGAATAGTTCATCTCATAGAAACATCGAAGTGTTAAAGTTGTGGCACAAGGCCTCATACGTTCTACCACCTTGTACAAAGATTACACATTCGCACATAAGTAAAACTTCTCATGTTCAACATCTGAGAAAGTTTAAGAAACTAGCATTCATTTAGAATATGAATGAAGTTAGAAAACTTGCCTTACGCATAACTACAACTTAGAATTTACGTTGAACTGTTTGTTACGGCTTTCTTGATAATTCATATCTTACTTACTACTTTCGTTATCCATTACATGAACCCCACATTCATTACTCTTTCTTAATGTCGAAGCCATACGATTCGTTGTATGCTAAGACCGATCGTTCATCGCAACAGCGTTGCATTTACATTTTCTATCTTTTAATCTCATTTAATCTTCCCATTCAACCTTTACTAAAGGTTTAATTCACTTTCTTAAATGTTACATTATGTGAACTATATGTTCATTATCTTTCCCTGCACTTCCCCCCATAAGTTGAGCAATTAAATACTCATTATTTTGCCTTGCCCTGCACCGACGTTGCGGCGCTAGTTCCTTTCTTATCTCTCACGCTGCAGTGCCACTCACCAATACCTTCCTACCCAGGCTGGCACTGCGGCGCCGCTTTCCAAGGCATTACTGGCACTACGGCGCCAAGCCTAAAACCTTGAAATTTTTTTCTAAGTGTTGCACTGGTTTGAGATGCTTACTTCACAATCTCATAATTTATTCGTTATAACTAGGAACGAGGTCGTTCCAAAACCAGTCTCTTCTTTATCTTACGTAATTCAATCTCCTCCAGACAGAAATTTATTCTAAATCCATTAACCAGCCATTTAATTGGCTTAAATTTCATCCTTCGTTCGTTTTACGTTTTTAATGCTCTTCGTTTGTTCGTCCATAATTCGATCATCCGAACTCAAAAATCATTCATTTTTGAGTCCACGACTCACATTTTCAATGTTCTCTTATATTCTTATGAAACCCTACACCTTTAGGTTCATTTACACACTTTCTAGTTCTTGTTTGTCTTTTACAAAATTTTTGCCATAACTTCGTTATAGCTAAGTTTAATACATTCTTCATGAACGTTTCTACCATTCCTAACCAAGAAATAAGCATCTAACTTATACGCGATGGTTTTAAACTTGTCCATTAACAACAAGTTATACTACGATGGTTTTAAATTTCTCCATCAACAACGTTCTTCGTGTTTTTTGCGTGTTCTTCGCGTTCTTCGTTCGTTCTTCATTTTTAATCGATATTTTGATTATGATTTCACTTTTTCTTGGAATTTGGTGTTATAAAACACCATTCCTTACCAATTTCACTGAATCATTCAAATGATTCATTCGGATCGCTCAAATTCATTAAAATTCATACTTCCTTAAGAAATTTATAAACTAAACTTCAAATTATTTTTTCTTTTTTTTCTCATGATTTCAACCATATGAAAATCATTCTTAACATCTTTTACTTCTATTCTCATTAAGTCATGCTTTTAACATAGAAAACTTAAGGAAAATTTATATTAAACTAGGTTTTGGATTACCTTTTTTCTTTAATCTTCTTCTGTTAGACAAAATTTGCACTCGAGCTAGCTTTTCCTCTTCCTTTTCCCCCTCATCCAACTTCTCTCTCTCTCTCTCTCTCTCTCTCTCAAGTGTTGGTGATTTTAAAAATCACCAACAAATGAGTTAAGGTTCTCTTTTATAGAAAACCAAAGCTACGGGCAAAACAATCATTTCACCGCTAAAGTTACTATTCCCACCTCCTTACTATTCACGAAGCTTATCTTGGAAGCTTCGTGCTTTCATCTTTCGGGATTCATCTAACAGTTTGAAAATTGTGATTCTCGGAATCCAAACATTTTTGGATATTTTATCTTTTTTTTACAGATTAACTTGTACGCATTCTTCGGAACATCAAAAAACTGAAAAAACACTTTTTGATGACAAGTGTTTTCCTTCACGTTTCCCCTAACATAGTTAAATGAATGAAAAGTACATAACAATACTTTTTATTATTTTTATTTCGTCCGATTTCTGCACGTTTTTTGAGAAAAACTTTTTTTGGCTAACTTAACTTTTCACGAAATATTATCATCAAATCTTTTGATGGAATGTCATTTCGATATACCAAACTCTCAGAAAGGCTTAGGTTATTGAAACCCTAACCCTTAGGATTTCGTTGGGTGAATAGTGTTTATTTCATCTTTTTCTTCGTATATATTTTGTTCTCGAAAAATTTTATTTTTGTCTTAAAAATTCTTACTCGTTCAGTCTAGCTCGTAGCCAGAATCCTCCCATTTTATAATCATCATAGGTTCTAGAATGATTAATAAACACATAGCACATAATAGTATTAATAAAAAATCCTTTTATTAATAACTAATTCTTTAAATCTTAAATTCTGGACAATCCAATTTTCTGGGTTATCACACTTTTCCTCCCTTATAAAAATTTCATCCTCGAAATTTCTAAAATCACACCCATACCTGGGTCATCACATTCAGCCCTTCATCACAGAATTTTTTCCTTGAAATTTTAACATACCCTTCTTCCCAACTTCTCTTCAAAAAGTTCTTATCTTTCAAACATTTCCTGACCTTCATAACTTATTAAGAATCATGAAATATAATGAATAACGAGGAACATAAGAATTCTTTTTAAACATGTCATACTTTTGCTGAAGGGTCAAATCGGCCATGAACTCTTACTAGGTTTAACAGCATTTCCCTGTAAACCCTTCTATCACGGTCAGTTTACAATCAGCCAGAAGGTAAACTACCTCTTTCATACTTAGGCGATCAACCTATCATATAACCCCATTTTGGGGTGTGTTCACCTCAGACTTAATCATTAGATTCCGCACCAAAGCAATTTGGTTTGGCATAACTTCCCAAAGAAAGCTCAATTTTCTTTTAAACATGTCATACCATTTATCTTAGCCAAATCAAATAGCTTAGACCATACCAATAAATTTGATATCAACTTGAAACATTCATCTAGTCAAATCAATTGACATCGACTACTTCATTAAATTCTTTCGCAATACATCAAAATGTTTTATGACATCATGATACCGTACTTTTCACAGTATGTTGAGGACTTTGCCAGTTTATGACTTCGTCATTATACATCACACCATAACGGGTTGTTGATCCTAAGATCACATCCAACACTAGGTTCAATTGCATTAATAACTCCATCATTTTACCATCTTTTCATCAAATGCATTGATGATATAAAATTCATTTTTATATTTCAAATCCATTTATGTCTAGTAAAAAACAATTAGCATAGACATACCAAGAATAACTCTTTTAAAATCCATTGGTTTCAAAAAATTAAACCAATTCCTTCCCTTTTAAAATGCATATATTAGCATGATTTCAATAAACTTTGAAATCTAGTGTAGCTAGATGACTTGAAATATCCTATTTCTCCATCTTCCTTCATTGTCTTACTTGCGACAATACTTAATCTTCTCTAGCACCTTAAATGCTAAGTATATTGAAAATACGTGCTTTCAGTCTAAACATCCCTATACCTTAGTATAGTCCATTAGCTTACCACACTTTATGTGTTTAGGAACTTTCCATAACCATATTTTTTTAAGAAATTATCTTCGCAATATGTAATCCAAGAACAAATCAAGGATTATCCATATGCTTAGGGCTAAAAAACATAGCATATAACTATGAGTCACAAACTTTTCATAAGTATGAGTTTTAAGAACTCGCACCCAAATTATCATTCTCTACCTATTAAGCATATATATGAGAAAAGATTCACCTTCTCATCATATACATAATGATAGCGCGACATATTCCAATGATTATCACTGTAATAAGCCAAGCAGTTGTTACACCAAAGCACAAGCCTCTGGCCATAACAGAGGTTCATATAACTCAGCTATCATATGAGTCCCCAATTGAAATTTTATAAATTTTTATTTTTCTCTTTACTTAATACGAATCTTCTTTAATTCTTTTGCTAACCTTTATAACTCAATTTGAGTTCTTCTTTTCGTACTACTTCGTAGTACAATTCATTTATAGCATTAGCTATAAAATTCATCGTTTAACAGAACATCTGTTATTACGATTCAATATGATCACGTGGTGATCTTCTTCCTTAATTATTTATCTCAATGATTTTCTTATCCTTCTCTCTACGATTATAGTTTTAGGTACTCATACCTAATATTTATAACCTATCAGCTCTGATACCAACTTGTAATGCCCCAAAATCTGGTCTATCTTCACACCCGGATTCTGTACGTCACGAGTACATCTCCTTCCCAAATATACATCATTATATAGTGAAATATAACAACATACATTCTCAATTCCCAGGTTCTAATACTTTATAACCTCGTTCATTACAAATAATGATAATAACATTATTCTTTACATCTTACACGAATGACTTTCATCCGCCACCAAGGATACATAACAGTTTATTAAACTAGTCTATAGTTTAATTAAACTATTCTATATTACAAGTCTTCGCTTGATCTTCACGTTCATTCATCTAATGAAGGGCACTTCTTCTGAATAATGATCAACTTGATCTTTACGGGATCCTTAAGTTCTTCTACTCTTATGCTGAAAATGTTTTTCATTTAAAGCAAGTGTGAGCATTCAATTACTCAGCAATTCATAGCATTTGAACAAACAACTTCAAGAATTTAAACATTCCTTTAGAACTTCGATAACCGAACAAAGGTTATGAAGCAGCCTGAATAATAGGAATAAACTCTGATTTCTATCATTTTAAAACATTAGTCACATTCACTTTAAAATACTTTCATTCTTCTACTTTTTTTCATACACATCCTATCTGGCTAGAATCTTTAGCACAGACTTAAGAATAACGGTTCATGTATAAACAGAACATTCCATATTGAATTGTTCAATCACAGAACAGTTCATCTCATATAAACACCAAAGTGTTAAAGTTGTGGCACAAGGCCTCATACGTTCTACCACCTTGTACAAATATTACACATTCGCACATAAGTAAAACTTCTCATGTTCAACATCTGAGAAAGTTTAAGAAACTAGCATTCATTTAGAATATGAATGAAGTTAGAAAATTTACCTTACGCACAACTACAGCTTAGATTTTACGCTGGACTGCTCATTCCAATTCCTATATAGCACATAAGGAAATAACACATACATCAATTAGTCATATACTTGACTTACACATTGGTTAATCTTAACTTTACTTCTTAGGGTTCGCGTTCCTGTAATCTAAGTTTACGCGACAACTTTCTTTACCATTTTACGGCTTCATGACATTCGGAGATGTCTTAAATCATACGATCATCATCTTTGATGATTTACATTCTTATCTTCTTCTTATAACTCTTTTAGGACTCAACACACATCGTGTCTCTACTAGTAGTCCATATGGTACTCTGAGTGGTTTCCCACAAATAACCAATAAACAAGTTCCCATCTCATCTACAATGTCTTTCATAGTGAGTTAGATCGGTTACCAGTTTCGTATATACCACCGCTCTCTGAAAAAATTATTTAGCCCAGCTCCCATATGTCAACCATCAAAGATTGCGATTGTACCACAACCAAACCTTATCTTAACTTATCCGAACCATTAAGACCATAATGTTCGTTAAGTCAATTTCTTATTCCTTATGGCTTTCTGGCAACTAAGTGCCATATCTCAAGATTTATTCTTTATCGTCTAAGTCAAAGAGTCTTTTGTATACTCATAACAATCATTCAATATTAATTCTATGCATTCACAGCGTTAAGTATTTTATGTTACCTTATTCTTATCTTACAACGTCTGGTTCATTCTACTTGGAATGTTCTCCAAGTTAATCATTAACTCGGCTTCTTTACGATATACGTAAATTATAATTTTAAATATTTATTGAATTATATAAATATTTAATTGATGTGTTTATTGTATTGAATAAATATTTGTTTAATTTGATTTGATTTGATTATTTATTTTTCTTAAATAAATAATTAATGTTCAGTGAAGAGTTGAAATTAATTATTATGAGATTATATTCTAATTTAATTTAATAATTAAATTAGAGAGTTGATATGGATTAAATGGATTATTATAATGTTTTAATTTAATTTGGTAATAAAAGTGTTGATTTGATTAAATAATTATGAAGAAATTAATTATTATGGGATATAAATGGGTTATTAAAATAAATTAAAGGAGTTTAAATTAGTTTTGCCAAAAACAAAATGGGTTAAAAAATATATTAAAGGAGTTTTTTATTTTTAAAGAGTTTTGTTAAGTCTTTAAAAAGAGTTTTTGCCAAAAGCCTTATGGCTTTTGGATTTTTTTAAATTTTGAATTTTAATAATATAAATAAAATAAATCAAATAAAATATAAAATATATTTATAACCTATCGTTATATTTAGTAACGATATTATATTAAATATACGCTTATTATGGCTATCGGTTTTATTCTCGTATACTTGATATTGGCTTGTTTATCGGTTTGTTTTCACTTTTCAGTTATTTGAAGCTAGCTGAAAATCTGAGAGTTTGTGAGAGAAATTTGAGAGAGTTTTGAGAGAGACTTGTGAGTTTATAGAGATTAGCAAGGATTTTTAGAAAAGAAGGTATATCTATAACCTTAATATTATTATATATATATATATATATATATATATATATATATATATATATATATATGTTTATGTTACATAAAATTCTAAGCCTCTGTGTTCTTGATTATAGTATAAAGTTTTTACAAAATTGTTTACTATATTAAAAATTTCTTTATGATTGGTTAATAAATTATGTGTATATGGTAATTGTGATATTATAACTAGCATATATATATATATATATATATATATATGATTTGTAAAGCTAAATTACGTTTAAAAGAAAGAAAATAGTTTTACAGTGAAAATATATGTATGAACATGGCTTGTAGGAGTACTAAAATTAATGTTTGATTGTGAGCTAGTAGTGAAATTGACCCTTGAATAGGTTAATATGTTAAGAAATAAAAAGAACGTAGTTCGAATGAGGTAATTTGGTGTATAATCATGGTTACGGTGTTAATTTTATCAAACAATGTCGATAATGGAGTTTTGGTTTGAAACCATGGTATTCAAGAATTTTAGAGTTGTTGTTTAATTGTTTTAAAATAGTATATATATGATGGGTAAAGGTTATGTGTAAATTATATAAGTTTATATGTGTTAATTTAGTTGTTAAACAATCAAAATATAGCTTTGTTACATTTCTTCGTGTGGTTGGTTACATAATTGGTAGCCTCTCGGCCAAAAAATCGAAACCCATGACCCCTCTTCTTCATGTATGACGTCATCGTCCCCATGGTATGCGATTCATCATTAAGCGTGCACATAGCCATGTATTGATGCCTTGCCCAATAACTTGTTTCTAACGTCATGTAGCGCCAGTAACATGCCAATAATATGAACCTCTGATTCAAACCAAGTAGCGCCATGGCACGCCAGGTTAGCAATAAGGCCCAAAAAATTATTTTTTTGTACATAGATTCTATAATAGTTAATATGATGCAATATTATGACTGTTAAAAAATATAATTTTGTTAACTGTGCTATTATAGTGCTATGAATGAGTATATTGTTAGTAGTTAACAAATTTTCTTATGTAATTTGATTATGTGGTTAGAAGTCAAGCCATACATGAAATAGACACACTTATGTGTATACAGAGTATCGGTAGTAACTAATTATGTCATGATGACATGTGTATAGGATATTGTGAATCAATTATTACGGTTTAGCTCATACATGAGAGGCAAGTTTTTTCCTAACTCTAAACTTTCTTTGAGCAAGTTTTCTAAACCTAAACTTCTTTGTGCAAGTTTCTATTGTGCAAGTTCTAAATCTTACCTTTTGATATTGAGCTAGTCTTTTCTATATTTAACTTGTTGTTTTAGCATGGAAGTTTCTAAATTACGATACTGCGATATTGAACAAGTTTTGTCGTTCAATTTATTATTTGCCATGCATGCTCAATACTCAATTCTAAATAACCTTAGCTTAATATTGTTCGAGCAAGGTATGTTATTTTATTCAATGTTTATGCTCTTAGATTATTCCTAAAGCATGACCTTAGTATACAATGTTGATTCACTTATGACTTATTCCATAGCATAATGTTATTATATTTTATTCAACTAATCCTTAGTTGATGTTAAGTAAACTCTAAATTACCTTGAAACTTATCCAAACCAAACTTACTTTGGTGTGGACTCGTATTCTAAATCTTTGAGATGAACAACCCTATTATAGGGGATAACTTACATATAAGCGTTAAAATGTTTGTGCACAATACATTGTCTGAAGGGTGATCCCCCCCCTAAATGCGAGGAGTCCTTATAGTCTTATATTTGTTAAAGTTTAAGTTGAAAGAATACTTATAACTATGGACATAGTTTAGTGGTCTTTTGACCCTCGATTATATATTTGATTTTGTTCACGATTATTATTATTGATGAAATACCTTATTCATTTTCTATTGAGCTATTCATTTGGCAATTGATATGATATTTATTCATTATCATTTTAAGTGAGCTTTGTTTGCTCACTCTTGCTTATATAAACATTACATTAAAAAGTTGAGAAGGTTGATGAACCTCTGACCGATGAGAGAAAGGGAAGATAAACAAGTTTTGAAGACTTGTAAAACTATTCACTATTATATTGTTGAACTTTATTTAAATCTGATGATGTATTTATTTAATTTTCTGCATATGATGTTTGTAATTATAGGTTAGATAACTTAGGAGATTTTGTTGGATTTATTGATGTAACCCTAAAATGGGAAGGTTTATTATTAAGCTTTATTATGTTTGGGTAGTTAGATATGCATGTTTTTATCAAGTGAACACCAAATTTGGTGGAAATGAAGTACCCGAATTTGGGGGTGTCACAAGTTGGTATCAAAGCTTTAGGTTATGAACCTTAGGTGGGGAAAAACCTTAGGAAGTTACCTTTGAAAAGATAGTGGTGATATACTCTTATCGAGTTTGAAGGAAGAAGTAATAAAACACTTATGTGCTTAATGTGATTACAACTTATGTGTTCGTGAGTGTCGAGTAGTAATGATTAGTAATTAAAACTTAAAATGTTGTTGTCAGGATGGCTAATGTAGGAGAATCCAATCAGGGTAGGGATGAAGGACCCCGGATGCTGAGAGAGGAGGAGCCTCGAGATATTCAGTGGTTTTTAGAACAACTACTACCACGGAAAATCATCTCCGTTGGTCATGATGTGGTTGAAGCGGGAGGTTTACCTGATGAGGATGATGAGATAGAGATGGATGAGGAAGACCACGAGGAGGCCCACAATCGAATGAGGATGAGGAGGAGGAGGAGGAAGAGATTCCATTTAACTCGATCGTTTGCCGTATATATGATGAAGTATCTGATCAAAATGTGGAACTTGAGGATAGCGTTGAGGAGTTGAGAGAGATAGTAGGTGAACAACAAACCTCAATGGCGCGGAAGAAGACGACGAGAGATCCAAGATCTAGAAGAACGTCTGAGTAATGTCGAAGAAAGGCGATCCACACTTGAAGGAGAAACAAGCAATTAACGAGAGAGATCGTGAAACTGAAGAACAAGCTGAAGGAAGAATCTACTAAGAGGGAAGCCGAAGATGCGTCTGAAGAAGCTTCCAAAGCGAGCGAGGGTAGCGAGAGAGAGATGTACAAGTGAAGAAGATCAAGATGGAAGAGATGGATAGTGTTTTCAACACCATGATCAATCGAGCTCAAGATCGAGTCATGGGTTATCCGATCTGATTTGAGACGCCGCCATCATACATATATTAGATCGTAACAATGTTCCGTATTATGGAAGAAAGAAGCGTCGTAAAGGCTATCGCGATATTTTAGTAGGTCGTCATAAATGTACTTGATATGTGATTAATGATATGATAAATAAAATGTAAATCCCAAGTGTTATGTAACCTATGGGATATGATGATGATGTTATCCTGGAACTTTAGTAGTTCGGAAAAGTAATGTAAATAGCGATGATGCTATTGTTCTTATGTTTTCTAAAGATTATGAATGAATAAAAGTTATTATTTTATTCAAAGTGTTATGTGTTATGTGATGATGCTTTAATTAAGTAAGAAAATACTTAAAGAAATTGAGTAATAGTCTAATGAGTGTATTTTTTACAAAAATGCCTCGAAGAAGCGTCGACCTCGACAAAGAACCCCAGAGGATCTACCAACAATAACAATGCTGAAGCTAACCCGTTTCGATAGTTAGTGACGTTCTTGTGGGTGCGTTATGAGAATCAACCATGAGAATCAAGCCGTGACATTTAAGGACTTCAAGGAGGTTGGACCACCAGAATTATGTGGATCCATGAATCTAGTTGAAGCTCAGACCTGGATCGTGGAGGATGAGAAAGTGTTTGATGTAGCAAAAGTAGGGGAGAATCAAAAGACTGATTTTGCAATATTCATGTTAAAAGAAGAGGCGGGTTATTGGTGGCAAGCCAATAAAACTCGAGGAGGATAAGGGGTGATGACATGGTATAGGTTTAAGGAGATATTCTTCGAGACCTATTTCCCAGAGAGTTCAAGAATCGGATGAGAGTGCAATTTTTGGGCTGAAGCGAGGATCAATGATGGTATCGGAGTATATCTTGCAAAAATTTAACGAATTGGAGAGGTTTGCACCATATCAAGTCAACACGGATGAGCCTTGAAGGCTAGGAGATTTGAACGAGGACTTAAACCTTGGTTGTCTGATGGGAATCTCCTGTTCGGTTGAAGACATTCATGATGATGTGCTTGAGAAGGAAATTCTCGATAGGGTGGAGGCGAGGCTATGAACAAAAGTACAATCAAGAACAAAGAAAGAAGAAGAATGAGGGTGAAGGTAAGAATGGTGGTGGGAGTAGTGGAAATGGTAACAATAACTGAAGAGAAAATGGAATGGAAATGTGGGTTACGAAAACAGGGGTAACCAATGAGAAGAAAAGTTTCAAAGCATGTGCTACATACGTGCGGAAAGTTTCAAGCGGTGTGTGCTTAAGGGAAAGCGTGTATGCTTTAAGCTGTGGCCGGGAGGGTCACATTGCCCCAAATTGCAATCAACCCAAGAAGAATGTTTGCTTTGCGCGTGCGAATTCAAAGGATCATTTTGCTCGTGAGTGCCCTAAAGAAAAACTGAAGAGACAACGGGAAACAAGGGAGGTAGCAGTGGAGGCACATTGACCATTGCGGGACCAACGTCATCAAATAGACCCACAGCCAGAACCTTCAACATGGTATGCGGGGATGCGGTCTGATCAAAAGATGTTGTGTCAGGTATTATCCCAATCAATGATATTGATGCTTATGTATTATTTGATTCAGGTGCTACTTGCTCATTTATATCTGATGAATTTGCTAAGAGGTTAGGATTACCTAGTGAAGAATTGAATTTCCCTTTAAACATAGAAATTGTGAATAAGGAAGTGATTCTGTTAGGTTCGTATACAAGAATTGTAGGGTGAACATTAAGGGAAATGTCATGATGGTAGATTTAATTCTGATAAAACTTGGAGAGTTTGATGTTATTTTGGGAATGGATTGGTTGTTCAATTATGGAGCGATAATTGATTGCCAAAAGAAATGTGTAAACCTTTTGACTCAAATCGAAGGTAGTTTTCCATAGTAGCGGATCGCTGACATGCGAGATGTCGGCGATTATCTGAGGCCAAGAAGTTGTTGAGTCGAGGTTGTGTGGGTTATTTAGCTTACATAGTTGATACTCGGAGAGAAGAAGGGGTGAAAGCTGGAAGAGATACCGGTGGTTAGGGAATTTGTAGATGTGTTTCGGAGGATTTTCCGGGACTTTTCGCTTTGATAGAGATTGAGTTAAGTGATCGACTTAAGCGCGAGGAACTCTCTACGATATCGAAAGGCCTCGTCTGAGAATGGCTCGGTAGAAATGAAGGAACTGATGGTACAATTGCAAGAGTTGTTAGACAAAAAGTACATTTAATAGAGTGTGTCATCCGGGGGAGCATCGGTGTTATTCATGAAGAAGAAGGATGGGTCGATGCGTCTTTGCATTGATTATAGGGAGTTAAACAAAGTCACTATTAAGAATAAATATCCATTGCCAAGAATAGATGACTTGTTTGATCAATTGAAGGGTGCTAGATATTTCTCAAAATAGATTTGAGAAGTGGGTATCACCAATTAAAAGTAAGAAAGGAGGATGTACCAAAGATGACATTGAACTTCGGTATGGACATTACGAGTTTACGGTGATGTCTTTTGATTGACCAATGCCCTACTTTGCATTCATGGATTTGATGAATAGGGTGTTTAAACCATTCTTAGATAAGTTTGTGGTGGTATTCATTGATGACATTCTGGTGTACTCCAAATCTTAAGAAGAACACGTGGAACATTTATGTTTGATGTTGGAGACACTAAGAAAGGAAAAGTTGTACGCGAAATTCTCTAAGTGTGAATTTTGGCTAGGACGTGTACAATTTCTTGGGCATGTGATTAACAAAGATGGGATTTCAATGGATTCATCAAAAGTTGAAGCCAGTAATCAATTGGGAACAACCAAGAACACCTTGGAGGTGAGGTTTTTCTTGGGGATGGGCCGAAAGCTATTATAGGCGGTTTATTCGAGATATTTTCCAAGATTGCCACTCAGTTAACAAATTTGACAAGGAAAGTTGTAAAATTTGTTTGAATGGAAGAAATGTGAAGAAGAATGTTTTCAAGAATTGAAAAAGAAGTTAAGTGTGGCACTTATGTTGTCATTACCGGATAATCTGAGGAAAAATTTGTGGTGTATAGTGATGCCTCACATAAAGGATTGGGTTGTGTTCTTATGCGAGAATGCGACAAAGTTATTGCATATGCATCAAGACAATTGAAGGATTATGAAAAGGATATCCGACTCATGATTTAGAGTTGGCTGCAATGGTATTTGCTCTAAAAATATGGAGACATTATCTCTATGGAGAAAAATGTGAGATATACACAGATCATAAGAGTTTGAAATATATTTTCACTCGGAAAGGACTTGAACATCGTCGAAGGAGATGGATGGAATTGATAAAAGATTACGATTGTGAGATCTTTTATCATCCGAATAAGCGAATGTGGTTGCAGATGCTTTAAGCAGGAAAGGTCGGGAAAAGTTGATGTTGATAACCACTCAGGAGGAGCTTATTTCAGCAATGACAAAACTAGAGTTGGAAATAAAATTTCCAAAAGAAATCCGATGAAACGACTATTCCAAATAGAAGCTAGTCCAACTTTGGTGGACAAGGTAAAGAATGCTCAACTACAAGATGAAGAATGTGGAAAAATCAAAGAGAAAGTGGTTGAGGTGTGGTGAAGTGAAATAAATCAAATCGATCGAAAGGATTACTACTAAGATTTGAGGGAAGAATTTGGGTTTCAATAGTACCAGATATTAAAGAAGAAATCTTGACCGAAGCTCATAACTCAAGATATTCGATTCACCCAAGAAGTAAGAAGATGTATCAAGATTTACGACGACACTTTTGGTGGCCAAACATGAAAAGAGATGTCGCGAATGTGTTGCGAAATGCTTGACATGTCAAAAAGGTCGAGTCGAGCATCAAAGTAGCAAGCGGATACTTCAACCATTGGAAATACCAGAATGGAAGTGGGAACATATCACAATGGATTTTTGTGGTAGGTCTTCCAACTACTCGAAAAAGGATACGATGCGATTTGGGTAATAGTGGATGATGACAAAATCAGCACACTTTTTTGCATAAAGATTAGATTCAATCTTGATCGGGTTGGCAAAGTTATACGTTAAAAAAATCGTTTTGAGACATGGAGTTCGATGTCAATTATATCGAGATAGAGATCCGCGATTCACGTCGAACTTACGGAAGAGACTACAAGAATGCATGGGAACACGGTTGAGAATGAGTACGACATATCATCCATAAACGATGGCCAAAGCGAACGAAACAATCCAAACGTTGGAAGATATGCTTAGAGCATGCATCATGGATTTTAAAGGGAGCTGGGATGAACATTTACCATTGGTGGAATTTTCCTACAACAACGATTACCACATGAAGCATCGGCATCTTGCCTTACGAAGCATTATCTGGCGGCGAAGTGCGAGAACTCCACTGTCTTTGGGATGAAGTCGGTGAACGCCAACTGTTAGGACCGGAACTGGTACAATAAACTGTTGAGGTTGTTAAACTCATCAGGGCAAGATTGGTAGCTGCTCAAGATAGACAAAAGAAGTATGCTGATCAACACCAATAAGATCGTGAATTTGACGTAGGAAATTTTGTGTTCTTAAAAGTTTCTCCTTGGAAGGGGAAAATTCATTTTGGTAAAAAGGGGAAGCTAAGCCCGAGGTTTATTGGACCCTTTGAAGTGCTGGGAAGAGTAGGAGAAATGGCTTATGAGGTAGATCTACCTGCACAGTTGGAAAACATTCACAATGTTTTTCATGTTTTGGTGTTACGACAGTATAAACTTGATTACAAGCATGTGATCGAATACGAACCATTACGATTCGATAAAGACTTGTCTTATGAAGAGGTTCTCTATATCGAGATAGTTGACGAGGAAAGAACAAGTGCTCGGGAATAAAGTGATACCTTACATGAAGGTAATATGGAGGAACCACAATGTCGAAGAGGCTACGTGGGAACTTCGAAGTTGAAATGATGAAATAATTACCACGAGTTATTTGTTTAATCTATGTCTTGATTACGGGGACAAAATCTTTTGTAAGAGGAGGAAGAATGTGATGAATAATTTGTTTGAGTTGTGATTACGGGGATGAGAATCCTTGTAAGGAGGAAGAATGTAACAATCGAGAAATTTAAATTGTAATTTTAAATATTTATTATTTATATAAATATTTAATTGATGTGTTTATTGTTGAATAAATATTTATTTAATTTGATTTGATTTGATTATTTATTTGTTAAATAAATAATTAATGAGTGAAGAAAATTAATTATTATGAGATAATATTCTAATTTAATTTAATAATTAAATTAGAGAGTTGATAAAGGATTAAATGGATTATTATAATATTTTAATTTAATTTGGTAATAAAAGTGTGACAATAAACTATGCTTTATAAATGGGTTATTAAAATAAATTAAAGGAGTTTAAATTAGTTTTGCCAAACAAGGCTTAAAGATGTTTAGTCTTTAATTTTTAAAGAGTTTTTGCCGAACAAAACCTTATGGCTTTTAGATTTTTTTTGAATTTTTAATAATATAAATAAAATAAATCAAATAAAATATAAAATATATTTATAACCTATACGTTATATTTAGTAACTGATATTATATTAAGTACGCTTATTATGGCCTATCAGTTTTATTCTACATATACTGATATTGGCTTGGTTATCAGTTTGGTTTTCACGTTTGAGTCATTTGTTGAACTAAGGAAGAAAATACAGAGAAATTTGAGAGATTTGTCTATGAGTTTGAGAGAGAATTTGTGAGAGTTGTTGAAGGTATTATCTATAACCTTAATAAGCAAAAGAAGGTATTATATATATATATATATATATATATATATATATATATATATATTTACGACATAATTCCTAAGTCTCTGTGTTCTTGATTGTAGTATAAAGTTCTTTGCAAAATTGTTTGTAATCTAAATTTCTTTATGATTGGTTAATAAATTATGTGAAATGGTAATTGTAACATCATAACTTGCATATATATATATATATATATATATATATGTGTGTGTGTGTGTGTGTGTGTGTGTGTGTGTGTGTGTGTGATTGAAAGCTAAATTACGTGTAAAAGAAAGAAAATAGTTTTAAAGTGAAAATATATGTATGATCATGGCTTGTAGGAGTACTAAAATTAATGTTTGATTGCGAGCTAGTGGTGAAATTGATCCTTGAATAGGTTAATATGTTAAGAAATAAAAATAACATAGTTCGAATGAGGTAATTTGGTGTATAATCATGGTTACAGTGTTTAATTTTATCAAACAATGTCGAGAATGGAGTTTTAGTTGGAAACCATGGTATTCAAGAATTTCTAGAGTTGTTGTTCAATTGTTTTAAAATAGTATATGTATGATGGGTAAAGGTTATGTGTAAATTGCATAAGTTATACGTGTTAATTTAGTTGTTAAACAGTCAAAATAGCTTTGTTTTGTTCTTCGTGTGGTTGGTTACGTAATTACGCCCTCGGCGCCAAAATCGAAATCCAACCCCCACTCTTCATCTTGCAATATTTCCATGGCATGATTCGATTCTGCCATGATTGAGAGCGCATGCTTTATGACCAATAACTGCTTCTCGCATTAGCTAGCCATATTGCCATGCAACGTGAACCATGATTCAAACCATGGCGGCATATGATGACTTGTTAGCGATAAAGGCCCATAAAATTATTTTCTTGTGCATAGGGTCTGTAATAGTTAATATGATGCAATATTATGACTGTTAAAAAAATGTGATTTTGTTAAATGTGGTATTATAGTGCTATGAATGAGTATATTGTTAGTAGTTAATGAATTTTCTTGTGTAATTTGATTATGTGGTTAGAAGTCAAGCCATACATGAAATAGACACACTAATGTATATATAGAGTATCGGTAGTAACTAATTATGTCATGATGACATGTGTATAGGATACTGTGAATCGAATTGTTACGGTTTAGCTCATATGCAAGGCAAGTTTTCC
Source organism: Panax quinquefolius (assembly GCA_020205615.1). Taxonomy (NCBI): domain Eukaryota; kingdom Viridiplantae; phylum Streptophyta; class Magnoliopsida; order Apiales; family Araliaceae; genus Panax; species Panax quinquefolius. The sequence goes on along the minus strand of CM035168.1, from coordinate 36,078,844 downwards.
TAACTCTAAACTTTCTTTGAGCAAGTTTTCTAAACCTAAACTTCTTTGTGCAAGTTTTGTAATTCTATTTATATTGCGCAAGTTCCTAAATCTTACCTTTTGATATTGAGCTAGTCTTTTTAATATTTAACTTTTTGTTTAGCATGAAAGTTTCTAAATTCTGATACACTGATATTGAACAAGTTTTGCCGTTCAATTTACAATTTGCTATGCATGCTCAATACTCAATTCTAAATAACCTTAGCTTAATAATGTTCAAGCAAAAGATGTTATGTTATTCAATGTTTATGCTCTTAGATTATTCCTAAAGCATGACCTTAGTATATAATGTTGATTCACTTATTACTTATTCCATAACATAATGTTATTATAGTTTTATTCAACTAATCCTTAGTTGTTGTTTGTAAACTCTAAATTACCTTGAAACTTATCCAAACCAAACTTACTTTGGTGCGGACTCGTATTCTAAATGCTGAGATGAACAATCCTATTATAGGCGATAACTTCACGATAAGCGTTAAAATGTTTGTGCACAATACATTGTATGAAAGGGCTGATCCCCCTAAGTACGAGGAGTCATTATATCTTACATTTGTTAAAGTTTAAGTTGAAAGAATACTTATAACTATGGACATAGTTAATGGTCTTTTGACCCTCGATTATATATTTGATTTTGTTCACGATTATTATTATTGATGAAATACGTTATTCATTTTCTATTGAGCCTATTCATTTGGCAATTGATATGATATTTATTCATTGTCATTTTAAGTGAGCTTTGTTTGCTCACTCTTGCTTATATAAACATTACAACTAAAGTTGAGAAGGTTGATGAACCTCTGACCCGATAGAGGAAAGGGAAGATAAGCAAGTTTTGAAGACTTAATAAAAGCTGTTGACTATTATATTGTTAAACTTTATTTTAAATCGATGATGAATTTATTTAATTTTTTATATGATGTTTGTAATTAAAGGTTAGATAACTTTGGGAGATTTTGTTGGATTTATTGATGTAACCCTTTAATGGAAGGTTTATTATTAAACTTTATTATGTTTGGGTAGTTAGATATGAATGTTTTTATCAAGTGAACACCAAATCTGGTGGAAATGAAGTACGGTTTGGGGTGTCTGCGTGTTGCACTTTTGAGGGTTCACATTTTCATAATTTATTCGTCTTTCTTCTTTAATCTTCTTCCGTTAGACAAAGTTTGCACTCGGGCTAGCTTTTCCTCTTCCTTTTCCCCCTCATCTGACTTCTCTCTCTCTCTCTCTCTCTCTCTCTCTCAAGTGTTGGTGATTTTCAAAATCACCAACAAATGAGTTAAGGTCTCTTTTATAGAAAACCAAAGCTAGGGGCAAAACAGTCATTTCGCCCCTAAAGTTACTATTTCCACCTTCATACTAAACATTCTTACTACTCATGAAGCTTCTCTTGGAAGCTTCGTGCTTCCGTCATTTGGGATTCATTCGACAGTTCGAACACTGTGATTCTCGGAATCAAATTTTTTTTGGATATTTCGTCTTTGTTTTACAGATTAACTTGTACGCATTCTTCGAAACTTCAAAAAATTGAAAAACACTTTTTGATGATAATCGTTTTCCTTCACGTTTTCCCCTAACGTAGTTAAACGAATGAAAAGTATATAACAATATTTTTCGTCATTTTTATTTAGTTCGATTTCTGCACGTTTTTCGAGAAAAAACTTTTATCGGCTAACTTAACTTTTCAGGACATATTATCATCAAATCTTTCGACGGGATGTCATTTCAGCATACCGAACTCTCAAAAAGGCTTAGGTTATTCAAACCCTAACCCTTAGAGTTTCGTTAGGTGAATAGTTCATATTTCGTCTTTTTCCTCAGAAATATTTTATTCCTGGAAAAATTTTATTTTCGTCTTGAAAATTCTTACTCGTTCAGTCTAGCTCGTAGCCAGAATCCTCCAGTTTTATAATCATCCTAGGTTCTAGAGCGATTAATAAACAAGTAGCACATAATATTATTAATACAAAATCCTTTTATTAATAACTAATTCTTTAAATCTTAAATTCTGGACAATCCGATTTTTCGGGTTGTCACACTCTTCCTCCCTTATAAAAATTTTGTCCTCAAAATTTATAAAATCACACCCATACCCAGGTCATTTCACCCCTTCATCATAGAATTATGTCCTCGAAATTTTAACATACTCTTCTTCTCAACTTCTCTTCGAAGAAGTTCTTATCTTTAAAACATTTCCTAACCTTCATAACTTATCAGGAATCATGAAGTAGAATGAATAGCGAGGAGCATAAGAATTCCTTTAAAACATTTCATACTTTTGTTGAGGGGCCAAATCGACCATGAACTCTTATTAGGTTTAACAACATTTCGCCGTAAACCCTTCTATCACGGTCAGTTTCCAATTACCTAGAAGGTAAACTACCTCTTACGTAGGTGATCAACCTATCGTATAACCCCATTTCGGGGTATGTTCATCTCAGACTTAATCATTAGATTCTGCACCAAAGAAATTTGGTTTGGCACAACTTCTCATAGAAAGGTCTATTTTCTTTTAAACATGGCATACCATTTATCTTAGCCAAATCAAATAGCTTAGACCATACCAATAAATTGAATATCAACTTGAAACATTCGTCTATTCAAATCAATTGACATCAACAAGTTCATTAAATTCTTTCGCAATACATCAAAATGTTTTATGACATCATGATACCATACTTTTCACAGTACGTTGAGGACTTCGCCAGTTTATGACATCATCATCATACATCATACCATAGCGTGTTGTTGATCCTAAGATCACATCCAACACTAGATTCAATTTCGTTAATAACTCAATCATTTTATCATCTTTGCATCAAATGTATTGATGATATAAAATTCATTTTGATATTTCAAATCAATTTCTGTCTAGCCAAAACAATTAGCATAGATATACTTTAACGCCCCAAAATCCGGTCTATCTTCACACAAGGATTTTGTACGTCACGAGTACATCATTCATCCAAAAATACATCATTATATACTGAAATATAACAACATACATTCTCAATTCCCAAGTTCTAAAAACTTATAACCTCTTTCATTACAAATAATGATAATTATATTATTCTTTACATCTCACACGAGTGACTTTTATCGGCCACCAAGGATATATAACCATTCATTAAACTATTCTATAGTTTAATTACATTATTCTGCATTACTAGTCTTCACTTGATCTTTACACTCATTCATATAATGAATGACACTTCTTCTGGATACTGATCAGCTTGATCTTTACGGGATCCTTAAGTTCTTTTAACATCGTATGCTGAAAATGTTTTTCATTTAAAGCAAGTGTGAGCATTTAATTCAATAACCGAACAAAGGTTATGAAGTAGCTTGAATAATAGAAATAATCTCGATTCCTATCATTTTAAAACATTATTCAAATTCACTTTGAAATACATTTATTCTCTACTCTCTTCCATTCACATTCTGTCTGGCTAGAATCAATAGCACAGACTTATCAATAACGGTTAATGTATAAACATAACATTCTCATCTCATAAAAACTCCAAAAAGTTCACATTGTGGCACAATGCCTCATACGTTCTACCATCTTGTACAAATACTACACATTTGCACATAGACATGAACTTCTCAAGTTCGACATCTGAGAAGTTTTAGAAACTATCATTCATTTAGAATTTGAATGAAGTTAGGAAACTTGCCTTACGCACAGCTACAGCTTACGCTGAACTGCTCATTCCAATCTCTATAACACATAAGGAAACACATACACCAATTAGTCGTGTATATTTGACGTATGCATCGGTTTACTTAACTTTACTTCTTAGGGTTCAAGTTCTTGAAACCAAATTTTACGCGACCACTTTCACTACCGTTCTATGGCTTCATAACATACGAAGATGTCTTACTTATACGTTCATCATCTTTGATGATTTACATTCTTATCTTCTTCTTATAACTTCTCTAGGACTCAGCACACATCGCTTCTCTGCTAGTAGTCCATATGGTACTCTGAGTGGTTTCCCATAAACAACCAACAAACAAGTTCCCATCTCGTCTACACTGCCATCACAGTGAGTTAGATTGGTTGCTAGTTTCATATATACCTTTGCTCTCTGAAGGAATTGTTTAGCCCAGCTCCCATATGTCAATCATAAAAGGTTACGATTGTACTACAACCTAAACTTATCTTAACTTATTTGAACTATTAAACTATAATGTTCGTTAAGTTAATTTCTCATTCCTTATGGCTTTCTGGCAACTAAATGCCATACCTCAGTATTCATTCTCTATCGTCCAAGTTATACAGTTTTTTGTATACTCAGGACGATCATTCAGGTTAATTATTAACTCGGCTTCTTTACGTTATGCGTACTTGTCTTTAATTCAGCTTCTTCACCATTCATGGTTTAATCATTGGTCTTTATTATCTTTGTAACAATCAAGAATTTTATTTATAATTTCAAATATTTATTGAATTAAATAAATATTTTTAATTGATGTGTTTGTTGTTTATTATATATTTGTTGGATTATTTCTTAGTAAGTAAATAATTCATGAGTTATAAAACTAACTTAATTAAGATAAAAGAGTGATGAATTAAATTTATGAGATAATACTCTAATTTAACTCAATAACTAAATTAGAGAGTTATTAAGGATTATATGGTTTATTATAATGTTATTTAATTTGATTTTTTAATTAAAGTGATGTGTTAATTTATTAAATAAAATTATAATTATAATGAAAATTATAATTTTAGTGTATTAGTTTATGTGGTAAATGGATTTAATAAATTGTTATTAGATTTAATTTAATTTGAATATAGGAATTTATTTAATTAAAGTGTGACCATAAACTATATTATAAAGGAGTTATTAAAATAAGTTTAGGGAGGTTAATTCAGTTTTTTCCAAACAAGGCTAAATGAATGTTAAGTCTTTATTTTAAATCTGTTTTACCAAACAAGGTGTAAGATTTAATGGGTTAATTTTTAGTTAGTTAGCCAAACAAGCCTTATGGCTTTTGAGAAAAAAAAAACTGAAGTCAGTTAAAGTTATAATTAAATTATATACTTAATACATGTATTATTACCTATACGTTATAATCTATGTGTGTAAGATAGAAAGAACTCAGAAGAAGAAAAAGAAGAGAAGAAGAAAAGTTAGGAGAGAATTGGGAGAATTCTAGAGAGAACTTTGAGAAGAAGCTTGGAGGAATCTAGGAAAAAGAAGAAGGTTTCTCATCATCTAATCAAGTTTAAGAAGAATCAAAGGTATTCATCTAATTCTAAATTTCTAATTTATAGTTTCTCAAGTTCTTCACTTTAAAAGCTATTTTGGTTGGGTGATTTGAAGAGATGTTGTATATATATGTGTATGGGTGTATAATCTAGTATATATAGTCTCTTTAATTGGTTCTAGAGTAATCAAAATCATAAGAATATGTTAAAGATGAAAAACATGGGTTTTGATGGCATATGTATATTTTAACTTATGTTGGTGTCAAAATTGATGGATAGAATTTGAAAATTGGTGATAGATATTATTAGTATGTTAAAAAATGAAAACAACCCAAGTTGAACGAGTCAAAACAGATGTAAAACGAATTCATAGTGAAGAATTTCGCTATGAATGTCAAAAGAAGAAGAAATAATAGAAATAGTGAAATTAAAGGTTGTAATCTTTGATATTTATGTTGTTTATGTGATTAGAAACGTGTTAGAAAACATTAGATTATGTTTCTGTAAACCTATTACACATTGGGTAGGTTGGTATGGTTGTTAGAAAGGAGTTTGTAGGCCTTATTTGGCTTTCTGTAGTGTTCGGGATCAAAATTCATGAGTTAGTAGAAGGGACCCCAGCCCCGGAGGGCCCTCCTAGTGTAAAAACCCTCGCCCTAGAGGGAGGGGGGGTAGTCTGCCTAGCCAATTTTGAAAAAATAAAATATGACAGGATATGTTTTACTAAAACAGCCATAACTTTATCATACGAACTCCGATTGAGGTGATTCAAGATGATCCGGAACGAGAATGAATAGACCTACAACTTATATTCTTTACATTTTTTTATTTGAGGTCATTAGGAAGGGTCAAAAAAGTCATCTTTGTGACTGTTACGTATTCAGAGGAGATCGGAGGGCGTCGAACTAGCACATACGCAAGTATAGTGCTCCCGACGATGGAATATGTTATTCTAAGTGATGTAATATGAAAATTCATGATATTATACATGACATATAAAATTTCCTTGCTCATAATAGAAAGCATTGACATAACTTATTATGTGTTTTGAAAAGAAACTTAAAGATTTTGAAAAAAAAACAGACTTTGTGGAAACTTATGTTCTATAAGTTCTGAACTTAGTGGTTCGTATACATGATTGAGTTCAAATATAAATTATCATGATATGGTGTTTATAGTATCTTGTTCATGATAAAATTTGTTAGACCTTGTGTTAGAAAAGTTTTCAAGAGAAACTTGATATAATAGAACTAAGGTGCATAAATGCTACATGAGGTAGGTTATGAACTTGAGAAAACGTTATCATGACTTAGTTACTTATGATAAGAGTTTTTAAAAGTTGTCTTATATGTGCTATACTACATCATTAATGATAAAATTATTTCAAAGACAAACTCCATTATCTTTTGTAACAAAGTATTAAGACATGAATGATATGTGTACTCAACTAGTCAAGCATGACATACGTTATTAAGCATGTTTTAAAAGTATGAACTATGCTATGTCCATGTAAATGAGATAGATACATGTGAGCATGCTATTAGAGGCTTATTAGTACCAATATATGGTTTAAAATCTTATAACATCAAATCTTGTTAAAGAAAGTTATTAAGCCTTATTGATTGAAATAAATCAATATGGAACTAAGTAATTTGAATGTGAACTTGAAAATAGATCACAACCTATTTGATGTCAAGTACGAATGGTTAAGGTATACTTATACATGCCTAGCTATTCTAAGGGTATGATGAGAAAGCGAAATGAAGGTTTTACAAACCTAGTTAGGAAACAATGTAACGTTACTATTATATTACGGAATGTATGAAATATATGACTAATGGATGTGAATCCATGATTATATAACTGTGTAGGAATACACGAAGTGCAGATAAGCGTTAAGCAGTTAAGTCGTAGTTCATAAACTACGAATCAGGCAAGTCTTTCTGTTCCTATTTGTTATGTGAACTTGATAATTAACTATTTTAAATCTTTATTGCAAAGAGCATGATGTGTTATATATATGTTGAAAGTATGAAATGTTAAAGTCAATTTATGACTATGTTGATTGATTAAAGCATGCTGATTGAGTAAGGACTCAATCTTTATACTTGTTATATGAACTGCAGCATGTATGTTATATGTTGACCATGTTATTATGTGCTATGTGATACATGAAAACTATTAGATTTTGCTGGGCTGTCGAGCTCAACCTTGCAAATAACCACTTTTGCAGGCTCAAGATTCATGGTAAAGTTATGTGTTACTTGAAAGACATGAATCAGATGTGATACTTGAAGGTTTATACACTTTGGTTATGTTATTATTATTTGAACCATGTTTAAGGTTCCGAATAATGTATTAATGTGGAATTGTAATATCGTTTTGCGATGTAAACTATTGTAGTATTAAAATGTTTTTTTTTATATTTAGATATAAAGTTTGAAGGTTTTGGGAACGAGGATAGTTTGTAATAGAAAATTTTAATTTGAATGGTTGTATTATTGTTTAATGATGTAAAATTAGAGGTTGAATGTATTATTAACGACCGAAGTCGAGAATTAAATTATATGAATTTTGGGGTCATTACAGTTTGTATCAGAGCTGTAGGTTATAAACCTTAGGTAGGAGTATCTTAGGCTATAACCTTAGAGAAGGAAGGTGAAGATAATTAAAGAATAAGTTCAAATAGAGTTTGAACAATAAGAAGTAATTTAAGAAATTTTTAATGAAGGGATTAAAACATGCGTGAGAGGATTCAAAGAAGAATCTCGCAGAGTTATAAGTAATATGAATGTGGGGTTACCCAACTCCAATAATAAGGATGTAAGGTGATAATAAATAGACAATGTCTATATAAAGAGAATGATAAAGAAGTTAAGAATAAAAAGTTATATTTATATATGGTACAATCGTACTCTTTAATAGTTGATGTATGGTATCTGGGCTAAACGATTCCATCATAGAGCGGAGGTATATACGAACTAGCAACTCAGAACCTAGTTTGATGGTTGTTTGTGGGAAACCACTCAGCATACCACATTGAAACTATTAGAGACTCGATGTGTATCAAGTATAGAAAATGGATACGTATGATGAAAAAGGGAAAGAAAGAGGATCGTAAAACAAAACAATCACGAGTGAAGAAAAGAATTTTAAGGGAGATGAATATAGAATAAGATCATGACGTGATCTGTTTACGTTATAAGAGAAAGATGGTTTGTAATGTTTGAATAATTATAGCTTGATGCTATTAAGGTAATGTACTATGCTATAGTACGAGGTAAACTCACGAGGAGTTATAGATGATGAGGTACGAAAAAAATTAGTATCAAGCAAAGAGCAATTAGTTATAAGCAAGATAGAGTTAAGAGGGATTTCAATTGAGGACTCATGTGATGGCTGAGTTGTATAAAACTTTATATGGGTGAGGGTTTTGTGCATGCGCTTAGTTTATCACATTGATAATCATTGGAATGTTGGTGTCGCGCTATCAATGTATATGTGGCGAAAAGGTGATTCTTTTCTCATGTGTATATTTGATAGTTATAAACTATTAAGATTAGTTAGATATTATTAGGATTAGGTGCGGTTCTTAAAACTAATGCATATGGTAAGTTCGTGACTCATAATAATATGGTATGTTTTGAACCCCTCAGCGAATGGACTCCTATAGTCTGACTAGGACAAGTTCTTAAACTCATATTATTGTGGCAAGTTCCTGAACTTCCAATGTGCAGTAAGTTTGATGAACTATTTTGGGTAGAAAACGGTTATAGTATAGAGAACATTGATGAAGTTGAAGATTGATAGAATGGTTAAGTAATGAAGTAATGAAGTAAAGATTGAAGTTGATGGATACCTGGATATTCTAAATCTACTTGCTATGCTAGACTTTCGAAATTTATTGACTTCGTGCTGATGTTTGCACTTCTATTTTCTTGAAAAACATTGGATCAGATGATGAACCCAATGAGTTTAAAAAAAATATATCGTTATTCGTATGTCTATGCTAATTGCTTCGGCTAGACAAAAATGATTTGAAATATATCAAAATGTACTTTTATATCATCAATGTGTCATGGAACCTGGTGCAGAGATGAAAAAAAGTGATGGAGTCATCAATGCAGTATTACTTAGTGTTGGATGTGATCTAAGAATTGTCAGGCCACTATGGTATGATGTAGTACGATAAAATCACCAAATGACAGAATCCTCAAATGGACTGTAAATACAGTGCGGTATCATGATATCATAAAAAAGATTTTTGAGATTTCTTTAAGATATGAGAATATATATATATATGTATATGTATATTTCGATTGATGTCTGAATTGTTGTAGAAGTCTATGCTATTTGATTCAGCTAGACGATTATTGAAAGATGTTCATGAAATTCAAGCTTTTCTTGAAACGTTATGCTAAACCAAATTGTTTTGGTGCGGATTTAGATGTTGAAAAGCTGAGATGAACAACCCTTTTATAAGGGATTAAGCGGAGGCGTTTAGATGTTTGTGCACAATACATTGTACGAAGGGTTGATCCCCCTAAGTACGAGGAGTCCCTGTAGTCTTATGACTGTTAAAGTTTAAGTTGAAAGATTACTTATAACTATGGACATAAGCATAGCGTTTAAATGTTTGTGTACAATACATCGTACGAAGGGGTTAACACCACTAAAGTACGGAGTCCCTATAGTCTAATATTTATTAAGGTTTAAGTTGAAAGAGTACTTATAGCTTAGTGGATGTAGTTTAAGGTTTTATGACCCTCGGCATGATTTGGAATCTTTTAAATCCACCATTTCATCATATCGCTTCCCAATTATTGAGCAATTGTGGAAGATTCTTATTATTCTGAAAGGTGAAAGTGGAAAGGATGAGAAAATTAAGCAAAACATAATAATTTTAAGAAAGAATTGAAACTCCAGAAAGAAGAGAAATGTGAAACTCTTAGAAGAGGAAGAGGTGAGGAATATGATGATCTTAGAAAGATCCTTAGCGAAAGAATTTGGTTGTAGAACCCAATGAATGAATAAAGTATTAACGCAAAATTTATTTTGATAGATTGAATGAATAAAGATTAATAAATAAAATTTTGAGGACGAAATTTGTAGAAGAAGGGGTGAATGTAATGTTCCGAGAGTTTGAGAATCTAGTATATGGTAATGATCCTTAGAGAAAGATAATGAATGTGTCAAAGAATATGTGATACTCAAATATAATTGAGTCTAACTAAAGGTTATGAAATAAAACTTATAAGAATTTATTATGAAGAATGGTGGGAGTAGGAAATATAAAACCTATATTAAGGTAATGTGTTGAAGTTATTCAACGATAATTTTTTTTAAAGAGATTTGATGAAAACCTGAGTAAGATAGGTTTTGGTGATTTCGAGGATGGAATCCTTATAAGGAGGGAAGAATATGACGAATGAATGGTTTGAGTTGTGATTCTAGGGACAGAATCCTTGTAAGGAGAGAAGGGTGTAACAATCCAGAATTTTATTTATAATTTCAAATATTTATTGAATTAAATAAATATTTTTAATTGATGTGTTTGGTATTTAGTAGATATTTGTTGGATTATTTATTAGTAAGTAAATAATTCATGAGTTATAGAAATTAACTTAATTAAGATAAAAGAGTGATGAATTATTGTTTGAGTTGTGATTCTGAGGACAAAATCCTTGTAAGGAGAGAAGGGTGTAACAATCCAGAATTTTATTTATAATTTCAAATATTTATTGAATTAAATAAATATTTTTAATTGATGTGTTTGTTGCTTAGTAGATATTTGTTGGATTATTTATTAGTAAGTAAATAATTTATGAGTTATAGAAATTAACTTAATTAAGATAAAAGAGTGATGAATTAAATTTATGAGATAATACTCTAATTTAACTCAATAACTAAATTAGAGAGTTATTAAGGATTATATGGTTTATTATAATGTTATTTAATTTGATTTTTGTAATTAAAGTTGTGACGCCCCAAAAGTAGGTATACAACACTCATTCTGAGTCGCCAAAATACATGGTATAGAAACAACTACAACTTTATTAATACAATTATCGTGCAAAATACGACAACACTTAAACTGTGAGTTTAAATACAAATATTGTCATTTAGACAATATCCACACCCAAGTAAGTCCTCATTACAATTATTGATACATTATTTTACAAAAATGGTGAGGACTACTAAAACGACTTTCTAGAACCTTCATTCCATAACCCGACTAGTACTCGCTACATTCTCGCCTCCTGAGAAGAAAAATAGAACAAAAAAGAAAAGAGTGAGCTCAACTAGCCTAGTAAAGAATATTATGACTAAGATAATATAGAACAAATTATCGTTAGTCTTCAACAGAGAAAAATCTGATAAAATATAATAGACAACAAGTTTCAGATCAATATTTGCAGCGGAAATAATAATTCATAGATGAGTTACATAGAAAATGAAATCTACTATAATCTATTAATTTAAAAGTCCATCATCAATATTTTATCCCTGTAAGATCAATCAATATACATCTTGAATCAAATATTCATCTTTGCACTACAGGCCAAAGATATTCATCAGTCGGTCATGTTCATCTCAACACCTGTACATCTTTGCACTACAAGCCAAAGATATTCATAAGAAAATCAACCATCTTTGCACTACATGCCAAAGATATTTAGTAATATCATCATTTAGGACTGAGGATAATGAAAAAATATTTTAAAAAAAACGAATCCAGTGAAATAAAAGAATAAATATTAAGGATTCGTATTTTAAACAGTCCAAGTTCAAAAATACTTCGTAAATAACCATAGTGAAGTAAAATTCAAGAATGATTAAAACATGGATACAATCAAAGCTAGTATCCATAATCGATATTTTGGAGAAAAAAAACAAAAATTTAATTTTTCTATGAATAGTGTCATATACGTGAATAGTGCCGTATACGTGAATAGTAACCCCGACACTAAAAGACAAGAATTTCATAAGAAAAATCTTACCAATAATCCAGCATAATGATATTAGAAGAAATAATATCATTTAAAAAAATAACATCCACCCTCGAAAAACATGTACTTTTAGTGGAATACTAGATATAGTCTTTGAAGGAACTTGCATAGTATATAGCAACAAATCAAAGTATCAAAATACTCACAAGAACAACTCGATAATATAGAGAGAAAGAGAAAAAACTTTTTATTTTACGGTGTCATTTTCAATTCTAACCTAAACACCCTATTTATAGGAAATTGCTTAGAACACCAAAGCAGAAAATTTAATAAAATATTATTATTTTTTTAAAATTTCTTACGCCCACTTTTGAAGATCTGAATTCAGCAATTTATATCACATGCAAGACCCACTCAACTCACCAAAAACATTTTTCTTAAAAAAACATAATTAAAACTTCAAAAATTAATTATTCCGGAACTTCGAAACTTCAATAATTCACAATAAATAACCCTTTATCAGAAAAATTTGAATCCTATGTCATTTCCATAGAAAATTCAATTCTCTACAACTTTGTAAGTTTAAGTTTTTCGAAATTCCAAGTAGAAGTTGACCGAAATTCACAAACGGGCGATTTTACAGGTTATAATCAAATTTTAGTCAAGAAATGTGGTCCACGAACATGAAAAATATGTTTTAAATATTTTTAGTCACAAAAATACTCCTCCTCCTCATATACTCATATATCCCACATTTATTACAAAATATCACCATTATTATATTATTAAAATATAATAATATATTTAAATGAATTATTTTATTAGAAAAAATAAAATATCAATTTTTCAACAATTGTCACTTTAAAATTTTCTCCAACTATATCCACATAAAATGAATATTTTCCTTATAATATAAATCAATAATTAATTACTCACAAATAATATCACATAATCACAATATCGACAACTAGACCGTTCCCAAGAAAGAGGGGGCTTTCCAATAAGGATTTCTCCTTACTGGCTCGCAATTAGGTGACCAAACCTCTCCTTAGACAAAACTTTCTAAACATTGCCAATAATGCTATCTAATAATATTATTCAAATAATATGAATTATTAATCTGATAATGAAAAATACTGTGTAGTGACAATTATTGAAACAACAATAATATAAAATATCAACGTAGCCATTATTGAATCAATAAAATAAAATATTGAACGAATTCTTCGTAACAATTATTGAGTAGTGCCTTATTCACGTAGAATCAATAATTGGCACAATCTGAGTGTCTTCTTGTGTTTTTAACCACCGGGTATTCCAACAATATAATTGATGTAATAACTACGCCACAGATTATTTATAAACAACGTATACTTGTCCTTTTCTTCATCCAATCGCTTTCCGTTATGGGGCCCACACAAAGTTCTTGTGGTTATGCGAATATTCCCCAAAGAAGAATATTCCACGACCAAACTAATATTTCAAACAACAATGAATATTTTATAACCACTTGCTTATTTGAAATATTTAAGCATTTTACCATAACTAACCACATTAATCAAATCAACCATTACTATTTCAAAATAATAAATAGAGGAAATTCAATTTCATTAATAATAAGTTACTTGATTATATAAAAGTGATGTGTTAATTTATTAAATAAAATTATAATTATAATGAAAATTATAATTTTATTGTATTGGTTTATGTGGTAAATGGATTTAATAAATTGTTATTAGATTTAATTTAATTTGAATATGGGAATTTATTTAATTAAAGTGTGACCATAAACTATATTATAAAGGAGTTATTAAAATAAGTTAAGGGAGGTTAATTCAGTTTTTGCCAAACAAGGCTTAATGAATGTTAAGTCTTTATTTTAAATATGTTTTACCAAACAAGGTGTAAGATTTAATGGGTTAATTTTTAGTTAGTTAGCCAAACATGCCTTATGGCTTTTGAGGAAAAAAAATTGAAGTCAGTTAAAGTTATAATTATATTATATACTTAATACATATATTATTACCTATACGTTATAATCTATGTGCGTAAGATAGAAAGAACTCAGAAGAAGAAAAATAAGAGAAGAAGAAAATTTGGGAGAGAATTGGGAGAATTCTAGAGAGAACTTTGAGAAGAATCTTGGAGGAATCAAGGAAAAAGAAGAAGGTTTCTCATCATCTAATCAAGTTTAAGAAGAATCAAAGGTATTCATCTAGTTCTAAAATTCTAATTTATAGTTTCTCAAGTTCTTCACTTAAAAAGCTATTTTGGTTGGGTGATTTGAAGAGATGTTGTATATATATGTGTATGGGTGTATAATCTAGTATATATAGTCTGTTTAATTGGTTCTAGAGTAATCAAAATCATAAGAATATGTTAAAGATGAAAAACTTGGGTTTTGATGGCATATGTATATTTTAACTTATGTTGGAGTCAAAATTGATGGATAGAAGAGTCAAGTAGAGCATGATATCTACTATCTTATATGATTTAAAAAGTTTTTTTTATCAACTTTATTGCTGAGACTCAGCTTAATAAATAAACCACGTCATCGAATCATCCCTACACTACGGGCCAAGGATATTCATATAATCATCAATGGTCATGATCATACCAACAATTGTCCATCAAAGCACTACGGGCCAATGAGGACTTTTACCATATCATTTGTAACATTATAGGTCATGATTATACCAAATGATCCCTGTTTATAATCATACCAATAAACAGTCCATCTATGCACGTAAGCCAAAAATGACTTTAATCATAATATAAGCATGAGGATGATGACAATGGTATAAGAATTCAATTAAAAGAAAACAAAGGATAAATTTTTAAGGATTATAATTTAAATTATCCAGAATTCAATAATGATCAAATTGCCAACATGATACTGCTTTATGGAGAAAAATTCAAGAATGATATTGTATCAAAAATGATTTGGACCAAAAAAAAATTAATTTTTGTCATGAATAGTACTCCGGGTGAATAGTATGTGACGCCCCCAAAATAGGTATACACCACACCCATTCGAAATAAGCCAAATACATGATACGAAACAACTACAACTTTATTATTACAACAAGAATAATGTGAGTTTAAATACAAATATTATCTTTTAGACAATATCTATACTCAAATAAATCCCCATCACATTTATTGATACATTATTTTACAAAATGGTGAGGACTACTAAACAACTCTCCTTAAAACCTTCATTCCATACCCCGACTAGTACTCGCTACATTCTCGCCTCCTGAGAAGAAAAAATGGAACAACAAGGAAAAGGGTGAGCTCAACTAGCCCAGTAAAGAATACTATGACTAAGATAATATACAACAAATTATCGTTAGTCTCCAACAGGGAAAAATCTGATAGAATACAATAGACAACAAGTTTCGAGATCAATATTAGCGGTGAAATAATAATTCATAGAAGAGTTACGTAGAGAATGAAATCTACTATAATCTATGAATTTAACAGTCCATCATCAATATTTTATCCCTGTAACATCAATCAATATTCATCTCAAATCAAATATTCATCTTTGCACTACAGGCCAAAGATATTCATCAATCGGTCATGTTCATCTCAACACCTGTTCATCTTTGCACTAAAGGCCAAAGATATTCATCGATCGATTCGTATTCATTTAAACACGCTCATCTTTGCACTACTGAGCCAAAGATATTCATCGATCGGTCGTGTTCATTTAAACACCGCTCATCTTTTACACTACTGAGCCAAAGATATTCTTCAGAAATCATTCATCTTTTTTACTACTGGGCAAAGATATTCAATAATATCATCATTTAAGACCGAGGATGATGAAAATATTTTAAAGAACGAATCCAAAGTGAAACAAAATGACAAGGATTAAGGATTAAGGATTAGTACTTTGTTTTATCCATGTCCAATAATACCTCAAAAATAATCATAGTGGTGTAAAATTCAAGAATGATCAAAACATGGATACAATCAAAGCTAGTATCCGAATAGATATTTTGGACGAAAAGAAGAAATTTTATTTTTCGATGAATAGTCAGATCGTGAATAGTCTTGTATACGTGAATAAGAACTCAGACACCAAAAGATAGAAATTCCACAAAAAAACATTTTCACGCTTCATGAATAGTACTCGTGAATAGTAACTCGTGAATAGTAACTCATGAATAGTAACTCATGAATAGTAACCCAAGCATGACAAAGTTCCAAATTTGATAAAACCTCGGATCAACATTTCAAAGATAATGATATTGAAGAAATAATATCATTTCGAAAAAATAATATCCCTTACCTCAAAGAATCGATGATTTCGGAAGGAAAGGTCGGAAGTGATCTTGAATGAAACTTTATCTTGAAAGCAACTCTCAAAGTATCTAAATACTCACAAAATACGCTCAATAATATAGAGAGAAAGAGAAAACTTTGTTTACGGTGTGATTTTCAATTCTAACTTAGCCCTCTATTTATAGGAAAATGTTAGCCGTACAAAGGCAGACTTGACTGCTACTGATGGCTTTACACGCTACTATTGCCACCCACCACATTTGAAATAAAATTCAGCACATTTCTTTACCAACCACAAGTGGGGCCCACTCAATTCTAGAATTTTCCACCAAAATCAAATATAAACCTAATTTAAATCAACACCTCTTAAAATTCATAACAAATCATTAAATGAATATTTAACGGTTCAAAATTTGTGGACATATACTCAACTTATGTATGTATAACATACCCAAAATTACCACAATCCAACGGTCGGATTAAAAATTATAACCCATGAATATATCTCAAAACCCCACGATTTGATTTTTTAACACCTCCAATCCGATAAAATCGATAAAACACCTCAACAATAATTTCTTCATTTATAACCACATAAATAAATCCATCATTTATATCCACATAAAATAAATATTTCTTTATCATATGAATCAATAATTAATTATTCACAAATAATATTACGTAATCACAATTATGACAACGTAGTTCCCAGGAAAGAGGGGCTTTCCAATAAGGATCTCTCCTTCTTGGCGCCGCAATTAGGTGACCAAACCTCTCCTTAGAGCGAACTTTCTAGACATTGCCAATAATGTTATCTAATAATATTATTCAAATAATATGAATTATTGATCCGATAATGGGAAATCTTGTGCGGTGACAATTATTGAAACAAAGAATAATATAAAATACCAACGCAAAGAATTATTGAATCAATAAACTATTGAGCGAGAACTCATCGTAATAATTATTGAGTAGTGCCTTCTTACGTAAGGATCAATAATTCAACAATATTGTGCGTACCGTGTCTTCTCTTGTGCGACCACGCCATTCATCGTATTTTAACCAATCCAATCGGTATTCCAACGATCTTAACGGTAACAATAACTACGCCGTTATTTTTAACCAACTTATATTTGCCGTTTTCCTCATCCAATCGCTTTCCGTTATGGGGCCCACACGCATTTCTGCTTGTGGTCGTTTAATATTCCCCGACGATGATCTAATATTCCACGACCAAACGAATATTCCCAAACAAAAATGAATATTTTATAACCACTTGCTTATTTTGAAATATTCATATTTAACCCTTAACTATCCACATTAATCAAATCAACCCTTACTATTTCAAAATAACAAATAAAGGAAATTCCTTTTTATTTAAAAAATTTGAGGTCTTCTGACCTCCTCCTTATGAAATTTCGTCCTCGAAATTGACGTGACGTGACTGGTGTTTGAAAAGGTAAAGATACCTCGCTTTCATTTTCGTTTCCAACTCCCAGGTCATTTCCTCAATAGCATGGTTTCTCCACAAAACTTTAACTTATGGTATAACCTCGATACATAGGTCATGTTCTTTCCTCTACAAAATCTTGACAGGTACCTCCTCGTACGTTAAGTCTTCGGCTATCTCGTCCGGTTCTAACTCAATGGCGTGTTTGGGTCGTCCACATATTAACGTAACATCGATCGTGAAAAACGCGTTATGAACACGCGTCATACTTGGTGGTAAAACGCAGTCTATAGGCCACGGTTCCTATTCGATCGAGAATTTCAAATGGATTAATAAATCGAAGGTTTGAGCTTTCCTCACGTCACCGATTCTCGCTTTTAAAATAACAACTTCTTGCACCTCCTTCTTCAAATTCATCAGCTCCGGTGTGTAGCTTGAACAGCTTTAACTTTATCGATTAAAGTCGATTATACTCGTATATCATCACGTACTCGTATATCATCACGTGGGTACCTAGAGTTTTCATCTCCATCTCTATTATTTGTATATTATACTGAAATGAGTCTTTGATGATATCGTACTTTCGTGCTTGTATCGATCTTCTACTCAACACGTCGGCTACCACGTTAAACTTTTTCGAGGATGGCATGGTCGAACATGTCTTTGAAATGAGTCTCCTCTTGAGTTCTTGAAGCTCTTCCCACATTCCTTGCTTCATTCAATTTTGTATCTCTACGTGTCAATTTGCGATAATGGAATAGCGATTCGAGAATATCCTTCAACGAATCTCCGATAATAACCAACTAAGCCTTGAAAAGCTACGTATTTCGATTCTTGACTTAGGTTGCTCTCAATCGTGACTCATATCCTAATCTTGGATAGACGTCACAATGACACCTATCGATTTACTATCGCATCGAATATGACGTCCCTACAGAGAGTCTCGGCTTAGTGAATTCCACAAAGGAAGTCACAAGATAAAGGCTCGTGTACCAAATTCTATAGTTGAATTTTAACTCCACGAAGTTCAATAGAGCCATTCGATATGAGATTTTAGGAATGAGTTTTGTCTGGGTTCAAAGTCGATACAAAATTTAATATCGAAGCTTTGGGAGTAAGCGAAGAAATTCTTGAAAATACGTCGGGAAAAATCAATAACAACAGAATATTATTCAAATCGGCGTGTCTTTATTCAAATCCATAACATGGACTAAGAAAACTTGACATCCGTAATAAACGAATGACTTCATGGCTTGATATGAAAATGTTTGATTACAATGGTTTGATTGCTTGAATTCGAATAACAGGTTGCCTAGGAATATGAAAACTAACAACCTTACGAAAGTAATCAATTTCGGCATGATGAGTAGTTAACCTTAAAATCACATCAAAAGCAAATATCTCTATAGAAATAAGGTTAACGGTAATAATGTGATAGTGCCAACTGAATCAAGCAAGATTTCTAAACAACGGATGTAATGAAAGTTTCTCCTAACGGAGTCTCCATAAATAGGTCAAAGTCAACGTTGAGCGCAAGCAAGAGAGATAAAAGAATGGGTAGAACCGGTATCTAGTAAGGTATAAACTTCGCAAGAATTTATAATTAACTAACCTGCGTGCTAACCGTTCGGGTTCCTCGTATTTTTGACCGTCCACGACAAACGCTCTTCCGAGAATCGTTGACTTTGACTTTTACGGGACATCCTTTTGAGTCACCGCCTCATTGCACTAGGTTTCGATATCGTACAATCTCGTGCGATATGTCCTTCTTTTCCACAATTATAGCATACCTTAAACTGTTGTGGGCAGTTTGGGCTGATATGTCCCTCTTTTCCGCATTTGTAACATACGACCGATGGTCTTTCTCCTCCCTTGGAACCAGTTGCTACTGGCGCTAACGTCTTCACATGGTCGTTGTTGAATCTCCTCTTTTTAAATCTCCTCCCAGACTCGCTTCTTCTATTTTCATGGCCACGATTACCACCAGGTGGTAACCGCCTTTCATCCAATTCTTCTTTCTCCATTTGGTTATCGTTATTACGATGATCGCTATCTTCAGATATGATCCTGGTTATGGTCCCTCGGTTGAACGTGACTTCGTTATCTCGCTCTAACAACCGAGCCTGTTGTGACAACATCTGAATAGAGAAAAATTTATGAGAAATGAGATACTAACGTATCTGGGGTTTCAAACCTCTCGAAACATCCGCGTCATCGTTCCTCATTCTCCACCAAATGAGGTGCTGAACTGGATAACTCCGCGAACTTCGCCTCATCTTTGGGACACCGTCGTGTTATTCTGCTCAATCTAATAAACTCCACTTCCTTCATATAGACGAATACTTTCGTGGAAGTACTTGTCATTGAACTGCTTTTCAAACGTCTCCCACGACATGTCTTGAGTGCGGTGAATGGAGTACGCTTCATGATTCCCACCGATGTCTGCCTGCATACCATGGAACATAAAAGTAGCGAATGGAACTTTCGTTTCCTTCGCATCCCAAGACATCGAATATCTTGGTAATTTGTTTGACCCATGTTTCCGCCATGATCGGATCTCGCTTTCCCTTAAATTCGGTGGTCCCAACTCTTTGAATCGCTTGGTTGTGACCACCCGTGAATCACTATCATTTCCTCCTCATATTTTGAACACGAGTCTCCCTCGTCGATTTTGCATGAACTTCAAAAAGCTTCTAAACATCCCCTCGTTCATCATCGCTTTCCGGTGGTGTTATTCACGGAGGTACATTGCCGACTGTTGTTGCGCGTTCTCCTCGTTGTTAAATGCATCTCATCTCCACGGTCTCATTTACACCACTATTAATATTCTCGATCGACATTCTCAATTCTTTGTCATAAAACAAGGGTTAATTAAGGAAATCAATCACATAATATCCCTATATAATGACCAACTAACAAATAAGCTTAGGAAGGACACACTAGCAAAGGATTTACTCGTCTCTCCCTCCTAGTTCTATTCCCCGATCTCATGCCAGAGATCATATCCTAAGCTCGATACAACCGTGGCGCCCCAAAATAGGTATACACCACACCCATTCTCGAGTGCGCCAAATACATATGGTACGAAACAACTACAACTTTATTATTACAACAAGAATAATCTTTGTGAGTTTAAATACAAATATTATCTTTTAGACAATATCTATACTCAAATAAATCCCCATCACATTTATTGATACATTATTTTACAAAATGGTGAGGACTACTAAACAACTCTCTCTCAGAACCTTCATTCCATACCCCACTAGTACTCTCGCTACATTCTCGCCTCCTAAGAAGAAAAATGGAACAACAAGGAAAAGGGTGAGCTCAACTAGCCCGATAAAGAATACTATGACTAAGATAATATACAACAAATTATCGTTAGTCTCCAACAGAGGAAAAATCGATAGAATCTGATAGACAACAAGTTTCGGATCAATATTCGCAATGAAAATAATAATTCATAGAAGAGTTACGTAGAGAATGAAATCTACTATAATCTATGAATTTAACGAAATTCCATCATCAATATTTTATCCCCGTAACATCAATCAATATTCATCTCAAATCAAATATTCATCTTTGCACTACTGAGCCAAAGATATTCATCAATCGGTCATGTTCATCTCAACACTGTTCATCTTTGCACTAAAGGCCAAAGATATTCATCGATCGGTCATGTTCATTTAAACACACGCTCATCTTTGCACTACAGGCCAAAGATATTCATCGATCGGTCATGTTCATTTAAACACCGCTCATCTTTGCACTACAGGGCCAAAGATATTCTTCAAAAATCATTCATCTTTGCACTACGGGCCAAAGATATTCAATAATATCATCATTTAAGGCCGAGGATGATGAAAAATATTTTAAAGAACGAATCCAAAGTGAAACAAAATGACAAGGATTAAGGATTAAGGATTAGTACTTTGTTTTATCCATGTCGATAATACCTCAAAAATAATCATAGTGGTGTAAAATTCAAGAATGATCAAAACATGGATACAATCAAAGCTAGTATCCGAATAGATATTTTGAACGAAAAGAAGAAATTTTATTTTAGGTGAATAGTGCTTGAGTATAACGTGAATAGTCTTTGTATCGTGAATAGTCTTTGTATACGTGAATAGAAACTCCGACACCAAAAGATAGAAATTCCACAAAAAAACATTTTCACGCTTATGAATAGTACTCGTGAATAGTAACTTCGTGAATAGTAACTCATGAATAGTAACTCATGAATAAGAACTCATGAATAGTAACCCCGATATGACAAAGTTCCAAATTTGATAAAAACCTCGGATCAACATTTCAAAGATAATGATATTGAAGAAATAATATCATTTTGAAAAAATAATATCCCTTACCTCAAAGAATCGATGCTTGGGAAGGAAAGGCTCAAGTGATCTTTGAATGAAACTTTGTCTTTGAATAAAGAACTCTCAAAGTATCTAAATACTCACAAAATACGCCTCGATAATAGAGAGAGAAGAAAAACTTTGTTTACGTGTGATTTTCAATTCTAACTTAGCCCTCTATTTATAGGAAAATGTTAGCCCAGCCAAAGCGAGACTTGACACCTTTTACACCGATGGCTTTACACTGCTACTATTGCCACCCACCACATTTGAAATAAAATTCAGCACATTTCTTTACCAACCACAAGTGGGGCCCACTCAATTCTAGAATTTTCCACCAAAATCAAATATAAACCTAATTTAGAATCAGACACCTCTTAAAATTCATAACAAATCATTAAATGAATTTTAACGGTTCAAAATTTGTGGACATATACTCAACTTATGTATGTATAACATACCCAAAATTACCACAATCCAACGGTCGGATTAAAAATTATAACCCCTGAATATATCTCAAACCCCCGATTTGATTTTTAACACCTCCAATCCGATAAAATACTTGATAAAACACCTCAACAATAATTTCTTCATTTATAACCACATAAATAAATCCATCATTTATATCCACATAAAATAAATATTTCTTTATCATATGAATCAATAATTAATTATTCACAAATAATATTACGAAATCACAATTATGAATGACCAGTAGCTCCCGGAAAGAGGGGGCTTTCCAATAAGGATCTCTCCTTCTTGGCGCAGCAATTAGGTGACCAAACCTCTCCTTAGATGTAACTTTCTAGACAATGCCAATAATGTTATCTAATAATATTATTCAAATAATATGAATTATTGATCCGATAATGGAAATCTTGTGCGGTGTGACAATTATTGAAACAAAGAATAATATAAAATACCAACGCAAAGAAATTATTGAATCAATAAACTATTGAACAAGAACTACCGTAATAATTATTGAGTAGTGCCTTCTTACGTAAGGATCAATAATTCAACAATCTTGCAATACATCTGGTGTACTCTTTAACCGACCACGCGTATTCATCAGATTTTAACCACCGGGTATTCCAAGCGATCTTAAACTGTAACAACTACTGGCAGATTATTTTTAACCAACTTATATTTGTCGTTTTCCTCATCCAATCGCTTTCCAGTTATGGGGCCCACACATGGTCGCTACTGTCGCATTTATACGAATATTCCCAAGCGATCACGAATATTCCACGATGACAAACGAATATTCCCAGACAAAATGAATATTTTATAACCACTTGCTTATTTTGAAATATTCGCGTATTTAACCCTTAACTATCCACATTAATCAAATCAACCCTTACTATTTCAAAATAACAAATAAAGGAAATTCCTTTTTATTTAAAAAAATTTCGGGGTCTTACATAGTACCCAGGTCAATAATACCCAGGTGAATAGTACTTTGTGAATAGTATCCCATGAATAGTACTCGTGAATAGTACTTTGTGAATAGTACCTATGAATAGTACCGTATAAATGAATAGTACTCATAGACAGTATTCCAGCATGAAAAGCTTAAAATTTAACAAGAATGTGCAAAAAATATCCTTATGAAACGATACTTGATGAAGCACAAATTTCAAGGATATTCTACTAATTTTGTAACAATACAAAATTTTAAATTGTAATTTCAAATATTTATTAAATTATATAAATATTTAATTGATGTGTTTATTGTTGAATAAATATTTGTTTAATTTGGTTTGATTTGATTATTTATTTATTAAATAAACATTTAATAAGTGAAAGAAATTAATTATTATTAGATAATATTCTAATTTAATTTATTAATTAAATTAGAGAGTTGATAGGGATTAAATGGATTATTATAATGTTTTTAATTTAATTTGGTAATAAAAGTGTGACAATAAACTATGCTAAAAATTAAAGTAGTTTTAAATTATTTATCCAAACAAGTCTTAAAATATTAAGTCTTTATTTTAAAGAGTTTTTGCCAAACAAAGCCTTATGGCTTTTGAATTTTAAATTTTATTATAATAAATAAAATAAATCAAATAATAAATAAAATATATTTATAACCTATACGTTTATATGCTTGTAATTGATATATTAAGTATGCGTATTATGACCTATTAGTTTTATTTTACGTCTACTGTTAGTTGGCTTGGTTATCAGTTTTGTTTACGCATTTGAGTTATTTGTTAAGCCTAAGAAGAAAATACAGAGAGTTTGAGAGAGACTTGTGAGAGTTTGAGAGCGACTTGCGAGAGATTTCAATGGTGATCAAGGATTTTCAAGCAAAAGAAGGTATTATTAATAACCTTAAAATTATATATATATATATATATATATATATATATATATATGTTTTACGGCATGAATTTTCAAGCTCTGTGAATCAAGTTTTCAGGAATTGTTGATATATAACTTGTTTTGATGATTATATGTATTTGTGATGTTAGAGTTTGTATTTAAACAAGAATTTTTATGTTAATTACATTTAAGAAAAAAGAAAAGTAATTACAGTATATTTTTTTACATATGGCTTGTGAAAGTACCAAATTTGGTGGTTAATTTGTATACTAAACGTAGTTTGAATAAGTTAATTTGGTGTACAATAGTGATCACAGTGTTAATTGGTTAAGGATGTCAAAAAAATGGAGTTTTGTATAAAACATGGAATGGAAAGGTTTTAAATTTGATGTTAATGTTATTTATGTGAGTAAAAACATGCCAGAGACCTTAAGTTATGTTTATATGAAATTCCTATAAGTTATACGTGTTAAATTGGTAAGATTAGCTTCGTTTCTGTTCTTCGTGCCCGGTTTATAATTCGCACACCGCAATACAAAAACTTAAGCGTCGCAGTGTCGTCGATGCCGACTTATTGCCTCATGCATACAATACCGTTCCAGTGTAAATCAAAAGCCTTAACGCAGTTAGCGAATGGCCGAAAAGTTTATTTTTATTACACAATCTGTAATTGTTGATAAGGTGAAATATTTTGACTGTTAAGATGTGATTTTGGTATTATAGTAATAAGAATGAGCATATTATTAACAATTAACGAGTTCTGTTATTACGTTACAAATGTGTCTTGACTATATGATTAAAACCAATCCGTACATGAAATAAATACTTATTTGTATATAAACTAAATATAGTAACTAATTATTGTAAGACCCCAAATTTTATGAATAAATATTTAATTTCTCGAAATATTTTTTTGAATATTATGGTGTGGATTTAAGATAGTGTTATAGTTGTGGGTAGAATTTATAAATTTTGCAAAGTATGCAAGTTGTTATATAATATTCGATTGTTCGGGGAATATTCTTTCTGTCGGGGAATATCAGTACGATGGCACAATCATTGGTGAACCCCACAACGGAAGTATTGTCGTATTTAGAAAATGACAGAATTATCTTTTTATAACGGTGGAAGTGTTACCTTTAAAACTGTTGAACTAATTGGTAGTAAAAGTACAGTAATATGCATGGTTGCATAGTAGCACACGGTATTGATTATTGATGCTTAAGTAAGAAGTCACTCAGTTATACTCAATTATTGCTATAGCAATTGCTGCATCATATCTCTCATATTATTGATTCAATTATTGTCACAGTATCATCTGCATTATATGATATATTATTAAATCAATAATTGAGACGACAAAGTTATTCTTATTATTATTGAAATATTTACAATGTCTAGAAGTTCTGTCAAAGAGAGGTTAGATAATCTAATTGCGCGCCAATAGGGAAAATCCTTATCGGAAAGCCCCATCTTTCCTGGGAACGACCTGGTTGTTAAATATTGCGAATTATAATAATAATAAATGTTATTAAAAATCAAATTTGAGTTTGGAGTTGAATTTGGAGACGCGAACTTGATATTTGAGTCCGGAACGATGAAGTTAGTAAAAATATACTATAAACACAAAATTTTCCAGGGTTGAATTTTTGGTCGAAAAGTCAACAGTTGACTTTTTCAGAAAAAGTCAAACTTTGAAATTTCAAAAATTATATTGTTGATAAAAATAGTTCCATTGTGTTGGAATTATTAGTGTTAGTGGAAATCGACATTTATTTCGGTATTAATGGATGTCTAGAAGTTATACTGACCAATCGGATAAATGAGCAATTAATTGCTATTAATTCACATGATTATAACTATTTGTTCACATGTATGTACTATTGATTCACATTCTTGTTACTATTAGGGGAGTTGGTGCAAGATTGATAATACTTGCATGTCTAAGTTAAAAATTGAGGTATAGATGGAGGTACTATACTTTAATTCGTATTTTTACATGTCTAGAACTATTGATTCACATGATTTACTATTAGGGGAGGTGGTGTAAGTTTGATAATACTTGCTGGACTAAATTAAAAATAAAGGAAAAGAGGAAGGTATTATATTGTAATATTCCGAGCTCCAAAATGTGCAATTATCGAAACTATATTTTTCTTTAAATAGAAGTTCATTTCTTCATTATTCTTCACCAATTCACTCAAGCTATAGAGCATTTATTATAGAGAGAAAGAAGAAGAGAAGTCTCCTACCTTACTATTCCAGTATCCAGTTTTTCTAAGGTAAGGGGTAATATTTCTTTCGTATTCATGAAGAGAGCTTCTGTTATTCCATCCTTTATTATTATGTTGGAATAATCTGTCTATGCGAAGTACCGCATACATGGTGAAATTCTTCTTTATTCCATCCTTTATTATTATGTTGGAATAACTTGTCTATGCGAAGTACCGCATACATGGTGAAATTCTTCTGTTATTCCATCATTTATTATTATGTTGGAAGAACTCATGCCTACATCTGAAGTCTGCATACGTGGTGAAATTCTTCATTATTCCATTCTTTATTATTCTATTGGAACATCCTATCTTAAGTGACGTATTACGCATGACTTTAGTTCCATTATTTATTATTCATTGGAATAACTCGTTCGCGCGTGGCTCTATCGCGATGCCCGGTAAAATTCATTTGTTATTCCATTCTTTATTATTACATTGGAATATCATGTATGTGCATTTACGCACACCGGTTCAATTATTTATTATTCATTTGGAATATCACGTCTCGTGCGCGCGTCTGCGTGAATGATCCTTCCATTATTTATTATTCTGTTGGAATATCCTATCTGTGCGGTCTATCGCATGCCTGGTGAATTCTTTTGTTATTCAATTCTTTATTATACTTAGTGGGTTAAAGTTTTGGCTTCTATACTCCATGAAATTAGTGGAATATCCTTGATATTTGCGCTTCATCCAGTATCTTTTCATGGAAATATTCTTCTGAGCATTCTTGAATTTTACTCTACAAAGAAGTATCATGTTAACAATTTGGACATTATTGATTTCTGGATAAATTAGATTATAAATATTTAAAAATTTATTCTTGAACTTGTTTTATTTAATTCCTATATCATTGTCATCATCCTCATGTTTATATTCTGTTGAAAGTTATCTGTGGCTTGTAGTGCATAGATGGACTTGGTATGATTATGACCAGGGATCATTCGGTATAATCATAACCGTAATGTTACAAATGATGTGGTAAAAGTCTTCATTGGCCCGTAGTGCATTGATGGACAGTTGTTGTCATGATCATGACCATTAATGAATACACAAATATCCTTAGCCCGTAGTACATGGATAATTTATGGTCGTGACACTAGAGAATATCCTTGGCCGTAGTGCAGGGGTGATTCGATGATGTAGATTATTTATTAAGCTGAGTCTCAACGATAAAAGTGATGAAAAACCTATTAAATCATAGAAGATAGTAGATTTTATTCTCTACTTGACTCTTCTAATGGATTGCTTGTTCCGCTACAGTTAAACTTGAAGTTTGTTATATTGTATCAGTTTAACACTTTTATAGGCTAACGATAATTTATTCTGCATTATCTTAGTCATAATATTTCTTACTGGGATAGTTGAGCTCACCCTTTTGCTTTCATTGTTCTCTTCAGGAAATGAGAACGTAGCCGGGACTAGTCAGGGAACGGAGTGACGGTCCAGATGATAGCATTAATAGTCCTCACTATTCTGTGAAATAGTGTAATAATAAATGTAATGAGGACTCCATTGAGTGTGGATATTGTCTAGATAACAATATTTGTATTAAAACTCACAGCATATGTTTTGTCGTGTCGTATTTTACACGACTGTTGTATAATTAGTTTATATTTGTATTCATTACCATGTATCTGGCGACCCAAGATGGGTGATGTATACCTGTTTTGGGGGCGTCTCAGTTGGTATCAAAGCTTAGGGATATGATCCCTGGCTGAGATGTGAGACAAGAACTAGGAGGGGAGAGATAGGGAATTCCTTCGCTAGTATGACCTACCTAAGTTTATTTGGTATTTAATTGGTCGATCAAAGTATAGGGGTAATATATGATATGTTAAATAACCCTTGTTTTGTGGCAGTATTTGAAAATGACATCCGAGAATATTGAGAATAACAATGGAGCACAGGAAACCGTTGAGTCACCACAGATCAATAATCAGGATAATGTGCATCAGGAAGGCGACAATCCTCATGCAAACAACAACACTGACCAAATGATGAATGATGGAATGTTTAGAGGCTTTATACAATTCATGAAACATCAGGCAAGATCGGCTCCTGTCCAAAATACAGGTGGAAACACTGGCAACTCTCGAACGGTCACCGCTAAGCAGTTCAAGGAACTGGGACCACCGGAGTTTTTTGGAGAGCCAAAACCACTTAAGGCGTAGACGTGGATAAAGCAGATCTGCAAGATATTTGATGTCTTGGGATGCTCCGAGGAGCAAAAGGTTCCCTTTGCCACCTTTATGTTACGTGAAGAAGCAGATTACTGGTGAGAATCTGTAAAACGTACCCAGCCTGACGCACTCAAGATGTCTTGGGAGAAGTTCCAAGAGTTATTTAATGACAAGTACTTTCCTGAAAGTATTCGTCATATGAAGGAGGTGGAATTCATCAATTTGGAGGAAAACAATATGACCGTGTCGCAATACGAGGCTAAATTTGCGGAGTTATCCCGGTTTGCATCCCATTTGGTCGATAATGAGGAGCGAATGACGCAAATGTTTCTAAGAGGTTTGAAACTCGATATACGTCAATACCTCATTTCTCACAAACTTTGTTTATATTCGGATGTTGTGATTAGGGCTCAGTTATTGGAGCGCGATAATGAGTCAGCATAACCAAAAGGCAATGACCAACAACACGATAATAATCGTAGCGGTGGCAACGGCCATCGAAACAATGATAACCATCGTGGGGGAAATTATCATGCCAATAATGGTAACCACTTCAGTGGTAATCATGGCCAAGATAATAGATGTGGAAATTTTAAGAAGAGAAGGTTCAATAATAATTAAAAGACAGCAGCACCAGCACTCGTTTCAAAGGAAGGAGAACGACCGCCGGTCGTATGTTTCAAATGCGGAGGGGAGGGACATATCAGTCCAAGTTGCATGATGCAGTCCAAAGCATGTTACAATTGTGGAAAACAAGGTCACCTAGCCCGATTTTGTCATGCACCAAAGTCAAGTCTAGCTGGGACGGTGGCACCAAAGGCGGATACGGACAAAACAAAGTCGATGGTTTCAAGGAGAGCATTTTTTGCAACTTCTCAAAAAGTGAGTAACCCAAATGAAGTTAGCACGGGTTAGTTAATTATAAATTCTTGCGAAGTCTATACCTTATTAGATACCGGTTCTACCCACTCTTTTATCTCTCTTGCTTTCGCTCAATGTTTAAATTTGACTCCGGAGAAATTAGACTTTGACCTATTGGTTGAAACTTCGTTAGTAAAAACCTTCGTTACCTCCACTGTTTATAAATCTTGTTGATTCAAATTGACACTTTCACGTTACATGTCGATCTTATCTCTTTGAAAATACTTGCCTTTGATGTGATTTTAGGAATCAATTGGTTAACTACTTATCATGCTTTTTGTAAGGTTGTTAGCTTTCATATTCCTAACCAACCAGTTATGAAAATTTAAGCAACAAAACCACTAAAGTCAATCATTGTCATATCAAGCCATAAGTAAAGAGCTCCGAGCCTTTATCTGGTGACTTCCTTGTGTGGAATGCACCGAAGCCAGACTTTCTGTAGGTGACGTCGTGAATGACGATGGCAAGTTGATAGGTATCAATGTGACGTACTATCCAAGTCTTAGATGAGAGTCACGATTTTGAATGACATTTCTATTGTTAATAAATTTCCTGACGTATTCTCTGAAGACTTCTTAGCATACCCCTAGAGCGTGAAATCGAATTTTGTATTTACCCCAATACAAAACCCATTTCTAAAACCCTTAAGTATTTCTTCACCCAAAACGAACGTAACATGTGCCAAGGACGTTGGCTCGAGCTGTTGAAGATTACGACTATACCATTCAATACCATCGTGGAAAAGCGAATGTGGTAGCTGACGTGTTGAGTAGAAGATCGTATGCGTTTACGAGTGCGATGTTGTTAACACAAAGACCCATTTCGTATAACTTACAAATGATGAAGATAGAGTTAAAGACTCTAGGGACCCACATGAAGATAACAAATATACGAGTAGAATCGACTTTAATCGATAAAGTTAGAGCCGCTCAAGCTAAACACCAGAATCTGATGAATGTGAAGAAGAAGGTTCAAGAGGGCGTTATTCTAGAAGCAAGAATCGATGAAGAGACGAAATCTCAACCCTCAATTTAATTGGCCCATTTGAAATCCTCGATCGAGTAGGAACTGTGGCCTATAGACTCGCTTTACCGCTAAGTATGTCGCGCGTTCATAAAATTTTTCACTTATCGATGTTACGTAATTATGTGGACGATCCGAACCACATTATTAAATTAGAACTAGACGAGATAGCAGAAGATTTAACATATGAGGAGATACGTGTTAAAATCTTGGATAAGAAGGATCATATTTGACACTCAAAGGTTATACCTCAAAAGTTAGAATCTGAAATGAAGTCAAGGTATCCTCACCTCTTCGGCACACCAAGTGCGTACGTAAATTTCGAGGGTGAAATTTCATTAGGAGGGGAGATTGTAAGACCCCAATTTTTTTGAATAAATATTTAATTTTCTCGAATTTTTTTTTTAAATATTATGGTGTGGATTTGAGATAGTGTTATAGTTGTGAGTAGTATTTATAAATTTTGCAAAGTATGTAATTTGTTATATAATATTCGATTGGTTGGAGAATATTCTTTTTGTTGGGGAATATCCGTACGATGGCACAATCATTGGTGGACCCCACAACGGAAGTATTGTCGTATTTAGAAAACGACAGAATTATCTTTTTATAACGGCGGAAGTGTTACCATTAAAACTGTTGAACTACTCGGTAGTAAAAGTACAGTAATACGCGTGGTAGCATAGTAGCACACGGTATTGATTATTGATGCTTACGTAAGAAGTCACTTAGTTATACTCAATTATTGCTACAGTAATTGCTGCATCATATCTCGCATATTATTGATTCAATTATTGTCACAGTATCATCTATATTATATGATATATTATTAAATCAATAATTGAGACGACAAAGTTATTCTTATTATTATTTGCAATATTGATAATGTCTAGAAGTTCTGTCAAGGAGAGGTTAGATAATCTAATTGCGCGACAATAGGGAGAAATCCTTATCGGAAAGCCACCTCTTTCCTAGGAACAACCTGGTTGTTAAATATTGCGAATTAAAATAATAATAAATGTTGTTAAAAATCAAATTTGAGTTTGGAGTTGAATTGGGAGATGCGGACGTGATATTTGAGTCCGGAACAATGAAATTAGTAAAAATAGACTATAAACATAAAAATTTTCGGGGTTGACTCTTTGGTCAAAAAGTCAACAGTTGACTTTTTTAGAAAAAGTCAAACTTTGAAATTTCAAAAATTATATTGTTGATAAAAATAGTTCCATTGTGTTGGAATTATAAGTGTTAGTGGAAATCGACATTTATTTCAGTATTAATGGATGTCTGGAAGTTATATTGACCAGTCGGGTAATTAATCGGATAAATGAGCAATTAATTACTATTAATTCACATGATTATAACTATTTTTTAACATGTGTGTACTATTGATTCACATTCTTTTTACTATTAGGGGAGTTGGTGCAAGATTGATAATACTTGCATGACTAAGTTAAAAATGGAGGTATAGATGAAGGTACTATACTGTAATTCGTATTTTCACATGTCTAGAACTATTGATTCACATGATTTACTATTAGGGGGGGTGGTGCAAGTTTGATAATACTTGCGGGACAAAATTAAAAATAAAGGAAAAGAGGAAGGTATTATACTATAATATTCCAAGCCCCAAAATGTGCAATTATCAAAACTATATTTTTTCTATAAAAAGAAGCTCATTTCTTCATTATTCTTCACCAATTCACTCAATCTATAAAGCATTTATTATAGAGAGAAAGAAGAAGAGAAGTCTGCTACCTCACTATTTTAGTATCCAGTTTTTCTAAGGTAAGGGGTATTATTTCTTTCGTATGCATGAAGAGAGCTTCTGTTATTCCATCCTTTATTATTATGTTGAATAACCTGTCTATGCTAAGTACCGCATACATGGTGAATTTCTTCTATTATTCCATTCTTTATTATTATGTTGGATTAACTTTATCATGCTAAGCAATCGCATAGATGGTGAAATTCTTCAGTTATTCCATTCTTTATTATTCTGTTGGAACATCCTGTCTTGTGTGTATTCACATAACCTGGTTCAATTATTTATTATTCTGTTGGAATAACCTGTCTGTGCGGTCTATCGCATGCCTGGTGAAATTCTGTTGTTACTCCATTCTTTAATATTCTTTTGGAATATCCTATCTATGCGTTTACGCATAACCTGGTTCCATTATTTATTATCCTGTTGGAATATCTTGTCTGTGCATTTACGCATGACCTGGTTCCATTATTTATTATTCTGTTAGAATATCTTGTCTGTGCGTTTACACATGACCTGGTTCCATTATTTATTATTCTGTTGGAATAACCTATCTGTGCGGTCTATCTCATGCCTGGTAAATTCTTTTGTTATTCCATTCTTTATTATACTCAGTTGGTTAATGTTTTGGCTTCTATACTCCATGAAATTAGTGGAATATCCTTGATATTTGCACTTCATCCAGTATCTTTTCATGGAAATATTCTTTTGAGCTTTCTTGAATTTTACTCTACAAAGAAGTATCATGTTGACAATTTGGACATTATTGATTTCTGGATAAATTAGATTATAAATATTTAAAAATTTATTCTGGAACTTGTTTTATTTAATTCATATATCATTGTCATCATCCTCATGTTTATATTCTGTTGAAAGTTATATGTGGCCTGTAGTGCATAGATGGACTTGGTATGATTATGACCAGGGATCATTCGGTATAATCATGACCGTAATGTTACAAATGATGTGGTTAAAGTCTTCATTGGCCCGTAGAGCATTGATGGACAGTTGTTGTCATGATCATGACCATTAATGAATACATAAATATCCTTAGTCCGTAGTACATGGATAATTTATGGTCGTGACACTAGAGAATATCCTTGGCCGTAGTGCAGGGGTGATTCGATGATGAGATTATTTATTAAGCTGAGTCTCAGCGATAAAAGTGATGAAAAACCTTTTATATCATAGAAGATAGTAGATTTTATTCTCTACTTGACTCTTCTAATGGATTGCTTGTTCCGCTACAGTTAAACTGGATGTTTATTATATTGTATCAGTTTAACACTATTGTAGGCTAACGATAATTTATTCTGCAGTATCTTAGTCATAATATTTCTTGTTGGGCTAGTTGAGCTCACCCTTTTTCTTTCATTGTTCTCTTCAGAAAATGAGAACGTAGCCGGGACTAGTCGGGGAATGGAGTGACAGTCCAGATGATAGCATTAGTAGTCCTCACTATTCTATGAAATAGTATAATAATAAATGTAATGAGGACTCCATTGAGTGTGGATATTGTCTAGATGACAATATTTGTATTAAAACTCACAGCATATGTTTTGTCGTATTTTACACGACTGTTGTATAATTAGTTTGTATTTGTATTCAGTACCATGTATCTGGCGACCCAAGATGGGTGATGTATACTTGTTTTGGGGGCGTCACAATTATGTCTTGATTACATGTGTATAGGATATTGTGAATCAAATTATTACGGTTTAGCTTACACGCAAGGCAAGTTTTCTAACCCTAAACTTTCTTTGAGCAAGTTCTCTAATTCTAATTATATCGTACAAGTTTTTCTAATCTTTAACTTGTTTCATAGTATGCAAGTTTCTTAACTTTGATGCACTTATGTTGAACAAGTTTTATCGTTCAAATTACCATTTATTATGTATGCTCAATACTCAATTCTAAACAAAATTCTAACCTTAGCTTAATATTGTTCAAGCAAGGTATGTTACGTTATTCAATGCTTATGCTTTTAGCTTATTTCTAAAGCATGACCTTAATATACAATGTTGATTCATTTATGACTTATTCCATAGCATATTGTTATTACATTCTTATTCAACTAATCCTTAGTTGATGTTCGTTAAACTCTAAATTACCTTGAAACTTATCCAAACCAAACTTACTTTGGTGCGAACTTGTATTCTAAATACTGAGATGAACAACCCTATTATAGGGGATAATTTACGTATAGGGTTTAGATATTTATGCACAATACATTGTTCAAAGGGTTGATCCCCCTAAGTACGACGAGTCCTATAGTCTTATGACTGTTAAAGTTTAAGTTGAAAGAATACTTATAACTATGGACATAGTTCGTGGTCTTTTGACCCTCAGATATGTATTTCAAATTTTGTTCCTAATTATTATTGATAAAGAACATTATTCAATTCTATTGAGCCCATTCAAGATGGCTAATGTAGGAGAATCCAATCAGGGCAGGGATGAAGGACCCCAGATGCCTAGGGAGGAGGAGCCTCAAGATATTTAAGTGGTTTGGGAACAACTACTACCACGGGAATCATCTCGGTTGGTCACAGTGGTTGAGCAGGAGGGGTTGCCTGATGAGGATGATGAGTTAAAGACGGACGAGGAGGACCCCGTGGAGCATGAGGAAGATAGTAGCTGAACAACAGACCTCAATGGCGTAGAAGGACAACGAGATTCCATTAAACTCAATCATTGCTCGTATGTACGACGAAGTATACGACCGCAATGTAGAACTTTAGGATATCATCGAGGAGTTGAGAGAGATAGTAGCTGAACAACAGACCTCAATGGCATAGAAGGACAACGAGATCCAGGATCTAGAGGAATGTTTGAGTAATGTCGAAGGGAAGTTGGTCCACACGGAAGGAGGAAACGAGCAACTGACAGAAGAGATCGCAGAATTGAAGAACAAGCTGAAAGAAGAGTCTACTAAGAGGGTAAGAGCTGAAGACGCGTACGAAGAAGCTTCTAAATGAGCCGGGGTAGTAGAGAGAGATGTACACGTAAAGAATATCAAGATGGAAGAGATGAATAGTGTTTTCAACACTATGATCAACCGAGATCAAGATCGGGTCATGGGTTATCCGATTCAGTTTGAGACGCTGCCATCGTACATGTTAGATCGCCGAATAATGTTCCGTATTATGGAAGAAGAGCGTCGTAAGGCTATGCAGTATTTTAGTAGGTTGTCATAAATGTATTTGATATGTGATTAATGATATGATAAATAAGATGTAAATCCCAAGTATTATGTAACCTACGGGATATGATGATGATGTTATCCTGAAACTTTAATAGTTCAAGAAAGTAATGTAAATAGCAATGATGCTATTGTTCTTATATTTTCTAAAAGATTATGAATGAATAAAAGTTATTGTTTTATTCAAAGTGTTATGTGTTATGTGATGATCTTTTATGGTGTGCAAATTAAGTAGAAAATACTTAAAGGAATTGAGTAATAATCTAATGAGTGTGTTTTAACAAAAAATGCCTCCAAGAAGACGTCAGCCACGACAAAGAACCCCTGAGGGATCTACCAACAATAACAATGCTAAAGCTAACCCCATTCAGCAGTTAGTGATGTTACTAACGGGTGCATTACAGAATCAACCGCATCAAGCTGTAACATTTAAGGACTTCAAGGCGGTTGGGCCACCAGAATTCCGTGGGTCCATGAATCAAGTTGAGGCACAGACCTGGATCATGGAGATAGAGAAAGTGTTTGATGTAGCTAAAGTATGTGAGAATCAGAAGACTGCTTTGGCAACATTCATGTTGAAAGAAGAGACTAGCTATTGGTGGCAAGCCAATAAAACTCGAGGAGGACAAGGGGTGATAACTTGGGATAGGTTTAAGAAGATATTCGTCGAGACTTATTTCCCAGAGAGTTCGAAGAATCAGATGGAGGTACAATTTCTAGAAATGAAGTAGGGATCAATGATGGTATCGGAGTATGCCACAAAATTTAACGAATTAGCAAGGTTTGCGCCATATCAAGTCAATATAGATAAGCGCAAGGCAAGGAGATTTGAACAGGGATTGAAACCCTGGTTGTACAGCAGAGTCTCCCTATTCTAGTTAAAGACGTTTGCAACAGTGCTTGAGAAGGTAATTCTCATTGAGGGTGGAGGCAAGGTTGTGACAATGTACAATCAAGAACAAAAAAGAAAAAGAATGAGGGTGAAGGTACGAATGGTGGTAGTAGTAGTGGAAATGGTAACAATAACCTGAAGTCAAAATGGAATGGAAATGTTGGTCCTGGAAACCAGCAGGGTAACCAACAGAAGAAGAAGTTCGAAGCATGTGCTGCATGCGGGAAGTTTCACACGAGTGTGCGCTTAAGGGGGAAGCGTGTATGCTTTAATTATGGCCAGGAGGGTCACATTGCCCCAAATTGCAATCAACCCAAGAAGAATGTTTGCTACACATGCAGGTCAAAGGATCATTTTGCTCGTGAGTGCCCTAAGAAGAAAGCTGAAGAGACAACTGGAAACATGAGAGGTAGCAATGGAGGAACATTGACCATTGCGGGACCAATGTCATCAAACAGGCCCATAGCTAGAACCTTCAACATGACTGTGTAGGATGCAGTACAATTAAAAGATGTTGTGTCAGGTATTATCCCAATCAATGATGTAGATGCTTATGTATTATTTGATTCGGGTGCTTCTTGCTCGTTTATATCTGATGAATTTGCTAAGAGGTTAGGATTGCCTAGTGAAGAATTGAATTTTCCTTTAAACATAGAAATTGCGAATAGGGAGGTGATTCCTGTTAGGTTCGTATACAAGAATTGT
Source organism: Panax quinquefolius (assembly GCA_020205615.1). Classification (NCBI taxonomy): domain Eukaryota; kingdom Viridiplantae; phylum Streptophyta; class Magnoliopsida; order Apiales; family Araliaceae; genus Panax; species Panax quinquefolius. The sequence continues at coordinate 36,041,229 of CM035168.1, read as the reverse complement.
AGGGTGAACATTAAGGGGAATGTCGTGGTGGTAGATTTAATTTCGATAAAACTTGGAGAGTTTGATGTTATTTTGGGAATGGATTGGCTGTTCAATTATGGAGTGATAATTGATTGCCAAAAGAAGTGTGTAAATCTTATGACTCCATCAAAGGTAGTAAATCGCCTAGACATGCGAGATGTCTGATGATTATGCAGGCCAAGAAGTTGTTGAGTCAAGGCTGTGTGGGTTATTTATCTTACATAGTCGATACTCAGAGGAAGGGGGTGAAACTGGAAGAGATATCAGTGGTTAGGAAATTTGTAGATGTCTTTCCGGAGGATTTTCCAAGACTTCCGCCCGACAGAGAGATTGAGTTCGTGATCGACTTAGCGCCAGGAATCGCTCCGATATCAAAGGCCTCATACAAAATGGCTCCGGTAGAGATGAAGGAGCTGATGGTATAATTGCAAGAGCTATTAGACAAGAAATACATTCAACCAAGTGTGTCACCGTGGGGAGCACTGGTGTTACTCGTAAAGAAAAAGGATGGGTCAATGCGTCTTTGCATTGATTATAGGGAATTAAACAAAGTCACTATTAAGAATAAATATCCATTGCCAAGAATAGATTACTTGTTTGATCAATTGAAGGGTGCTAGATACTTCTCAGAAATAGATTTGAGAAGTGGGTATCAGCAATTGAAAGTAAGAAAGGAGGATGTACCAAAGACGACATTCAGAACTCGGTATGGACATTATGAGTTTCTGGTGATGTCTTTTGGTTTGACAAATGCCCCTGCAGCATTCATGGATTTGATGAACAAAGTGTTTAAACCATTTTTAGACAAGTTTGTGGTGGTATTCATTGATGACATTCTGGTGTACTCCAAATCTTAAGAAGAACATGTGGAACATTTATGTTTGATGTTGGAGATACTAAGAAAGGAAAAGTTGTACGCAAAATTCTCTAAATGTGAATTCTGGCTAGAACGTGTATAATTTCTTGGACATGTGATTGATAAAGATGGGATTTCAGTGGATCCATCAAAAGTTGAAGTCGTAATCAATTGGGAAAAACCAAGAACACCCTCAGAGGTGAGGAGTTTCTTGGGACTAGTCGGCTATTATAGATGGTTTATTCAGGACTTTTCCAAGATTGCCACTCCGTTAACAAATTTGACAAGGAAAGCTATAAAATTTGTTTGGACGGAGAAGTGTGAAGAGAGTTTTCATGACTTAAAAAAGAAGTTAAGTGTGGCACCTGTGTTGTCATTGCCAGATAATATAGGAAACTTTGTGGTGTATAGTGATGCCTCATATAAAAGATTGGGTTGTGTTCTTATACAGAACAACAAAGTTATTGCATATGCATCAGGACAACTGAAGGACTATGAGAAAGGATACCCGACTCATGATTTAGAGTTGGCTGCGGTGGTGTTTGCTTTGAAAATATGGAGACACTATCTCTATGGAGAGAAATGTGAGATATATACAGATCATAAGAGTCTGAAGTATATTTTCACTCAAAAGGACCTGAACATGCGTCAAAGGAGATAGATAGAATTAATAAAGATTACGATTGTGAGATCTTTAATCATCCAGGCAAGGAAAATGTGGTTGCAGATGCTTTAAGCAGAAAAGGTCGGGAAAAGTTGATGCTGATAACCACTCAGGAGGAGCTTATTTCAGCAATGACAAAGCTAGAGTTGGAAATAAAATTTCCAAAAGAATCTGATGAGCGACTATTCCAAATAGAAGTTAGTCCAACTTTGGTGGACAAGGTAAAGAATGCTCAACTACAAAATGAAGAATGTGGAAAAATCAAAGAGAAAGTGGTTGAGGGTATTGAAATGAAATACAAGATCGATACTGAAGGGTTACTAAGATTCAAGGGAAGAATTTGGGTTCCAGCAGTACCATATATTAAAGACGAAATCTTAACTGAAGCTCATAAATCAAGATATTTGATTTACCCGGGAAGTACGAAGATGTATCAAGATTTATGACGGCACTTTTGGTGGCCAAACATGAAAAGAGATGTCGCAGAATGTGTTGTGAAATGCTTGACATGTCAAAGATTCAAGGTCGAGCATCAAAGACCAAGCAGATTACTTCAACTATTGGAAATACCGGAATTAAAGTGGGAACACATCACAATGGATTTTGTGATGGGTCTTCCAACTACTCAGAAAGGATACGATGTGATTTGGGTGATAGTGGACAGACTGATAAAATCAGCACACTTTTTTCCAATAAAGATTAGATTCAATCTTGATCAGTTGGCAAAATTGTACGTTAAAGAAATCATTTCTAGACATGGAGTTCCAGTGTCAATTATGTCAGATAGAGATCCGCAATTCACGTCAAACTTCTGGAAGAGACTAAAAGAATGCATGGGAACACAGCTAAGAATGAGTACGGCATACCATCCGCAAACAGATGGCCAAAGCGAACAAACAATCCAGACGTTGGAAGATATGCTTAGATCATGCATCATGGATTTCAAAGGGAGCTGGGATGAACATTTACCATTGGCAGAATTTGCCTACAACAACAGTTACCACACAAGCATCGGCATGCCGCCTTAAGAAGCATTATACGGCAGGAAGTACAGAACTCCATTGTGCTGGGATGAAGTCGGTGAACGTCAACTATTAGGACCAGAACTAGTACAACAGACTATTGAAGTTGTTAAACTCATCAGGACAAGATTGGTAGCTGCTCAAAACAGATAGAAGAATTATGCTTATCAACACAGACAAGATCGTGAATTTGACGTAGGGAATTTCGTGTTCTTAAAAGTTTGCCCTTGGAAGGGAAAAAATCATTTTGGTAAAAAGGGAAAGCTAAGCCTGAGGTTTATTGGACCCTTTGAACTGCTGTGAAGAGTAGAAGAAGTTGCTTATTACCTCCAGAGTTGGAACACGTTCACAATGTTTTTCATGTTTCGGTGTTACGACCGTGTAAACCCGATTACAAGCATGTGATCGAGTACGAACCATTACAGTTCGATAAAGACTTGTCTTATGAAGAGGTTCGTATCCAGATAGTTGACAGGAAAGAACAAGTGCTCAGGAATAAGGTGATATGGAGAAACCACAATGTTGAAGAGGCTTCGTGGTAACTGGAAGCTGAAATGATGAAGAATTCCCCTGAGTTATTTGTTTAATCTGTGTCTTCAATTCTGGGGACAGAATCTTTATAAGGAGGGAATAATGTGGCGAATGATTTGTTTGAGTTGTGATTCTGGGGACAAAATCCTGAAAAGGAGGGAAGGATATAACAATCAAGAATTTTAAATTATAATTTCAAATATTTATTGAATTATATAAATATTTAATTGATGTGTTTATTGTTGAATAAATATTTGTTTAATTTGATTTGATTTGATTATTTATTTGTTAAATAAATAATTAATGAGTGAAGGAAATTAATTATTATGAGATAATATTCTAATTTAATTTAATAATTAAATTAGAGAGTTGATAGGATTAAATAGATTATTATAATGTTGTTAATTTAATTTGGTAATAAAAGTGTGACAATAAACTATGTTATGAATGAGTTATAAAATAAAATTAAAGTAGTTTTTAATTATTTATCCAAACAAGGGTTAAAATATTAAGTCTTTATTTTAAAGAGTTTTTGCCAAACAAAGCCTTATGGCTTTTGAATTTTAAATTTTATTATAATAAAAAAATTAAATCAAATAAATCAAATAATAAATAAAATATATTTATAACCTATACATTCATATGTTTGTAAATGATATATTAAATATGCGTATTATGACCTGTCAGTTTTATTTTACGTATATTGTTAGTCGGCTTGGTTATCAGTTTTGTTTACGCATTTGAGTTATTAGCTAAGCCTAAGAAGAAAATACAGAGAGTTTGAGAGAGACTTGTGAGAGTTTGAGAGCGACTTGTGAGGTTTGAGAGCGACTTGTGAGAGATTTCAGTGGTAATCAAAGATTTTCAAGCAAAAGAAGGTATTATTCATAACCTTAATATTATATATATATATATATATATATATATGTGTGTGTGTGTTTTACGGCATGAATTTTTAAGCTTTGTGAATCAAGTTTTCTGGAATTATTGATATACTACTTGTTTTGATGATTATATATGTTTGTGATGTTAGAGTTTGTATTTAAACAAGAAGTTGTATGTTAATTACGTTTAAGAAGGAAGAAAAGTAATTACAGTATATGTTTTTACATATAGCTTGTGAAAGTACCAAATTTGGTGGTTAATTTGTATACTAATCTATAAATTGAGTCTTAAATATGTTAATTCTGTAAGAAATGAAGAGAATGTAGTTTGAATAAGTTAATTTGGTGTACAATGGTGATCACAGTGTTAATTGGTTAATGATGTCAAAAAAAAATTGAGTTTTGTATAAAACATGGATTGGAAAGGTTTTTAATTTGATGTTTATTTAATTTATTTGGGTAAAAATATGCTACAGACCTTAAGTTATGTTTATGTGAAATTCCTGTAAGTTATACATGTTAAATAGGGTGCTTGAAATTAATATTAGCTTCATTTTTGTTCTTCATGTCCAGCTTTACGTGATTCTACGCCACGCCTCCAACTTAGCGTCATAATGCCAAGCTAAGCTCTCGATCGATGCAGCAAAGGCTCGCAAGCCACAATGCCAAATGCCAATGCCAAAGCCTGCGCGACTCAAAGGCCATCATCAAGGCCAATGCAGTAACCGTTCTTAGTGTAAACTGGGGTGCCGCAACACTGGTTAGCAGAATGGCCAAAAAGTTTGTTTTTATTACACAAAATCTGTAATTATTGATAAGGTGAAATATTTTGACTGTTAAGATGTGATTTTGGTATTATAGTACTAAGAATGAGCATATTATTAACAATTAATGAGTTCTGTTATTATGTTACAAATGTGACTTGACTATATGATTAAAACCAATCCATACATGAAATAGATACTTATTTGTATACAAAGTATATGTAGTAACTAATTATGTCATGATGACATGTGTATAAGATATTGTGAATTAAATTATTACGGTTTAGCTTACACGCAAGGCAAGTTTTCTAACCCTAAACTTTCTTTGAGCAAGTTCTCTAACTCTAATTATATCGTGCAAGTTTCTAAACCTTACCTCTTGATATTGAGCAAGTTTTTCTAATCTTTAACTTGTTTCTAAGTATGCAAGTTTCTTAACTCTGATGCACTTATGTTGAACAAGTTTTATCGTTCAAATTACCATTTATTATGCATGCTCAATACTCAATTCTAAACAAAATTCTAACCTTAGTTGATGTTCGTTAAACTCTAAATTACCTTGAAACTTATCCAAACCAAACTTACTTTGGTGCGGACTTGTATTCTAAATACTGAGATGAACAACCCTATTATAGGGGATAATTTACGCATAGCGTTTAAATGTTTGTGCACAATACATTGTATAATGGGCTGATCCTCCTAAGTACGAGGAGTCCTATAGTCTTATGACTGTTAAAGTTTAAGTTGAAAGAATACTTATAACTATGGACATAGTTCGTGGTCTTTTGACCCTCAGATATATATTTCAAATTTTGTTCCTGATTATTATTGATAAATCACATTATTCAATTCTATTGAGCCTATTCATTTGGCGGTTGTTATGATGTTTTATTCATTGTCATTTCAAGTGAGCATTGTTTGCTCACTCTTGCTTATATAAAATTACAACTAAAGTTGAGAAGGTCGATGAACCTACCACCAGTAAAGGGAAAGGGAAGATGACCAAGTATTGAAGATTTGTAAACCTGTTGACTTTTATATTGTCAGACTTTATTTTAAATCTTTTGATGTAGTTATGTAATTTTTCGCACATGATGTTTGTATTTAAAGGTTAGATAACCTGGGAGATTTTATTGAACTTATTGATGTAATTCTTTAATTGGAAGGTTTATTATTAAATTTTATTATGTTTAGGTAGTTAGTGTAATATCCCCAAATCCGGGTCCCAAATCACCACGGATTTGGTATATTATTTCTACAACTATTGCGGAAGATATAAACATAAATTGTTTATACAATACACTTTACAAATTACCCCAAGGTCTAGAACCTTCACATAAACCTGAATTAATATCCTATCTAACAAAAAATGTTATTATCATACAATATTACTATAATTATTGCTGCACATTTAAATCCCAAGTTGGTTTTGTCTTTAACTTTTCCTTGTATCTGACATATTCGTCTTAATCTGCAATGTTTATCATGAAATATCAAGGGTGAGCATAAGTTTTCCCAACAAGTATAAGTTTATCAGAGGATATATCATGATGGAAAGAATTTGAATAATAGCTGGCTAACATTCAACAATATAATTATGAAATAGCATGAAAAAACTTTCATAGCTGAACGAACATTGAACATGAACAAAGCAATTATATCTGGATCGAATGGTAATGAAGGTGATCAGCCTTTCATACCTGATGAACACATGAAATATGCACAGAGTACGATTTAACAATTCACAGACATGGTAATCAGCAATGATTAACCACAAGTATATTTGAATGAAACAACTTGAGGTCGAGTTAGAGGAAACTTGCCTGTTCGGTCGATTACTGTTACGCAATTTATTAAGCTTTGTCTGAATACCTAATATATAAATAATATCGATATACAAATTAGAATAATATCATCACAATATAAAATAACTTAAACACATTAACACATAATTCTATCAGTCTATACAGCACATAAGACCTATTATCAATTCAGTCTATTTCAGTCTGAGTTGAATCTGGCACAATTCCGACATCCCGACGGCCTAGTCGGACAAATATCGAGCCTAATATTCCTAAGACTCGGTCTAAACTGATTCACAATAACCTTAGATTTAACACTTACTCATTCATTTATAAGTTCTTAATATAACTTGTTAAACTATTTATGACATTTAGAAAACTTATATATCAATTCAGTTTCTATTTCAGCAAGCTAAAACAAAACTGACATCTCTTCTGACATTTTGGTTTCTCATTTCAGTAACCTAAAATGTTCATTTCAGGAAGCTGAAATACACTATTCACGAAAATAAGAAATCAGCTAATTATTTTTCAATCTTTTGGCCAATCATATACACCTGTATTCCATACATAAAAAGTATTTTTTTCATAAATTTTTCAACTCCCTTTAGTATTTTTCAAAAACAAATTTTAGTGCGTAGCTTAAGAAATTAGTCCTATCATGCTTAAATACAGAAATTCCAATCTCTTGACACAATCTTTTATGTGTTAACATGAGGTTCCGGTTTAAATTTCATGGTCATCGAAGTTATAGAACTCCGGTTATAGCCATTTTCATCGGAAAATCATAAAATTTGAAATGGTCATAACTTAGGCATTTTAAGTTGGAATGAGCTCATTTTTCGACAAGAGGTACTTTATACCTTATATTTTCATGTCCCAAAAGGCCGGAATTTATTTCATAACTTAAGTTGCCAAAACAGCCCCTGGAAAGTTCTGGGCAGTAGCTAATTTGGAAAAACAAGTTTTTCGTACTTTGTTAAAAATAATCCATACGGAAATATACAACTCATTTTTCAGTAATTCCACTTGGAGATGTTATAAAACTTATCATAATAGCCTCCCAAAGTTTTCCAAAATTTTTGCATGTCAGAAAAATGATGAAACTACCCCTACCCTTGACTGTCCAAAAACAGTCTGTTTTCCTTTCAAAAGTCGGAACTGTTTTGGCTAAAATAGTCTCTAAAGATTGTATACTCAATATTTTTGAGTTTTACCACTTGATTTTAGTAGTTAACTTACATATCTAGCATCTCTCTTTGACGGATCACAAAAAAGAAGGTGTAGATCAAAAATGGTAGAAATCCAAAGTACATACAAATTTTATGTTTTATAAACTAAAAAATCACTTTTTTTTACTTTTGATTTCCAACTAAAAAAACACCCAATATGGGTATATCTAAACATAAAACACTCATAAACACATAAATTAAAGGGTTTTACACTTCCATATCATAACCCCTTTTCATCAAATTCATAAAATAAAGAAATAAAGCTTAGAGAGAAAAAAAATAGTTGTATACCTTTTTATTTTTCTTCTTCCTCTTCCTCTTCCTTTTCTTTTTCTTTTCTACCATGGAGATTCTTCTCTCCTTTTTCCCATGAAGGGTTGCTGCCCCTCCCACTTTCTTTCTCTATATTTACGTTAGAGAAAAAAAATGAGAGCAGACATGAATTACCAAGTTTGCTAGCCAAATTAAAGTGATTAGATAACATAGCATATCTATCCATATCTTGTTTTTCTCTCTCTCATTATACAATATGTAACTGGCAAGCCACCTCTAAAGTGTTGGCCCATTAAAATAAATGACACCTAAAAAGTTGTTTTTTTTCTCTCTCTCATTATACATCGTATCCTTTCTGAGTCATTGGAAGACCTACCACAAAATACATTGTGATATGCTCCCATTTCCATTCCGGTATCTCTAATGGTTGAAGTAATCAGCTTGGCCTTTGATGTTCCGCTTTCACTTTCTGACATGTCAAGCACTTTGCAACGCATTCTGCAACGTCTCTTTTCATATTTGGCCACCAAAAATGTCGCCGCAAATCTTGATACATCTTTGTACTTCCCGGATGAATCGAATATCTTGAGCTATGAGCTTGTGTCAAGATTTCTTCTTTAATATCTTGTACTGCTGGAACCCAAATTCGTCCCTCGAATCTTAGTATTCCCTCAGTATCAAGACTATACTTCACTTCTTTTCCCTCGACCACACTTTCTTTTATTTTTCTGCATTCTTCATTTTATCCACCAAAGTTGGACTAGCTTCCACCTGGTACAATTTTTCATCGGATTCTTTTGGAAATTTGATTTCCAACTCTAGCCTTGCCATTGCTGAAATGAGCTCCTCCTAATCGGTTAACAACATTAACTTTTCTCTGTCTTTCCTACTCAAGGCATCTGCAACCACATTAGCTTTACCCGGGTGATAAAAGATCTTGCAATCATAATCCTTTATCAATTCCATCCATCTCTTTTGACGCATGTTCAAGTCCTTTTGAGTGAAGATATACTTCAGACTCTTATGGTCTATGTAGATCTCATATTTTTCTCCATAGAGATAGTGTCTCCACATCTTTAAAGCAAACACTACTGCTGCCAACTCTAAATCATGAGTCGGATACCCTTTCTAGTAGTCCTTCAACTGCCTTGATGCATATGTAATGACCTTGTCGTTTTGCATAAGGACACAACCCAATCCCTTGTGTGACGCATCACTATTCACCACAAAATTTCCTGTATTATCTAGTAATGACAACACAGGTGCCACACTTAACTTCTTTTTCAGTTCTTGAAAACTTTCCTCACACTTTTTTGTCCAAACAAATTTTACAGATTTTCTCATCAAATTTGTCAACGGAGTAGCATTCTTGGAAAAATCTTGAATAAATCGTCTATAATACCCTACCAATCCCAAGAAACTCCTCACCTCCAAAGGTGTTCTTGGTTGTTCCCAATTTACCACGGCTTTGACTTTTGATGGATCCACTGAAATCCCACCCTTATCGATTACATGACCAAGAAATTATACACATTCCAGTAAAAATTCACATTTAGAGAATTTAGCGTACAACTTTTCTTTTCATAGCGTCTCCAACGTCAGACATAAGTGTTCCATGTGTTCCTCTTGAGTTTTAGAGTACACCAGAATATCATCGATGAACACCACCATAAACTTGTCTAAAAATGGTTTAAACACCCTGTTCATCAAATCCATGAACGCTGCAGGGGCGTTTGTCAAACCAAAAGACATCACCAAAAATTTGTAATGTCCATAGTGAGTTCGGAATGCCGTATTCGGTACATCCTCCTTCCTTAATTTCAATTGGTGATATCCACTTCTCAAATCTATTTTTAAGAAATACGTAGCACCCTTCAATTAATCGAACAAGTCATCTATTCTTGGCAATGGATATTTGTTCTTCATAGTGACCTTATTTAATTCCCTATAATCAATGCAAAGACGCATCGACCCATACTTCTTCTTCACGAATAACACCGGTGCTCCCCATGGTGACATGCTCGGTTGAATATACTTCTTGTCTAACAGTTCTTGCAGTTGCACCATTAATTCTTTCATTTCTACCGGAGCCATTCTGTATGGGGCCTTCGATATCGGAGCGGTTTCTAGCGCTAAGTCGATCACGAATTCGATTTCTCGGTCAGGTGGAAGTCCTGGAAATTCCTCCAGAAACACGTCCACGAACTCCCTAACCACTTGTATTTCCTCTAATTTCACACCCTTCTCCTTTTGAGTATCGACTGTGTAAGCTAAATACCCTACACAACCCTGACTCAATAACTTTTTGGCATGCATCATCGTCAGACATTTCATTTGTCTAGGCATTTTGCTACCATAAAAACTACCTTTGACGGAGTTATAAGGTTTACACACTTCTTTTGGCAATCAATTATCGCTCCATAATTGAATAACCAATCAATTCCCAATATCACGTCAAACTCTCCAAGTTTTATCAGGATTAAATCTACTTTCATGACATTCTCTTTAATGTTCACCCTACAATCCTTGTACACAACCCTAACAAGAATCACTTCCCTATTCACAATTTCTATGTTTAAAGGGAAATTCAACTCTTCACTAGGTATTTCTAACTTCTTAGCAAAATCATTAGATATAAAGGAGCAAGTAGCACCCGAATCAAACAATACATAAGCATCAATGAATGATTGGGATAATACCTGACACCACATCCTTTGATTGTATAGCATCTTGCACAATCATGTTAAAGGTTCTGGATGTGGGTTTGTTTGATGTCATTGGCCCAGCATAGTCAGGGTACCTCCACTAGCATTTCCCTTACTTCCATTTGCCTCACCAGATCTCTTCTTAAGGCATTTACGAGCAAAGTGATCCTTGGACCCGCACGTGAAGCAAACGTTCTTCTTAGGTTGATTGCAATTTGGGGCGATATGACCCTCCTGGCCACAGTTGAAGCATACTCGTTTCCCCATCAAGCACACACCCTTGTGAAACTTCCCGCATGTAGCACATGCTTTGAACTTCTTCTTTTGCTGGTTTCCTTGCTGATTTCCAGCTCCCACACTTGCATTACACTTCCTCTTCATATTGTTGTTGCCATTTACACCGTTACCAGAACCACCATTCTTAACTTCACCTTCGTTCTTCTTCTTCCTCTGCTCTTGGTTGTGTTTTGTTACCGCTTCGCCTCCACTCTCAGCGAGAATTTCTTTCTTCATTACCGCTGCAAATGTTTTCAGCTGGAACAGGGAGACCCTACTGTACAACCCGGGCTTCTGTCCCTGTTCAAACCTCTTCGCCTTGCGTTCATCTGTGCTAACTTGATATGGCGCAAACCTTGCCAACTCATTGAATCTTGCGGCATACTCTGACACCGACATCGCTCCCTGCTTTAGTTTCAAAAACTGAACCTCTAACTGACTCTTCGAACTCTCTAGGAAATAGGTCTCGAAGAACAACTCCTTAAACCTATCCCAGGTCATCACTCCTGGTCCTTCCCGAGTTTTGTTGGCCTGCCACCAATAACTAGCCTCTACTTTCAACATGAATATTGCAAAAGCAGTCTTCTGCTCTTCCCCTACCTTAGCGACATCAAATACCTTCTCTATCTCCATAATCCAGGTCTGTGCCTCGACGGGATTCATGGACCCATGGAATTCAGGTGGTCCGACCGCCTTGAAATCCTTAAAAGTTGTTCTTTGATTCTGAGGTTGATTATGCAATTCTCCTATTAGTAACATTACGAATTGCTGAACTGGATTATCTTCAGCATTATTGTTATTAGTTCCTTCAGCGGCTCTCTGTCGAGGTGGTTGACGTCTTGGAGGCATTTTCTGTTAAAAATACACTCATTAGATTCTACTCAACCTTTAAAGTACTATATACTTAAGTTGCACATTATAAGAGATTATCACATAACACGTAACACTTTGAATAAAATAAAATAATAACTTATATTCATTCATAATCTTTTAAAAATATCAAAACAATAACATCACTACTATTTACATTACTTTCCTGAACTATAACAGTTGCAGGACAACATCATCATCATCTATCCCATTGGTTATATAATACCCGGGATTTATAATTTATTTACTCCCTATCCACATATTAGATACATTCCCTACAATGTCCTACTAAGATACTGCGTAGCCTTACGACGCTCTTCCTCCATAATCCGGGTTACTATTCGGCGATCTAAAACGTATGATGGCAGCGTCTCAAATTGAATAGGATAAGACATGACCCGATCTTGAGGTCAATTGATCACGGTGTTGAACACATTATTCATCTCCTCCATCTTCATCCACTTTGCTTGCGTGTCCCTCTCTGCCATCCTAGCTCGCTGATAAGTTTCCTCATACGTGTCTTCGGGTCTTGCCCTTTTGGTAGATTCCTCTTTCAGCTTATTCTCCAGTTCTACAATCTTCTCTATCAGTTGCTCGTTTTCCCCTTCCGTATGGATCAGCTTCTCTTCAACGTTATTCAGACGTTCATCTCGATCCTGGATCTTGTTGTCCTTCTGTGCCATCGAGGTCTGTTGTTTAGCTACTATCTCTTGCAACTCCTCGACGGTATCTTGAAGTTCCACATTACGGTTATACACCTCGTCGTACATACGGGAAACAATCGAGTTAAGTGGAAGCTCTTCTTCCTCGTTCTCCTCATCCGACTGTGGCAGCTCCACGGGGTCCTCCTCATCCGTCTCTATCTCATCATCCTCATCAGGTAACCTCTCCTAATCAACCACTGTGACCAACGGAGTTGCTTCCCGTGGTAGTAGTTGTTCCCACACTACCTGAATATCTCGAGGCTCCTCCTCTCTTGGCATCTGGGATCCTTCCTCCCTAGCCTGAGTGGATCCTCTTATATTAGCCATCCTGTCAATCAAATTTTAAGTTTTAATTACTAATCATTATTACTCGACACTCACGAGCATATAAGTTGTAATCACATAAGCACATAAGGGTTTTATTATTCTTCCTTAAAACTCGATAAGAGCCATCACTATCTTTCAAAGGTTACTTCCTAAGGCTTTTCCCCACCTAAGGTTCATAACCTAAAGCTCTGATACCAACCTATGACACCCCCAAATCTAGGTACTTCATTCCCTCAAGATTTAGTGTTCACTATCCATACATTCATACTATCTACCCACATAAATAATATTTAAACCATAAATCTTCCCTTTAAATAGGGTTACATCATTAAATCCAAAATCATCCCAGGTTATCTAACATTAACATCATATAAGTGCGGAAATAAAATTATTACATCACATCATTAAATAAAAGTCTATCATCATAACCATAAATGAAAATTACAAGTCTTCATCACTTGTACATTTTTCCCTTTCCTTTGCTAGTTGTAGGTTCGTCGACCTTCTCAACTTTAGCTGCAATGAGTGTATATATATGCAAGAGTGAGCAAAATAATTACTCACTGGATATAACAATGAACCAACAAAAGAATAGTAATTATAACTGCCAACAATAGGCTCATCAAAACTGAATAGTACTCTAATGATGATAATTAGAAATTGAAATCCAAAATATAGAATATATCTAACTGAGGGTCATAAGACCATGAACTATGTCCACAGTTGCGAGTAATCTTTCAACTCCAACTTTAACAGTTATAAGACTATAAGGACTCCTCGTACTTAGGGGGATCAGCCCTTAGTACAATGTATTATGCACAAACATTTTAACGCTACGCGTAATTTATCCCCTAATAATAGGGTTGTTCATCTCAGTATTTAGAAAACAAGTCCGCACCAAAGTAAGTTTGGTTTGGATACATTTCAAGGGTAATTTAGAATTCAACGGTCATCAACTAAGGATTAGTTGAATACAATATTGAAAACATCATGCTATGGAATAATCATAACTAAATCGACATTGAAACTAAGATCATGCTTTAGGAATAAACTAACAGCATAAACATCGAATAATTATAATATGCCTTGCTTGAACAATATTAAGCCAAGGCTAAAACCTTATTTAGAGTTGAATCTTAAGCATGCATAACAACTAATAAGTTGAATGATAAAACTTGTTCAACATTAGTGTGTTAGAATGTAGAAATTTGCATGCTAATTAACAAGTTAAAGATTGGCTCAAAATCAAGAGATAAGGTTTAGGAGCTTGCATGATATAATTAGCGTTAAGAAACTTTCACAAAGAAAGCTTAGAGTTAGGAAAACTTGCTCAAAGATAGCTAGATACTTGCACAATTATAAAAGTAGAGTTAGAGAACTTGCCTCGTGCGTAGGTTAAACAATCACTACTCACGTTCACCCCAAGTCCTACACATACCATATGTATTGAAAATACACATTAATTACGCTAACATTACCATCATGAGTTACTTTCTACTTTTAGTATAGCTACTAACTAAGTTTAAGTTTAAACAACATCGCATCTTTTCATGAACATTACTTTTTAGCTTTATTACAACTACTTAAGTGATCATGTCATTGCACCAAATACATATTAACAACTTGATACAACATCCTATTACATGTCCAACATGTTTTCATTAAGTTATACTAACACACAAAGGATTGCACTTGCATTCGCGCATCCCGACGCCCTCCGATTGGCTCCAAATACACAATAGTCCTAAAGATAGCCATTTTGACCCTTCATAACGATTTCAAATTGAAACCCTTAAAGAATAACAGTTATAGGCCTATTTGTCCTCTTTCCAAATCATCTTGAATCACCTCAATCAAAGTACGTATGAAAAGGTTATGGCCATTTTACTATAGGAGGTAAAAATCGTCCAGGCCAAACCACTTTTCCAAATAATATGAGACAGATGAGGCGCCGAGAAAATCCAGCTGCTAAGCGCGAACTTGAACCTATTTTTGGCACTGAGGTGCGAAATTTGGCGCTAGGCGCTGAATTTGCAATCAAGGTCTCAATTACGTAACACCCAAAACCAAAAACAAAACCAAGCTACTGTGTTTTAATTTCTAACACCAATTAATATGTGTAATCCATGTAAAGCACACATAAATATTACCAAGCATATATTTACCAATTTAAACAACTAAACAAAAATTTTAGAAAACTTGAATTTTGGAAACACGGTTTAAAAACCAAAACTCCATAGTTGATATATTTTAACACTGTAAATTCTAATAACAACTAATTTCTTTACTTTAACTACAATTCTCTAAAATTTATAACAAACGAATTAACATAATCACATTTTAATTTCTCAATTAGTATAATCTAATTTTGTTATCATACAAAATTTAACAATCACTGTTCATATCTTTACTGTAAAACTATTTCCTTCTTTTAACTGTAAATTAGCATACAATTTTATCTATACATTAATCATACAATCATATATATACATATATACATGCTAGTTATTACCAAAACACATGATTTAGTAAAGCATAGTTTACAGACAATTTTTGTAAAGAACCTTATCTTACAGTCAAATTCACATATACATAGAGACTTTAGGCATAATTATGTAAAACATATATACGTATAAAGGTTATGCCACATACCTTCTAATTGCTCAGTAATCCTTGCTAACACCACTAGAATTGTTTGAAAACCTCACGTGTACACTCTCAATTTCTCTGATAATTCTCTCTCAAAACTTTCTCACATTTCTTCTTTAAAAACCTTTTCTTTCTTTTCTCTCGTAGCTTTTCTTAGGCTTAGGTTTAGACAATATAGATTATACGTATCTTGAATCGATAACAAAGCGTACATAAAAAGCAACGATAT
This sequence comes from Panax quinquefolius, assembly GCA_020205615.1. Classification (NCBI taxonomy): domain Eukaryota; kingdom Viridiplantae; phylum Streptophyta; class Magnoliopsida; order Apiales; family Araliaceae; genus Panax; species Panax quinquefolius. Next base: position 36,025,420 of record CM035168.1, on the reverse strand, counting down.
AGTCATAATAACCTAATAAATAGTATCGCTTACCAATATAACGATAGCTTATAAATATATTTTATTTATTTTATAAATAATTTAAATTTCAAAAATCCAAAAGCCATAGGGATTTGTTTGGCAAAAACCATTTAAAACTTAAAGAATTAATATACTTAAGTCTTGTTTGACAAACTAAATTAAAACTACTTTAATTTATTTTAATAACTCCTTATAACATAGTTATTTGTCACACTTTATTTAATTAAGTTTTCATACTTAATTTAATTAATACTAATAACAATTTATTAAATAAATCATTTAATCACATAACTCAATACAAATAATTAACCATCAAATTGAAATATCGGATAATAATAATTTCCTTAACTCATTAATTATTTATTTAACAAATAATTAACCAAATAAAATCAAATCAATTAAACAAATATTTATTCAATGATAAACACATCCATTAAATATTTATATAACTCAATAAATATTTAATATTATAATTAAAATTACGGAATGTTACATTAATTCTATCTTTTCCTAATTATTTAATTAGGGTTTTCATTTCCTCAATTATAACATGATCCCTTACTCATGCACATTTATTTCCTTAACCCAATTAGACTTTCTATAATTAGGTTATAAAATTAATTAATTGAGATGTATAAAATAAATCTCTTAAAATTAGTATATTATTTATACACTAATATTCTCTCGTATCATAACCCTTAAGTTATTCAATTCTTCATTCCTAATATATAATTAAGATTACCTTAGTTTCTTTTATTTGTTTATATAATAAACAAATATAAACCACCAGATAAAATTCATATACATTTATACCCTTAATCCTGAATAATTCACCACAAAAATTTTTAAATTCACAAAATTTCTTTCCAGAAATCTCAAATCCATTCACTTATTTTCTGTCTAGGTTTATTAGTCAACCTCTAATCAATCATTTAAGATTTAAATAATTTTTTAAATTCTCGGGTTGTCACAGTTAGACATGAATGTTTTTATCAAGTAAACACCAAATCTTGTGGGAATGAAGTACCCGAATTTGGGGGTGTCACAAATTTCACGGAGTATAGAAACAAAACTTTAACAAAATGAGGGTATAATCAGGAATATGAGACGAAATAATATTACTCACATACTACAGAGTATGGAAGAAAATATTATTCCTTATGAATACTAAACAAAAATAATATCCCTTACCTTAGAACAAGACTGGATACTGGAATAGTGAAATAGCAGAATACTCTTCTTCTTTCTCACTATCGTTTCTCTCTCTATAGCTTCTCTCTCTATAATTGCTCTTCTGAGTCATAGTGAATTGCTGAGAATGAAAGAAGAATGAGCTTCAATTTATAGGAAAATATAGTTTCGATAATTGCACGTTTTGGGGATCAAAATATTACAGTATAATACCTTCATCTTTTCCTTCATTTTTAATTTAGTCCTGCAAGTATTATCAAACTTGCACCACCTCCCCTAATAGTACATGCATGTGAATCAATAGTACATTCATGTGAATCAATAGTTCTATACATGTGAAAAAATAGTTATAGTATAATACCTTCATCTATATCTCTATTTTTAATTTAGTCATGTAAGTATTATCAATCTTGCACCACCTCCCATAATAGTGCATGCATGTGAATAAATAGTACATACATGTGAACAAATAGTTATAAACATGTGAATTAATAGAAATTAATTGCTCATTTATCCGATTAATTACCCGATTGGTCAATATAACCTCCAGAAATTAATTATTATCGAAATAAATGTTGATTTTCACTAACACTAATAATCCCAACACAATGAAAATATCAATTTTATCTTTAATCATCACGAACTTATTCATCATTAATATTATAACTCACAATATTTAACAACCACATCATTCCCAGGAAAAAGGGAGATTTCTGATAAGGATTTCTCCCTATTGGCGCGCAATTAGGTGACCAAACATCTCCTCGACAGAACTTTCTAGACATCGTCAATATTGCAAATAATAATATGAATAACTTTATCGTCTCAATTATTGATTTAAGAATATAAAATATTATGCAGATGATACTACGACAATAATTGAATCAATAATATGAGAGATATTATGCAGCAATTACTGTAGCAATAATTGAGTATAACTGAGTGACTTCTCACGTAAACATCAATAATCAATACTGTGTGCTATTATGCAACCACATGTATTACTGTACTTTTACTACCGGGTAGTTCAATAATTTAACGGTAAAACTTTTGTCGTTATTTTTATAAAAGATATTTCTGTCGTTTTCTAACTCCAACAATACTTCCGTTGTGGGGTTCACCAATGATTGTGCTGTTGTACGAATATTCCTTGTTAAAACGAATATTCCCCGACCAATAGAATATTTTATAACAACTTGCAAACTTTGCAAAATTTGTAAATATTACCCACAAATATAACATTATATCAAATCTACACCATAATATTCAAAAATATATTTCGAGAAAAATTAATCTTTATTCATAAAAGTTGGGGTCTTACAACCTCCCCTTCTTATGAAATTTTGTCCTCAAAATTAGGGTGCGTACCTGGTATGTCGAAGAGGTGAAGATACATTGACTTCATTTCAGATTCTAATTCCCAGGTCATTTCCTCAACATCGTGGTTTCTCCACAAAACTTTGACTTGAGGTATAACCTTGGAGCGTAGAATATGATCCTTCTTATCCAAGATTTTAACAGGTACCTCTTCATACATTAAATCTTCTGCTATCTCATCCGGTTCTAATTCAATAATGTGGTTCGGGTCTTTCACATATTTACATAACATAGATATATGAAAAATGTTATGAACATGAGACATACTTGGTGGTAAGGCGAGTCTATAGGCCATAGTTCCTACTCGATCGAGGATTTCGAATGGCCCAATGAATCGAGGATTGAGCTTTCCTCTCTTTCCAAATCTTGTAACTCCTTTCTATGGAGTAACACGTAACAACACATGCTCTCCAACATTGAATTCCACATTTCTTCGATGAAGATCAGCATAATTCTTTTGTCGATCTTGTGAGGTTTTTATACGTTATCGGATCATTTGAATCTTTTCCATAGTCATGCGTACCAATTTTGGTCCCAACAACATTTCTTCACCCACCTCATCCCAGCATACTAGAGAACGACACTTGCGTCCATATAACCCCTCGAATGGAGTCATGCCAATACTTGCTTGATAACTATTGTTGTAGGAGAATTCCACCAATAGTAAGAACTTGTCCCAACTTCCTTTGAAGTCAAAGACACAGAGTCTTAATAAATTTTCAAGAGTTTGAATAGTCCTCTCTGACTGCCCGTCCGTTTGAGGATGATATGCTGAACTGAATCAAAAATCTATGCCCATAGCTTTTTGTAAACTAACCCAAAATCGTGAAGTGAATCTTGGGTCTCGATCAGAAACTATGGATACTGGCATACGATGCAGTCTTACAATCTCATTTATGTACATACAAGCAAGACGTTCAAGTGAATAAGTTTCTCATATAGGTAAGAAATGAGCAGACTTGGTCAATCTATCAACAATGACCCAAATCGCATCTATGCCTTGAGAAACCTTGGGAAGACCAGTAACAAAATCCATGGTAATGTGCTCCCACTTCCATTCTGGAATTTCAAGTGGTTTCAATGGACCTTTTGGCACGTGATGCTCCGCCTTGACTCGTTGACAAGTTAAACACCTTGAGATAAACTCTGCTATCTCTCTCTTCATATTGCTCCACCAAAATGTATGTCAAAGATCGCCATACATTTTGGTACTCCCAGGATGGATTTCAAACAGTGTGTTGTGCACCTCCATCATGATTTTATACTTTAAGTCAGAGTCATTAGGAACACAAAGTCTGGAGTTGACTCGAAGTATTCTTGCATCATCGATTCTTTCTTCCGAAATAGCACCTTCTTGTTCTTTCTTCCTCATACGCATCAGCTCCAGGTCTGTAGCTTGAGCAGCTTTAACTTTATTAATTAAAGTCAATTCTACTCGTATATTTTCCATCATCACATGGGTCCTTGGAGTCTTTCTTTAACTCTATCATCCTTTGTTCTCGCTTCAATGTGTCACCTAGATGATATTGAATTATTCATACAAAATGGGCTCATGCGTTGACAAATCGCTTTCGTGACCGCACCTACATATGATCTTCTGCTCAATGTGTCAGCTACTACATTCGTTTTTCCAGGATGATATTGAATTATATGATCGTAATCTTTCAACAGCTCAAGCCAACGTCGGTGCCACATGTTGAGCTTCTTTTCGGTGAATAAATATTTGAGGCTTTTATGATCTATATAGATCTCCACTTTCTCCCCATACAGGTAATGCCTCCAAATTTGAAGTGCAAAAATGACAGCTGCCAACTCTAGATCATGAGTAGGATAATTCCTCTCATATTCTTTGAGTTGTTGTGAGGCATAGGCTATGATTTTCCCATGTTGCATGAGAACACATCCTAACCCTCTGCCTAAAGCATCAGTGTAGATGACAAATCCTCCAACCGATGGTATTGTCGAGAACAGTCTTTGAAATGAGCCTCCTCTTGAGTTCTTGAAAACTCTTCTCACATTCCTTGCTCCAACCAAATTTTGTATCTTTCTGAGTTAGCTGAGTTAATGGAGTAGCGATTCGAGAAAACCCTTCTACAAATCTCCGATAATAACCAGCTAAGTCGAGAAAGTTATGTACTTCGGTCACTAACTTAGGTTGCTCCCAGCTTTGAATTGTTTCAATTTTTGTTGGGAAAACAGAAATTCCATGGTTTGATATCACGTGCCCAAGGAATGCTACTTTCTCAAGCCAAAACTTGCATTTCTTCAACTATGCGTATAGCTTGTTTTCACGTAGCTTTTGGAGTATCAGTCTCAAGTGTTGCTCATGATCTTCATGGCTTTTGGAGTAAATGAGGATGTTATCAATAAAGACGACCACAAAGTGATCCAAATATTCCTTGAATACTCGGTTCATCATATCCATGAAGGCAGCAGGAGCATTAGTCAATCCAAAAGACATGACTAGAAATTTATAATGCCCGTACCGAGTTCTGAAAGCAGTCTTTGGAATGTCATCAGTTTTAATCTTTAACTGATGATATCCAGAACGAAGATCGAACTTTGAAAAGAATTTGGTGCCTTGTAACTGGTAAAAAAGGTTATCAATGCGAGGCAACGGGTACCTATTTTTGATAGTGACTTGATTCAACTCCCGATAGTCAATACAAAGTCGCATACTTCCATCTTTCTTCTTCATAAATAGAACAGGAGCACCCCAATGGGACGTACTAGGACGAATGAAACCAATATTTAAAAAGGGGACGTATATGCCTGTAGTTGAGTTTTTAACTCCTGAAGTTCAATAGGAGCCATTCGATATGGGTCTTTGGAAATGGGTTTTCTTCTGGGTTCAAGATTAATACCAAACTCGATTTAACGCTCTGGGGGAAGGCCAAGAAGTTCTTTAGGGAATACATCAGGAAATTTATTAACAATAGAAATATCATTCAAATCTGACATATTTTTGTTTAAATATGTGACATGGGCTAAGAAATCTTGACATCCATTTTTCAATAAACGAATAGCTTTATGGCTTGATATGACAGTGTGTGACTTTAGTGGTTTGGTTGCTTGAATTCGCATAATAGGTTTGTTAGGAATATGAAAGCTAACAACCTTATGAGTACAATTAATTTTAGCATGATGAGTAGTTAACCAATCAATTCCTAAAATCACATCGAATGCAAGTATTTTCAAAGAGATAAGATCGACAGGTAATGTGTGGGTGCCGATTTGAATCAAACAAGACTTATAAACAGTGGATGTAATGAAGGTTTCTCCCAACGGAGTTTCAACAGATAAGTTAAAGTCTAATTTCTCCGGAGTTAAATTTAAACGTTGAGCACAAATAGGAGAAATAAAAGAATGGGTAGAACCGGTATCAAATAAGGTATAGACTTCGCTAGAGTTTATGATTAGCTTACTCGTGATCACCTTGTTCGAATTCCTCGCTTTTTGGGAGGTTATGATAAATGCTCTCCCTTGAACTACCAGTTTTATCTTGTCTGGGACGACCTTTGATACCTCCATCCCAGCTGGACTTGACTTCAGTGCACGATAAAATCAGACTAGGTGACCTTCTCTTCCACAATTGTAACATGCTTTGTACTGCTGCATATAGTTTGGACTAATGTGTCCCTCCCCTCTGCATTTGTAACATACGACCAGCGGTCGCTCTCCTTCCTTAACAACAGGTGTTACTGCAGACGTCTTTCCATCATTGTTGAACCTTCTCTTCTTGAAATTTCCACTTCTATTATCTTAGCCATGATTACCACCAAAGTGGTTACCATTTCTGGCATGTTGATTCCCTCCACGTTTATTATCACCGCTTTGATGACTGCTACCACTGGTATTATCATTTTGTCGGCTGCTCTCTCTTAGTTGGGTTGACTCATTATCTTGCTCTACTAAATGAGCCCTATTCACAACATCTGAATACAAGCAAAGTTTGTGAGAAATGAGATATTGACATATCTCGGGTTCTAAACCTCTTAGAAACATCTGCGTCATTCTCTCCTCATTATCAACCAAGTGGGACGTAAATCGGGACAACTCAGCAAACTTAGCTTTGTACTATGACACTGTCATATTGGTTTGCTCCAGCTTGATGAACTCCACCTCTTTCATGTGACGAATACTTTTAGGAGAGTACTTGTTATTGAATAGTTCTTGGAACTTTTCCCAAGACATTTGGAGTGCGTCAGGCTGAGTACGTTTTACTGATTCCCACCAGTAATCTGCCTCTCCTCTCAACATGAAGGTGGAAAAGGGAACCTTTTGCTCCTCTGAGCATCCCAAGACATCAAATATCTTGGTGATCTACTTTATCCACGTCTCCGCCTTAAGTGGTTTTAGCTCTCCCAAAAACTCCGGTGGTCCCAGCTCCTTAAACTGCTTAGCAGTGACCATCTGAGAGTTGTCAGTGTTTCCACCTGCATTTTGAACAGGAGTCTCTCTCGCCTGATGTTGCATGAATTGCATAAAGCCTATTAACATCCCATCGTTCATCATCTGGTCGGTGTTGTTGTTTTCCTGAGGATTATTGCCTTCCTGATGCACATTATCCTAGGTATTAATCGTTGGTGACTCAACGGTCTCATGTGCTTCATTGCTTATCTCGACATTTTCAGATGCCATTTTCAAACACTGCCACAAAACAAGGGTTAATTGACATGCCACATATTATCCCTATACTATGACTGACCAATTAAATAACAAATAAGCTTAGGTAAGTCATACTAGCGAAGGAATTACCCGTCTCTCCCCTCCTAGTTATAGTGTCACATCTCAGCCATGGATCATATACCTAAGATTTGATACCAACTATGACGCCCCCTAATCAGGTATACATTACCCATCTTGGGTCGCCAAATACTTGGTACATAAATTAAATACTAACTTCTTTTATACACTATGACAAAAGCTTAGAATAGTGAGGACTACTATAGCCACCATCTCGAACCATCACTCCGTTCCCCGACTAGTCCCGGCTACGTTCTCATTTCCTGAAGAGAACAATGAAAGCAAAAGGGTGAGCTCAACTAGCCCAGTAAGAAATATTATGACTAAGATAATGCAGAATAAATTATCATTAGCCTTCAACAGTGTTAAACTAATAAACAACAAGTTTAACTGCATCAGAACAAGCAATCCATTAGAAGAGTCAAGTAGAGAATGATATCTACTATCTTCTATGATTTAAAATATTTTTCATCAACTTTATTGATGAAACTCAGCTTAACAAATAAACCATATCATCGAATCAGCCCTGCACTACGGGCCAAGCATATTCATATAATCATTAATGGTCATGATCATACCAACAACTGTCCATCAATGCACTACAGGCCAATGAGAACTTTTACCACATCATTTGTAACATTACAGGTCAAGATTATACCGAATGATCCTGGGTCATAATCATACCAATCAACAGTCCATCTATGCATATAAGCCAAAGATGACTTTCATCACAATATAAGCATGAGGATGATGACAATGATATAAGAATTCAATTAAAAGAAAACAAAGGATAAATTTTTAAAGATTATAATTTAATTTATCCAGAATTCAAAAATGATCAAATTGCGAACATGATACTACTTTGTGGAGTAAAATTCAAGAATGATATTGTATCAAAAATGATTTGGACCGAAAAGAAATCAATTTTTGTCATGAATAGTATCCCGTGAATAGTACTTTGAGAATAGTACCCCATGAATAGTACTTTGTGAATAGTACTCGTGAATAGTACTTTGTGAATAATAGTTTGTGAATAGTACCTATGAATAGTACTTTGTGAATAGTATCGTATAAATGAATAGTACTCATGGACAGTACTCCGGCATTAAAAGCTTAAAATTTAACAAGAATGTGCAAAAAATATCCTTGTGAAATGATACTAGATGAAGCGCAAATTTCAAGGATATTCTACTAATTTCACGGAGTATAGAAGCAATACTTTAACAAAATGAGGGTATAATCAGGAATATGAGACGAAATAATATTACTCACATACTACATAGTATAGAAAAAAATATTATTCCTTATGAATACTGAACAAAAATAATATCTCTTACCTTAGAAGAAGACTGGATACTAGAATAGTGAAGTAGTAGAATACTCTTCTTCTTTCTCACTATAGCTTCTCTCTCTACAGCTTCTCTCTCTATAACTGCTCTTATGAGTCTTAGTGAATTGGTGAGATTAAAAGAAGAATGAGCATCTATTTATAGAAAAATATAGTTTCGATAATTGCACGTTTTGGGGCTTAAAATATTACAGTATAATACCTTCATCTTTTCCTTCATTTTTAATTTAGTCCTGCAAGTATTATCAAACTTGCACCACCTCCCCTAATAGTACATGCATGTGAATCAATATTACATTCATGTGAATCAATAGTTCTATACATGTAAAAAAATAGTTATAGTATAGTACCTTCATCTATACCTCTATTTTTAATTTAGTCATGCAAGTATTATCAATCTTGCACCACCTCCCCTAATAGTGCATGCATGTGAATCAATAGTACATATATGTGAACAAATAGTTATAAGCATGTAAATTAAGAGCAATTAATTAGTCAATAAAACCTTCAGAAATCAATTATTATCGAAATAAATGTCGATTTCCACTAACACTAATAATCCCAACACAATGGAAATATCAATTTCATCTTTAATATTATAACTCACAATATTTAATAACCAGATCATTCCCAGGAAAGAGGGGGCTTTCCGATAAGGATTTCTCCCTATTAGCACCCAATTAGGTGACCAAACCTCTCCTTGATAGAACTTTCTAGACATCGTCAATATTGCAAATAATAATATGAATAACTTTCACTACTACAAAATAGTAAAAAGATAACGCGTAAAAACGTTGTGGTTTGTATCCCAGAAATGTCATGGTTAAGGGTGTCATCTATTTGACACCCTTTATACAACGTTTTTAAAATGTTGTCGTTTGTCACATTTAAAACATTTTTTCTTAAAAAACGTTGTACATTTATTTTCCAAAAATCATTGGATGCTTGAAAACGTTGTAGATGGTATAATTCCACAACATTTTCTGGCTTAAAATGTTGTAATTTGATACATCAGACAACGTTTAGACATATTTATACAACATTTAAAAGGTGTCATCTATTTGACACCCTTTATACAACATTTTTAAAACGTTGTAGTTTGACTTAAAAATGTTGTAATACAAACATATAACAACTATTTTTGGATCTCTACCTTAGCAAGCAACAACAAACAACGTTTAAACACATTTATACAATGTTTAGAAGGCATCATCTATTTAAAGCCAAAATGTATCAAACATTCAAAATATATTGTTCGGAGATTGCATATTTAAAATTTGATGTTGAAAGTTAATAGTCATGATTATATGTAAAGTCCTTCAAAGGAACACGTGTACAAGGACTTAGTGATAGATCAAATTTGTTAGGTTGATCTGAACTTTGATGTTTATCATTCTATAAATGAATGTATAGAAGAAGAGATCAAAGCTGTTAAGTTGATCTATATCTTAAAATATAATAGATAGTCTTCAACTGAACCGTAGTCTATCAAGATGATCAAGAGATTGCAGAAGATAAGGCAGAAACATAGAGCGTTGAGGATCGTAATGTATCTTCTTTGAAGGGCCTCTCCGAAATAGTAGAGTAGTCCTAACGCTTGCAGAGCGAAGTCAGAGTTTGTAGAGTGCTCTCTGAAGCGTAGAGTCTGCAAGTCAAGCAAGTGAAGATCGTAGTGTACCAGTACTTAAGAGAAATCGTAGTGTTCTCATCTATCAGAGCCAAACCAAGTTCTAAGGTGGCATGACACCACGATCAGAATCGTAGAGCTTCATCTGTTTGTGTCAGAAGCATCGAGCCTCGTCCACTTGTTTAAAGATTAATCATAATAAATATGGAATGAGCTATAGACGTTGAAGACCTCGGAAGTCCCAATGACACAACAGTCATCCTTAGTATTTAACAAAGAAACGTATTGAAGAAGCTAAAGAAAGTACTATGGGTCAGCAAAAAACACCTTTTTAGGTGTTAGGTGAGATAGCAGTCTGCTGTGTCAGTGGGCTAGTCTGCTAATCAGAAGTTATGCAGAAAGTCTCCATCAAAGCTCAGAAATGTCAAATGCATTTAATGCTTCAACAGATGTCTTTAACGGATACATTTTCAAAGGCATCATATATATAAAACATCAGCAGATGAAAGATTTAAGCAAGCACTAAACAAAAAGCTGAAGAACACTCAACGATCAAACTCTACGATCTCAAAAAGGAAAGCTTGCTCAGCTACTCAGTTCTTTCGAACACAAGCTTAACGACAACTGAGTAACACCATTCAAGAACTCAACTATTATCTAGTGAAGGAAGAAGTTCCAAGTCAGAAGGCCTTAAAGAGTTGAAAAGTGAACTAAGAAGTTCCAAGACTGCTGGTCTTGAAGGAATCTGTGAGATTCAGAAGTTGTAAAGATATTCTTAGTGGATTTCCTACTCGAGGAGTAGAAGAATGGACTAAGAGCTTTGAATGTTCTGAACCACTTAAAATCACTGTGTCCCTTATATTCTTACCATAACTGCTATAACTGTCATAACTGTTTTACTCGTATTTATTCATTATATCTTAAAGGGAAAACAAACAAATCTTAATTCCGCTGTACTTAGATCATTCTCAAAACTAACAAGTATTTTGAAATAAAAGAATTTTAAAAAAAATATTTATTCAACCCCCCTTCTAGATAACTATTATGCCTCTAGGAACTAACAATAGGTATCAAAGCAAGTTCTATCAAATAGCCTACAAAACTTAAGTAGATTCGATGGCACATCAGATAAGCGAATCAAAGACTGAAGGAGGCAGCAAGCCACCTATGTGAAACAAAGATAAATTTGCCAACTGGAAAGTTCGTATGCAAGCCTACATGGATTCAATAGATGAAGATCTATTTGAAACTGTTCAAAATGGACCCTACATTCCTACCAAGCTTGCTCCTACTTTAGACGATCTAAACAAAATCCAGATCAAGGTCAAAGAAGAATGGACTGACAACAAAAAGAAAGTTGTCCAACTCGACAAAAAGGCCAAGAATATCTTGTTTCAATCGTTAGAAAATGATCTGTTTGAAAATGTGGTAAACAACAAAACATCAAAGGAAGTGTGGGAGGCATTACTCATCATGCATGAAGGAACAGAAGAAGTCAAAGAAAACAAGCAATCTCTCCTAACTCAGCAATATGAAATGTTTTCACACGTTCAAGGAGAAAATGTCACTTCCACCTACAAAAGATTCAATGTACTGCTCAACTCTCTCCGAGCCTATGGAAAGATCTATCCAAATAAAGATCTAATCATAAAGTTCATGAGAGCTTTACCTAGCAAGTGGGATGCCAAAACCACTTCCATCAGAGAGTCAAAGAATCTCCATGAAATGACTGTTCAACAGTTATATGGCAAACTTCTCATATCCGAACTAGAGCTGACTCAATGAGCAAAAACTCTATCCGAAGGAAGAAAAAAAGACAAAGGAGTTGCTCTAAAAGCAACAGACAACACTTTCAAAGCTAACACTAAGAATGACTCTGACTATGATGAAAATGATGATGAGGACTTTGCAATGTTGGTAAAAAGACTAAGAAGGTTCATGTGTCAAGGAAAAAGCAGCACACCTAAGAAGTTCAACAACTACAACAGCCAGGAAAAAATAAACGACTTATGCTACAAATGCAAAAAGCCTGGTCATTTGATAAGTAGATTTTATACCTATTTATCTGATATCTGTTACTAGAATTAGTTGCTTATACTCATGTTTCTTAGTTACTTTTCATGCATTTTGTGTTCATTTTGTAGATCTTAAGCTTGGGAACGATGTGAACAACTATTGGTATAAAAACGTAAGGAAAAGTAATCCGGGGATTGTTTGGAATTTCATGTTCATTTCATGTTCTTGGCTTGGAACTTGGATTATGTTGTATAACTTCTTCTTAGCTTTTCGGAACATCTTGAATCATTCCAATCGGAGTTCGGATACAAGGGTTATGACATTTGTACCAACAAACGTTGAACGTCACTGTTTTGGGTGGCCATTTGCGTAGCTGTCACTTCCAACTCAATTTCAGCCTTCATTCGTCTATTATTTCTCAATTATCAAAGAATAAAAGTTGTAGATCTCGTCGAGGGCTTCAATTCAATAGGTCACAGGCCCCGTAACTCCTCCCGGATCAAACGTTATGGCCATTTTACCAGAGGACACTACAGCAGAAAATCAAAAGCGCGGGCGCACAGATTTCTAGGCTATTTCCTGCGCGGCCGCGCCATTCCCTGGACCAAAAAAATGCGATTTGATACTTAAGCGCAGACGCGCCTAAATCCAGGCCATTTCCAGCACGGCCGTGCCACTTCTGATGTTGACCAAAGCTGACTTTTTAACTAAACAATGTAATTGAAGCGTAATTTGGAGGGGGTTCAATTAGGGCTTATATAAATAGGAGACATATATCAGAAGGGGATTCCACCCTTTATGGGATCACGTAGCTAATATTACTTTCTTCTCTTTAATTTCTATATTAGAATAGAGTAGGGTAGAGTAGTTAATTTCTAGATTTGATTAAATTGAAGACTTGAAGCAATTGGAAAGCATCAGAGATTCCATCTTGGAGCGAGAGAACAGATTTGAATTTCAATTCTCTACACTTAACATCTCTTTGATTCCTATTTATAATTTTATGATATTTATTCAATATGTGGATGGTGGGTTTGATTCAACTATGATCTAAACTCTATTCTGAGATTGCAATGGATTTTTTTGTTTAGTTTAATCTGATATACTTCATTGTTAGTCTTATTGATTGTTATGAGATTGTCTATTAAGATTCGTGCTTATTTGCTTAGTTGATTGGCCATCAATTATTGTGATAATCCATATGAGCTTGAAAAACGAAGTATGGGTATAGATCTGATCTTGATAGCTTGTGTTTGTATGTTCTACATGGTGATGGAATGTATGATTCGCGCTTAGGATAGACATATACCGAATCACCACTCGTAGTCAATTGAGAGCTTGGGCTTAAATCTAATTTATTTGTAAATTGCATAGACATATAGCGGTTTAGATAATGTGGGTGTTAATGTGTATTTTATCAATTGTGGATTACATGTGATATGGGTATGGTACATAAAGAGATGGCTATATTTCACTTTTGTGTTCTTGACTAACAATCCGATACAATTAATTTGGCTTAACAAGAAGTGTGTCGATTTAAATGATTCAATAGGGGAAATTATAATCTCGAGTCTTCATTATTTAGTCTCATTCTAGGGGTAGTTAGTATTATTTAATTTCATAGTTTTCATCAGTATATTAAATCATTCATTTAAATAAGACTGAAATGGTTATAGGTTAGTGCTTGGTAAACTTTATAAGTTAATTCTCCGTGGGAACGATACTTTACTTATTTTTTATTACTTGTTGACCGTGTGTACTTGCACGCATATATTGATCGGTAAAATGACCAACAAGTTTTTGGCGTCGTTGCTGGGGAATTAGCTTAATAAATTTTTGCCAACATTAATTTCAATCAAATTGGTCTTAATTTAAACAGTTTTATTTTGTTTTAATTATCTTCTTATATTTCTCTCTTTTCAGGTATCATGGGTTACTTTTCTTATCAATGGCCTTATGCAAATATGATTCAACCAAGGGACACCCGAATTGAAGGACTCAATGTATTTTCTACATTGTCAGCATAAATTGCAACGCTTTCAAAAAGGTTGGATTTTCTTGCAGCCCAACGCACTCGAGATATAGCAGTTACATATGAATATTGTGCTGGCGAGCATCCTAGTTATCAGTACGACATCAGAGTTGGACAATTACAGTTTGGGGGTGATTACCTCAACAACTATGTTTATCCCAATTATCATCAAGGTTCGGGGTATCACCCGAATTTTGAATGGAGTTATAACTATCGAGACCAATACTGTGTCCTAAGCCCAACACATCCATTGAATTTCTCATATCCACCTCCAATACAACAAGAAGAAAATTCAAGGTTGAAAGAATTCATGTTAAAAAGCATAGCAGACCATGAAGAGATGATGATGAGATAGGAGTTATCAAGACAAAATCTTAACATACAGATGGAACAACTCATTAACTCCTCAATGAATGGTCCTCAATACATGGATTTCAAAACTGAACAAGATAATTCAAGATTGGAGGATTTGTGGTTTAAATTCGTAGCATCAACTGAGGAGAAGATGATTGAGCAAGAGATGTCAATTAGAAATCTTCAGAATCAGATGGATCAAATGTTCGAAGCCTTGAACAATCGCCCTCCAAACAGTTGGTGCTATGACATGGACGATGAAACTAATGGAGAGCCAGAAGTGTATATGCCACTGAATGAACTGAAAGAAGTGGACATTGAGGAGACAATTGGGGGTATTGAAAATGCAGAACATGAGCTGACTTGTATAATACCCCAAGTGCCTTCTCAGTTAGAGTTAAAATTTTAGTGAACTTTGCACACCCATGTCCCCTTGGTAGTCACATCAAAAGCAAGAATTTCTACGATTATGAGGCCTCTTACACACCATGGTGGGCTGAAGAAGAAATAATAGAAGAAGAAGAAGAAGAAGAGCCAGTTGTATTTTTCATGCCTCAATGCAAAGATCTATTCACAAATATAATGGAAGACACACTTGGCTATGCAATAGAAATGGAGACATCGTGTAAAGGGAATATGCCAGGTTATTTCAATTCACAGACTCTCATAATGGGGAACCTACCGACGCACATTGTAGTTCTAATGGATGGAGGGTTCCTAGATTATCGTAGAGGAATTGGATAGCGGTATCAAGAAAAGAGTCCAGCTAATGAACTATAAACCGAGCACTAGATGGGAGGCACCCCATCCAATCTTTCTCCCTCCTTATTTAATTCTTATTTACATTTCCATTTACTTCTTCTGCTATGTTTAATTCTTCATACTTTCCATATTTCGTAGATGTTTGATAGTTGTAAGTCTTAATAATATTTTTATTATATCTCCTCTCGGGTTCAATCCAATTACTATAAGCATTCAGGATCAAACAAAAGTCAAAAATATTGAAGCTACCAGAGTGCAGGGGTAAGCGGCGGCAGCTACGACTACTGAAGCGAAACATAAGCGGCATCGGCATATAGCTAAGTTATAGAAAATAAACACTGCTAAATTTTTAGAATTTCTGACTCAAGCATTCAGACAGTTAGAAGTCCACACTCAGTTTCCAACTTTATATTATCTCAAACTTATCCATCGCCTGATATACCATCGGATCTTGAGGAGGCAAACAGAGATGACATTGCCACTTCGGGGAGTATTCTTTCACTTTTAATTACAATGAGGGCATTGTTTGTTCTAAGTTTGGGGGTATTGGGTTTAGTTAGTAGTTTAAAGCATGTAGTGTAATTGCATGATATAGAGTAATTTCATGTTACATATAGTTAAGTGCATGTTAGTAGTTATTAGTTTAACTTTGTTGTAAATTTTTTCTTTTTGTTTTTAATATCTGTTTAGTTGCTTAACATTGCATAATCCCAGGTTTTTAGTTAGTTGAATTCTAATTTGGCCAACAATGACATAGAAATTTGATAGATTTTTGAATTTAGTGGATAACATGAGCTTAGTTATAATGTTATACATGATTTAATTCATGCTTGTTGTTTAGATGTTATCGGTTAGCACATAGGTGTTCATATCTGCTTGTTGGTTTAAGAATAACTTGTTTGTTTGCTGAGTAAAAAATGTTGTTTTTAAAGATGGAATTGTGTATAAAGTAGACATAGACTATGAAAACACAGATACTCAAACTTTGGGAACACATGGGTATGCTTGTTATTGGGACGAGATGGAGCGTAAAACGCACTCGTTTAAATGAAAATGGAAAGTGAGATAGAGCATAAAAGCGACTATTATATATATATATATATATATATATATATATATATTTAAAAAAATTAAAAATAAAAAAATAATCAATAAACACCGCGGGAAGTGCGAAAATCGCCCTCGTGAGTAAAAATAAGCAGAATAAACCCATTGTTGAACCTTAATTTGTATTGATGTGTTGGAGTAGTTGATATCCCATTAGTACATGCAATTCTTGATTTCAACTTCAATTTTCTGTCTTAAGTAATATAGAATGTGGTATCTTCACCTTTGTCAAGCTTATCTATGAACATATCACACACACACAACATCTTTATAGCAGGTTAGGATTATCTGATTGTATGTCATTATGCCTTTAGCTTAGTTTGATGTTTTGTTCTTGGATCTTGATATTTCTCGAAGGCATATCTTATTGGAATTCATAACATGGCTGGAAATATGGGGATTCATTGTCATAGTAGTGTAGCTTGCCTAGTTTGTAGATTGCATTATATTGTGTTGCTTGGGGACAAGCAACGGTTTAAGTTTGGGGGTATTTGATAAGTAGATTTTATACCTATTTATCCGGTATCTGTTACTTGAATTAGTTGCTTATACTCATATTTCTTAGTTACATTTCATGAATTTTGTGTTCATTTTGTAGATCTTAAGCTTGGGAACGATGTAAGCGACTATTGGTATGAAAACGCAAGGGAAAGCAATCTGGGGATCGTTTGGGCTTTCATGTTCATTTCATGTTCTTGGCTTGGAACTTGGATTATGTGTTAGAGCTTCTTCTTTGGTTTTTGGAAAATCTTGAATCATTCCAATCGGAGTTTGGATACAAGAGTTATGACCTTCGTACCAACGAACGTTGAACGTCACTGTTTTGGGTGGCCATTTGCATAGTTGTCACTTCCAACTCAATTTCAGCCTTCATCCCTCTATTATTTCTCAATTATGAAAGAATGAAAGTTGTAGAGCTCGTCGAGGGCTTCGATTTGATAGGTGGCAGGCCCCGTAAATCCTCCCGGATCAAAACTTATGGCCATTTTACCAAAGGACATTGCAGCAGAAAATCAATAGCTCGGGCGCGCGGATTTCTAGGCTATTTCCTGCGTGGCCGCACCATTCCCTGGATCAAAAAATACGATTTGATACTTAAGCGCGGGCGCACCTAACTCCAGGCCATTTCTAACACGGCCGCGCCACTTCTGATGTTGACCAAAGCTGACTTTTTCACTAAATAATGAAATTGAACCGTAATTTGGAGGGGGGGGGGGTTCAATTAGGGCTTATATAAATAGGAGACATATATAAGATGTAAAGGGGATTCCACCCCTTGGGGGATCACGTAGCTAATATAGCTTTCTTCTCTTTAATTTCCATATTAGAATAGAGTAGGGTAGAGTAGTTAATTTCTAGATTTGATTAAATTGAAGACTTGAAGCAATTGGAATGCATCAGAGATTCCATCTTAGAGCGAGAGAACAGATTTGCATTTCAATTCTCTGCACTTAACCTCTCTTTGATTCCTATTTGTAATTTTATGATGTTTATTCAATATGTGGATGGTGGGTTTGATTCAACTATGATTTAAACTCTATTCTGAGATTGCAATGGATTCTTTTGCTTAGTTTAATCTGATATACTTCATTGTTAGTCTTATTGATTGTTATGAGATTGTCTATTAAGATTCATGCTTATTTTCTTAGTTGATTGGCCATTAATTATTGTGATAATCCATATGAACTTGAAAAACGAAGCATGGGTTTAGATCTGATCTTGATAGCTTAAGTTTGTATGTTCTACATGGTGATGGAATGTATGATTCGCGCTTAGGATAGACATATACCGAAGCACCACTCGTAGTCAATTGAGAGTTTGGGATTAAATCCTATTTATTTGTAAATTGCATAGACATATAGCGGTTTAGAAAATGTGGGTGTTCATGTGTATTTTATCAATTTTGGATTACATATGATATGGGTATGGTACATCGAGAGATGGCTATATTTCACTTTTGTGTTCTCGACTAATAATCTGATACAATTAATTTGGCTTAACATGAAGTGTGTCGATTTAAATAATTCAATAGGGGAAATTGTAATCTTGAGTCTTCATTATCTAGTCTCATTCTAGGGGTAGTTAGTATTATTTAATTTCATAGTTTTCATCACTATATTAAATCATTCGTTTAAATAAGACTGAAATGGTTATGGGTTAGTGCTTGGTAAACTTTATTAGTTAATTCTCCGTGGGAACGATACTTTACTTACTCTTTATTACTTGTTGACCGTGTGTACTTGCACGCATATATTGATCAGTAAAACAACCAACACCATTTTGTTGCAAACTGCAACAAGCCTCTCAGAGAAGAACTAAAGAAAAGATCAAATTCAAAGAAAAGAGGCTTCAAAAGAAAGACAAAGGTCTTGTAGCTAAAGGATCGTGGGGTGACTCAGACAACGACTCAACTCCCGAATCTGGAGATGATGAAGATCCTCAAATGGTAAATCTTTGTCTAATGGCCAAGCATTATAGGGATAAAAAGAACTCCAACATTCATGAAGTAAGTATAGATGAGGTATTTAACTTTAACTCTCCTGATGTAGACATTGATGATTTAAGAACTGAACTACATGGCATAACATCTGATCTGCATCAGTACATGAAATGGTTCAGAGTTCTGTCCAAAGATTATTCACTTCTTCAAAAGGAGAAAGAAAAAGTTCAGGAAGAACTAGAAACAGCCCTTCTAAGTACTGACTCTCTCTCCAAGCTTGAAGCTGAAAATAAGCTCTTAAAACATACCAATGAGCTCAATGCTCAAAGAGAGTCAAGTCTAACCTCTAAAATTAAGGAACTAGAAAGGACAATCTCTACATGGAATAAATCCTCTTCATCCATGGACTCCCTGATCTCTAGTTAGAGAAGTGCATCTGACAGAACAGGTTTAGGCTTTGGGGAATCCACCTCAGAGCCATATGTGGAAAAGATCAAAGAAACTAGCCCTAGTAATGCTCCAATTTTTAGTAGAAGCATTATATTTGTGAAATCCTCACAAAAGGAAGAACTAGTCCAACCCTCCTCGTCAGATCTAACCTATGTTCCAAGGAATAAAGGATCTTATACTGGCCTAGGTTTCAGAAGAAAGAAGAATAACTCAGTCTCTACTCTCCAACCTTGAAGGGTCGTAAAGTCGAGTAAAATTGACTCCATGAACCAAATGGGAAGGAATAATAGAGTTAAGCCCCACTCTTCACAAATCATGAAACACAAGGACACATGGAAAAGGGAAGGAAGGATTGATAAAATCCCACATAAGTCCAAATGGAGGAAGAATCCACACAAACACACAAGCATGCATTGTATTAGATGTTTTGTATGTAATAAGACGTATGCTACCATAATCCTATGCATGTGAAACCCAGAATTAAGAAAATTTGGGTTCCCAAGGGTACTAACAAAGTAGGACCCATGCAAGTATGGGTACCAAAATGAGAGTTTTATCTTACCACAGCAACCAGGCTCCACGATCACAACCTGATATCTGGACAGTGGATGCTCAAGGCACATGACAGGGAACAAAGCCATTCTGTCTAACTACATAGAGAAGGAGGGTCCTTCAGTCATCTTTGGAGACAATGGCTCTGGCAAGACAAGAGGATATGGCTCAGATGGGAATGGTACAGTGTCCTTCAATAAAGTAGCCTATGTGGAAGGACTACAACACAATCTTCTGAGCATAAGCCTACTCTGTGACATGGGTCATCAATTCATATTCCTCAAAAATCAATGTCAAGTCAGAGATCTTAAAACATCTTCTATAAAGTCGACCAGAACAAGAAAAGGAAATGTCTACACCATAAATCTTGGTCAACTAAGCTCGGACGAGACGATATACTTTCTAGCTAAAGCATCTGAAGAAATGAGCTAGCTATGGCATAGAAGACTGTCTCATCTCAACTTCAAAAGCATGTCTAAACTGGCTTCAAAAGATCTAGTTGCAGGCTTACCCAAGTTCAGCTTCGTCAAAGAAAGGCCTTGCAATGCCTGTCAGCTTGGAAAGCAAACTAGAAGCTCATTTAAGAGCAAAACTATCACCTCAATTGACAAACCCCTTCAGCTGCTTCACGTGGACCTATTTGGGCCAATTCCAACAACGAGCCTTAGAGGGAAGAGATACTCACTGGTTGTAATGGATGACTACACCATATTTATATGGGTGTTCTTTTTAAACTCAAAAGATGAAACCAGCTCCCAACTAATCAAAATGTTCAGACTAGTGATGAACGAGAGAGATGAGAAAATCAAGGCTATAAGAAGTGATCATGGCAGAGAATTCGACTTCTCTGAGATGGACCAGATTCTGCCGCAGAACAATGGCATCGATCCACAACTTCTCGACTCCACGAACCCCTCGAAGAAACGAGATGGTGAGAGAGAAAGAAACGAACATTGATAGAAGTTGGAAGAACTCTCATCTGGCGAAGACATCTTCGAGAATCTTACGTAACTACTCGCGTAAGCGACAACACCTAATGCTACACTCAGAATAGATGTTTTGTACACTCTATGTTAAAGAAGACTCCCTACGAACTGTGGAGAGGAAGAAAGCCAAGTGTCAGCTACTTTCATCTGTTTGGTTGTGCATACTATATACTCCACAATGGTAAATAGTATCTAAAAAAGTTCCAACCTAAGTCTGATGAAGGAATCTTTCTCGGATATACCACATACAGTAAAGCTTATAGAGTGTTTAACAAGAAAACACTAAGTGTTGAAGTCTCAATTCACATCATCTTTGATGAAATAGACTTGGACAAAACAATGTCTCAAGACACTACTAATGATAATTCAGACACTATAAACGAGGTCGTCGAGAAAGAAGAGGAGATAGTAGAGAGAACTATGCAAGACAATGAACCTCCACTTCAAGAAGCTAAAATTGATCTTGAAGGTCATAGAAAAAGAAGGCATCAGGACAGATGTTCCCACAGGAAATAGATGGGCAAGAGATCACACTCAAGATTTAATCATTGGAGACCCCAATGTAAGATTCAAAACAAGAGCTGACACCCAAAATGAGTGTTTCTATCTGAGCATTCTATCACAAATGGAACCCAAGAAGATAGAAGATGTTATGGAAGACTTCAGCTGGATAGAAGCCATGCAGGAAGAACTAAATGAGTTTAAAAGTATGGAGATTAGTTCCAAGACCAAAGAGTCATCCTATCATTGGCACCAAGTGGGTCTTCAGGAACAAGATGAATGAAGATGGAGTAATAACAAGGAATAAGGAAAGACTAGTGGCCAAAGGTTACTCTCAAGAAGAAGGCATTGACTACGATGAGACCTTTGCACATGTTGCCAGATTAGAAGCCATCAGAATATTCCTTGCCTTTGTTGCTCACATGAAATTCAAAGTCTTTCATATGGATGTCAAAAGTGCATTCCTGAATGGTGAACTTCAAGAAGAATTATATGTGGAACAACCTCCAAGTTTCACCAATCCAACTCTCTCTAATTATGTTTATAGATTAGATAAAGCTTTATATGGTCTTAAACAAGCTCCTAGAGCATTGTATGAAACATTAACTAACTTTCTTATTGAAAATGGGTTCACAAGAGGTAGAGTAGACACCACATTATTTCTTAGAAAGCATAAAGACAAAATCTTATTAGTTCAAATATATGTTGATGATATTATCTTTGGCTCTACGGATGAAAAATTATGTAAGAGATTTGCCAAGCTTATGCAGAGAAAGTTTGAAATGAACATGATGGGTGAGCTGAACTTCTTTCTTGGACTGCAAGTAAAGCAGACTGATGAAGGAATCTTCATAAACCAAGCCAAGTACATTAAAGACTTACTTAAAAAGTATGGCATGGAATCAACCTCTCCCACAAAAACCCCAATTGCTCCAACAACCATGCTTGACAAAAATGAAAAGGGTAAAGTATTGATATAACTCAATACAGAAGTATGATAGGCTCTCTTCTATATCTAACTGCCAGTAGACCAGACATAATATTTGCAACATGTATATGTGCTAGATTTCAAGCTAATCCTAAGGAGTCACACTTAACTACTGTAAAAAGGATTTTCAGGTACCTCAAAGGCACACCTCACTTGGGGCTTTAGTATCCCAAGGAGTCCTCTTTTGAAATGACAGGATATACAGATGTTGATTTTTCAGGCTGCAAAATAGACAGAAAAAGTACTAGTGGCATCTGTCAGCTGCTGGGAAACAGACTTGTGTCTTGGTTTAGCAAGAAGCAAAACTCAGTATCTACATCAACAGCAGAAGCTGAATATATTGTTGTTGGCAGCTGTTGTGCTCAAATCTTGTGGATGAAAAATCAACTGGCAGATTATGGGTTTAATTTCAAATCTATACATGTTCATTGTGATAACACAAGTGCCATAGCTATAACACACAATCCTATCATGCATTCTAGGACTAAGCATATAGAGATAAGATATCATTTTATTAGTGATCATGTTCAAAATGGAATCATATCTTTACAATACATTCCTACTGAAAATTAACTTGTTGATGTCTTTACAAAGCCTCTGGATGAATCCAGATTTAATAAATTAATAATTGAGCTAGGCATACTAAATTTACAACCATAAAATATATGCTCTAGTTTGTGCTAACCATGCAGATATAAAGGCTATGTTCGAAATTGTAGATATGAACAAAGAAAGTCCATGATCGTAGAGTTGCAGTGAAATGAAAGACCACAATCGCAGAGCTCCATCAACAAGAACAAAGAAGCATCATGTGATGACAAAGTTCTAACAAATCAAAGCGATCTTTCTATCAAGCGCCTCAGGGACAAACCTAACTCTTAATTCACTCTAAGAGGTTGTGTAACGCCCCCAAATTCGGGTTACCTGACTCCCAAGTTTGGTGCTCACGTTCCACAATAATTACATCATCTAACTACCCATTTAATTATGAATATAAATATACACCACATTAACTGATATAGTTAATACATTCGTCCCAGGTTATCAAACCTTTATATTATAAACATACCCTTTAGATATATATAAAGGGTTTACAAATACAGCATAATTTATATGTTAAACATAGCTATTATAGCATAACACCTTTGCCTTTACTCTTCGCAGCACCTCCAGCCACTTCGTCCCTAGCTGAAATGTTTTATTTAGCAAGGGTGAGCAACGAATTTGCCCCACAAGTTAAGATATACAATAAATGTATAAGAATCAGAACAACAAACTATCTAATTAGATAGAATAACTCCAAAGTTTAGAGAACTTTGAAATAGCTGAACAATTTGTTCTTCTCTAACTAATCTTCTCGCAACCTATGCAACAAATTAACGAAAGTATACAATGCTTTCAAAGTTTCTACGATATTCTATTGAATAACAATTTAGAAATACTCTCTAGAGTTTATGATGAATGATCTTACAAGATCTTGAAATTCTATTCTCGAGTAACTATCAAAGATTTACTCTGATATACCTAAATAACAGTACGGAAATATTTTCCAGAGTTTATGCTGAGTGATCACAAAGGATCTAGAACTTCTCTTTTCGAGTAGCTATCAAAGATTTACTTTGATAAACCCAGGTGTATCAGATAACCATAAAGATTAAATCATACCCCTCTGCAAGTATAACAAGTGATCAGCTTTATTATACCCTATATTATGCATAATATTTAGAATGCGCGCAATGGCCGAATATACGACCAAAAATTCTACCCATTTTTTAATAAAAGGTTGTTCTTCTCAGTCTTAGAATTAGAATTTGATTTAACAATGAAATACAATGATTTCAAAAATCTAATCACTTCTCTTCTCGAACTTATCAAATTTACTTTCTTGATCTAGTCGAAACAATTGGCATCGATCTATCAATAATAATTGAATTCTCTTATCTTATCTTTTCTTCTTAACAAGTTCTAACAAATATTTGTCCAGCCAGAATAATTGGCTAGAATATTTCTCAACACAATTCTACAATAGACATGAATTATCTGTACTATTTATAATCATTAATAGCTTCTACGGATGTGAATATCCAATAACAATTATTCTTCAAGTATATTTTCAGAATTACTAATTCAGTTTGAATTAATAAATATGCACTAACTGCGAATAATCAACAATAAATTTCTCAGACGTGGTCAAATCAACAATAAGTAACCACCATAATATTTGAACAAATATAACTCAAGGTTGAGTTTAGGAAACTTGTCTTCCGCGTTGATTACCGCTACACAATATACTTATCTGCGTTCAGAAGACCTATAATCACAATATCGGTCTTACATTTAGCACAATATTTCACAACACATAACACTTTAATTTACAGTCAATCTTTCTCCTAGGCACATTAGCACATAGTCGTATTAGTGTTTATAACATGTATAAACACTTAACAAGTCTAACTAGTTCGGTCTGGTTGGACTTCAGTCTATTCTTGGTGTACTGGTCACCCTATCTGACAATTAACACTTAAATTGTCAACTAAACTCGGTCTCTAAGCTTCAATATTATTTTAGATAAGTCAAATATTGTTTATAATATTTTTCGGAAGCTTTCAATAATTTTCAAACAATTATTATAATTTATAATAATTTTTCAAACACTGAAATCGTTTTAAATGATTTAAATATCAAATAAATCCATCATCATTAATATTTAATAATATTAAAATATTAATGACATACTTGTCAAAATATTAAAGTTATTTGTAATAACTTAAAATACTTTTAAATCACCAATATTCTATTTAAATGATTTTTAAAGTAATTAAAATCATTTTTAAACCATCACCAATAATATTTAAATACTAATGGAATCATCATCAAAATATTAAAAGTCATTAATTATAACTTAAAATATTTTTATATCATTTTTCTCATTTTTAAATGATTTTTAAATTAATAAAATCATTTTTCCATCATTTATTTAATTGAATAATTAAATAAATCTAATATCATTAATATTAATTTATTAATGAAAATTCTCTAAAAATATTGAAAATTACATTTTATAATTCAAAATATTTTCTAACACTTTATTCTCATTTAAAATGATTTTTAAATCAATAAAACCATTTTTAAATTATTTATTTAATATAATAATTAAATAAATCTAATATGATTAATATTAAATTATTAATGAAAATTCTCCAAAAATATTAAAAGTTACTTTTTATAACTTAAAATATTTTAAACACTTTATTATTATTTAAAATGATTTTTATAATATTAAAATTATTTTTTCTAATTTATTTAATATATTAATTAAATAAATTAAATACTATTAATATTTAAATAATTATAAATATTAATGAAAAATATCCCAAATAGTCAAAAAATATTTTTCATAATTTAGAATAACATTTAATACCATTTTTGTAGTTTTTAGAAATTTATTTCTATTTCTAATTAATTTTCGGAAAATCAAAAATTAAAAGTATTTATAAACCGTCGCTATAGGCTATAGGGACACTTTTCTGTCGTCTTAGGTGTTCTTGGCATCAAGAACACTAACAAGTCAGTGTGCAAGGTGCCCTGCTTGACCGAATATAATTCTCTTCTCAAATTGTTTCTGGGCCATGTAAGACTTCAATATTGTAGTATTCATATAGTACTACAACTATCAACCATCACTTTGGTCGTACAACATCACAACAAGGAGATCAAAGCCTTCAAAGTTGCTGTCAGACGGTTTATGGGTTTTCCAAAAACCAGGCAGTTCATCGTGCGTTATAGTGGTTTGATTATTTCTATGTTCTGGTCATCAAATGGTCGATCTCATGGTTCAAGCATGTAGTACACATGTCAAAGAACACATATGCATCAACAGGATTACAAGATATGATCCGGTCAAAGGCTGTCAGAACTATGTTCTTACGATTTCTGGGTTTTTCCCAGAAACTCAACCGTGGCCGAGTGGCCTTGTTTGACCACTCACTACGTTCGATCTATTGATGTTTTGAAGGGTCTAAAGACATGGATCTATAGTCCAACTAACAAGCTACAAACTGGTTATCATAACAGTAACATATCATTTAACGTCTGACAGATCAAGGCCTTAAAAAAACTGTCAGACACTATTTTAACACTTTCTGGGTTTCCCAAAAAGTTTTAGTCAAGCTCGGTCAATTCACTTTGACCATGATTATCTTACAATTTGGACATGGAATGGTTGTGATTCCACTTCCAGATCAAAGACCTCATGTCAAACAACAGATCTAAAACTTAAAACAAGAAAAATCACAAACAGAGAAAGATCTAAGGCCACTGACATTTGCTTGTCATAGCACTTTTAATGTTCTTGGGCAGTTTTTGAAAACTTTGTCTTTAAGGCCTTTTGATGCCATGGATCTATGATATAACATCATAGATCATCATAAAACATCATATAACACTTATCTAAACACATAAGCACAAATGTTTCTTAAGCATACAAGATCAAAGTAGGGTTAGGGTTTCTACCTTCTATTGTCTAATCCTTGATCCTAGCTTTCTATATCTGATATTATGGTTGCTAAGGCTGAACTAGTGACTGAATCACTTTAATTTTTCGTGGCTAAGGAGAGAGAAGGGGTTGGTTAAGAGTTGCATAGCAATTGTGCAAATTTGGTGAACTTTCTCTCTCCAAAATCTCTTATACTACATACAATGTATCTATATAATGCAAGGTGTCCATTTGGATCAGATTTGCTGAGGATTTGCAGCACATGGCCTTATCTACAAGTGGTGAGTCACCAAATTCTAGAATTCTCTTAACTTAAGTTTTAAGCTAAGGGGTATTTTGGTCTTTTTACTCCTAAAAGGGTAATTTCGTAATTTCCCTTATAAATTTAAGGGTATTCTAGTCATTTAACATCATTCTCCTTAATCCTCACCATTAGGGTTTGATAATCCCAATTAGGGTTTCCTAATTAGGGTTTAGAGTTTTTGAAATTGAAATTAGGGTTTTTCGACTTTCGTTTAGGGTTCCTAACTGTACTTTAGGGTTTCTAAACCTGATATTAGGGTTTTTAATCTCTCATTAGGGTTTATTAATGTTATCCCCTACTTGATCAATCACTGATCAAAATTCTATATAGTACAAACACGTACTCAACGATACAGTTATAATAACTGTATTTTCTATCGAATCCCTATCCGGACTTAGGGTTAGGGTTTCTATTCTCAGTTAAGCACAACTCTACTCTTATTTTCTCAGTCAACACACAAATTGACTCATTCTCAAAACTTGTATCACAGATACACAGCACAATACTAACAGTCAATATTAATATTAAATAAAAAAAATTATTCGTAAAATTCGGATTATTCGAAATCTCGTGTTATCACAGGTTGGCCCTTCCTGAGCTACCTTAACTCGAGAGAAATGCTAAGTCAAAAATTTATCACAAGGACCAGGGCAGACAACGATCGTAGAGCAGATTCAGAAGTAAACTCCATGATCGTAGTGCAACCTCGACGATCGTAGACTTCTCAAAGGACACATTAGCTCAGGAGAAGCTAAGGGCAAATCAATATTTTCCCATACAAGTTAAAATTGTGTAGCCATGCAGAACTCGACACATGCCCCTCAAATCAGATCGAGTGGACGGAAGTTACAAGTATAGTTTAAAAAGGCCTTTTTGAAAACTCATAATTTCAAAAAGCTTATCTTTCTCTCTCTACCAGCAGAAACCCTAGCTTTCAAAATCACTAAATCATACTCAGTACAAAGAAATCAATGGCGGCTTCAAATGTCATCTCTGGTTACCGACTCTATTTCAATGAGTTCAAGATAGCTGACTCCAAATTTCATAAAATATTATCTTTGATAAAGAAAGCTGGTCTTGAAGAAGCTCTGGGTACTAGCACATGGATCTACCCAAAGCTGATAAAAGAGTTCTACAGGAATGGAACGTTTGAGAACAATGTCATCACCACAAGGGTCAAAGGCATGGAAATTAAACTCAAAGCTGAGGATATAAACCTAGCCCTAGGTTTCAAATCGAAAGGATTTCCATTCATTCAAGGCATCGATTTTCATGAAGGATTAAAGAAGATGCACCACAAAAAGTTTCCGACTGTCAGAGGGTACAAAAAGAAAGAGTTCCCCCAAAGGTATGAATTTTTAGCTAACCCTGTTGGGAAATGCATATGCTACAAGAGCTCTGGCCATGACTCTGTGAACGAAGTGTAGCTTAAGCTCATGACAGCAATCAGTTGTGGGATTCAACTCAACTACGTGTTAGGTTTGTAATATTCATAACGCAATCAAATTGCAAAAATAATGCGGAAGCGTGTAAAAATCAGAGTTTAAAAAAATTTTACAAACCATATACCCGGATCACCCTTTATGCACAATTATTAATTAAACGAAAAGATAAAGAATAAAATCATACCCTTGAAGATCGAGCTTCCTCGTGTACAAGTTCACCTCCAAATCCTTTCGCTTCAATCTTGAATCCACCGGTTTGGTTCCTTCCTTTGATCAACGTTAGCCACCCAAATGTTTGGCCTCTAGAGGTGATCCACCAAGGAAGAAGAAAATTCAAGAAGAAGGGTGGTTGGCTAAACCCTAGTTTTTCTATCTCTATAGAAAAGGTGTACTCTCCCAACAATTGGAATTACGTATGTTTGTTGTTAAAGTCAACAACCCCTACCACACCTAATAAGACTCCTCTTATTTATAGATGTGGGCAACCCACCTTAACAATTAAGGAATTGGGTTTTAATTAATTAATTCTTTTAATTAATTAAGCTCCCTAATCTTATTAGGGATAATTAATTAAACTCCTTTAACTAATTTTCCTTCCTAATCCAATTAGGAATAAATGAGAGTACTTATATTAAATTAATTCCTAAACTCTTTTAGAAATTAAAATAATAATAATTGTAATAATATTAATAAGACTCCTCTTATTAATTTATATTTAATATTTCTAAAATATTAAATAATAAATATTAAGCTATTTAATTTATTCTATCACCATAGATTAAATTAAATATACTTAACATATTATTACGATTATGCCATTAACTTCTTAAATAATTATTCTTCCTTTTATGGTGTGACCCTTTAGGTTCTCCATATTAAACCGATTGTGAATAAATCAATTAGAACAATTCTAATCTTATTTAAATAAATAAATTAAACAATTAATTTATTTAAATAATATTTATTCTACAATAGGGATAAGCCTCCCTAGCGATCAACGACTTTCCAGATAATATAGATTTCAACATTAATCATTAAAGAACCTTTGAGTAAATAGTTACCGTACAATTCAATCCTTCCACCATACAATGTCCCAATTAAATATAAGACATGGAATTACTGTCAAGTCTTATTTTATTTAATTATATGTATTTCGACTCTTAAATGCACAACTCCAAATAATGCAAATTAGAAACTCCTTTTAATTTCATTCGCGCCAGCCAAGGACTCATCAAGGTTGTCATTTATCGAATCACATAGGACATTTCTCTTCTTTTATTAAAGTGGTAGATTCTTTATTGATCATACATTATCTCCATGTACAACTTATTATACCCAAGCATACCCTTTGATATACCCTAAGGGTCTTAAGGAATAAGTCAAAGTATAACTCATCATACACAAGATACTATGATGATCTCAAGTCCAAGGATTACTTGTACTACTATCACTACAGAATTCTATTCGACAGCAAATAAAACTCCATTAGGTATTCCTTAGCGAGCCACGTTCAAAGAACTTATTCTCTAATAAGCACCTACATACTTGCTTTAGTGTCTCCACACAAATGATCATGAGATCAATCATCCTCATCCAACGAAAGCAAGTTAACGTATGTACCAATCTATCCGGATTCACTAATCCCCAATTTAGTAATCCAATGATTGGGAACTATTTTAGTTTTAAGCTTTCTAAGAATTTAGATCTCATTAGAATGATCATCATCATTATTCTAAAAGCATTGCTTAAAACTATGGGTTTATCACATATTATAAAACAAAGATCATGTAGATAATTAAAAGCCTTTAATAAATTATTACTTTTTATTAATAAATGAATAAGATTGTTACAAAGTATATGATTTATCATCAAACATGATTGGCTTGTGTGCATACTACTTTCAATCTCCCACTTGCACTAAAGCCAATCGTCATGGTAACTTATACTCTTCTTCTCTAAGTGACGATTATCCTGTTTGTTGGATAAGCTTTAGTTAATGGATATGTAATGTTGTTTATGAGAGTCCACTATCTCTATAGTGATTTCCCATCTTTCAATGATTCTTATAATCAAATGAAAAGTGCCACAACACATGTTTAGATCCAAGATGAGACTTAGGAACTATTCCTAGTTCTCAGAATGAACTTTTAATCCAAACAATCAACTTGCGACTTCATTTATAGCTATATACTTTGTCTTTATCACTAAACCAAAGAACTCTTTGCTATTTGGAACCTTTCCAATTCAACGCACCAATTGCTCAAGGTAACCCTTTTCCTTAAAGTGGATTTTTTCATCGTCTTGATGCATGAAAAACTTGAGTCTATTAAGCCCTCTAGTTTTAATTAAGACCTACCATGAATATGATCACATCCTTAGTGCCGGTTAAGCACTTTAAGATGTTTTTCACTGACTCATAGTGAACTTCTCCAGAATATGACTGATCAACATCAGGTCTCGTATATTTCATTGCATACATGATTGTCACTCATGCGATCTCTCTTCTTTGGAGTCTATGGGGACTATTAAGAGAGATACACTCCATGGCTCATCAACATGAGACATCTCTTGGAGTTTGCCATGCTAAACAACTTTAGCATCAAATGAATATACGTTCCTTGGGTTAAGTCGAGCATCCTTTTGAATCTATCTATATAGATTTTATCCCCAATTAAGATACTCTTCCCAAACCATTCATGGAGGAATGTTTAGACAACTTTATCATTACTGATTGTAGCATTAGTATGTCATTCCTTATCCGTAGTATATCAACATATAGTACTAGGAATGTCACGATGCTCCCACTGACCCTTTTGTACACACTAGGTTCATTCTTATTTTTGATAAAATCAAACTCTTTTGATTGCCTCATCAAAACGAATGTTCCATATTTGAGAAACTTGCTTCAATCCATTTCTCTGAGTGTCAACAACACTTACCTCATCATATGTAACTGGATCAACTTCTTCTATGATGTGTACCTCATCATCATCATCTATGATGAATCCATACCTCCTGAGCATCTTCTATGCACTATTCCGATTTATTTATTCATTGTGGTACAATAGGTCTATCTATAGGTTCCTCTTATTCGACTTATAGTGTTTTGTGGTTCTTGAACTCTTCAAGATCTATTATCCTCCCACTAGCCCTTCAATGATAAACACCTTTATCTTAGAAGGCAACGTGTTTCGCAACAAACACCTTTTGCTAAGTAGAATTATAGAACATATACCCTAAACTTACTTTAGGATGTCCCACAAATCTGTATTTGTCAAATCTTATCCCAAGCTTATCCTTTGAAACCGTTTCACATAAGTTGGACAACCCCTTATCTTAACATACTTAAGATTAGGAATCCTCCCTGTCCATAACTTTTATGGAGTCTTGGGGCTGGATTTTGAGGTTACCTTTTCATAGATATGCAGCCATTTCTAGGACATGAAACTAGAAGGATACTGGAATGTCCGTAAAATCATTGTGGACCACACCATGTCCAACAAGGTATGATTTTTCCTTTCAGATACATCAATCAATTATTGCATATCAGGATGTGTCCATTATGAGAAAACCATTTGAGATGATCCAGAAACTTATTGCACAAGTATTTATTCCTTGATCTAATCAAAGAATCTTAATACATTGCCAATTTGTTTCATTTCTGAATTCTTTGAACCTTTCAAATAATTCACAATTGTATTTCAGCAAATACACACATTCAACTCTTTGAATGATCATCTCCTTTTTCTTATACTAGTTTGTTCAATTTGTAAAATATATTTTTCACGTAAGTCAAGTATACAAAATCCATTAAGTGATATTCCATTCTATACAAAACATTATTATTATAAATAGAACAACAATTGTTCTTAATTATAATACCAAAGATTTCATTGTCCAACAATAAAATGGAAATAATATTTTTAACAAGAACTGGAATACAATAACAACTTATCGACTTAATTGATTTGCTCAGTAGGCATTGCTAAACTATAAGTTTCTATGGCTAATATGGCAACCTTTGCTACATTTCCCACATTATAGATTACTTATATTTGTTTAGCTTTCTACTTTTGCTTGGTCCCTTCATAAATCTATATTTATGATAACCAAAGTCGGTATCCAATACCCAAGTGGAACCTTGACTTAAAGAAAATTTATTTCAATCATGAACAAAAATCAGATTATGGCAAAACTTCACTAAGCTTCTTTGGTTAGCCTCTGCAAGATGCTTCTCAGCTTTTTTTCTAGTGTCCAGCTTATTGCGAGGAAGCAAACTCCTTTGCTATCCGTGACGCTTTTGTTCTTATTATCCTTTGTTTATGCCTTTCTATTTACCTTCTTTGAATCGCTTCTTCTTTTCTGGAAGATCCTTTGGCCCCTACCAAAGAAGACTTGATCTTTCTTGGTCGAAAGTGACTCTCAACATTTTTCAACATGTTAAGCAAATCAATGAAAGTCGATATCTAGCTTGTCCATATGAAAAATTCACAACAATTGTGAAAGGAGTCCGGAGTGAGTGCAAGATCAAATCTTGGCTCAACTCTCCATCCATGACAAAACTCGTCATCTAATTGATCAATCAAATTGATAATGTTAAGGACTTTTATCACATCTTGTAGTGTCATCGGTCATTCTAGATTGGAAGAGCTCCTTAGATATCTCGATATCTATCATCCTACTTTCCTCACCATCAACTACTTGATGTGCGGGAATATAGTAGAGCATCCATAGTTTCATCTTGTCGACGCTAAAGCTCGTTACTCATGGATGCGAGCATGATGCATTGAGCCAATCAGCATCATCTTGCCACTTTCTAAAAGTAGCAATCTCTTCCTCGTAGGCATTGTCTGCGCAACCATTGCGGGATAGGCGATATGACATATAAGATAGTTTTTCAACTATGAGAACTATTCTCAAATTCCTTAACCAATCCATTTAATTCTATTCCGATTAAGTAGCATCTAATATGCTTCGCAGATGATAGTAATTTAGACATTGTAAAATTTCAGTAAATGAATTTGTAATTAACAACATTTTAACATACATTCTTTTATTAATTACCAAAATAAATTAGGTCTTGTTTTAAATTGGTATCTCCCACTATTTTCTTCAAACTATAGTACCCTCACTTATATAGTTCGGCAAAAATCTAATTAAAGATTTGCTAGTGAGAATAAGGATCCCATTTCAAATGTATATAGCCTTGTGGTGACACAACAAACTATATATAAATAAATAGGTAGACAACTCTTGTCAATTACATCAACTATGCAACTCCTTGATTTTTTGCCTCTCGATTATTTTGATCAAGTGGTGGCACATCCGAATCAAAATTATCCAAGTTAAGTCCCACCTAGCACTCCATATATTCAAAAAGAAAATATCATCCTTGTGGTGACACAACAAAACAATATTGTTCAATTTTCTTTATAAGCATCAAATGTGATAAATTAACATCTTAAATACTTAATACTTGCCTTGTGGTGACACAACAAACTCATATTAAATATTTAATACTCTATTAATTTTATCATGCTAGAAGGCTGACGCTCGATATTCCAAATATCTTTGAACGCTTAGACTTAATATAAAAATTGAGGGTTTGTTATTAATTTGTCTCATCTTGTTTAGCGCATGCATTTATATATATATATAAAATACGCCATTATATATTAATAAACATGCGAAGTATGTTTGCATAATATATAATATATATATAGTATAAACATGCACATATAGAATACTATATTCTACCCGGATTGATTATGGACTTTTATTCTAGTTTGGTTCACTAAAGCCACCAAGTGAACCAAAAGGTCAAACCCTAGGGGTGCAAGAAATAATATTTAAATATAACTATTACATTTAAACCCTAAGCTTCATTACAAACGGGTCTTCAAGCGCTCCTTGCTCCTTGATCTCTAATTTTTCAAAATTAATTCTAACTATTCCTATTACAAAACTATTTAAAATAAATAGAAATCTTGATCAGCAGTCAAGGGGAAGTACATAGGAGGAGTTAGAATTTACATTAAGAAAAATTAGAAAAGACGAGGTACGCAGACCCCATTTAATAAAAACCCATACATTCATGCATCCAACTAAAATAAAATCCAATCGCATCGTCAATAGTCCATAATCAATCCCATTTATTATCATACACATCACCATATGCATCAATAAATAACATTCATCTCGTGAATAATAAACATTTAATATATATATTGATATCATTTAATGGGCAAATTTAGTTAGTATAAAATCTATTTTTGAATCAAAATAAACTCCTTTATTTTAATCCAAATTTAAATCAAAATAAAACTATTTTATTTTAATTTATCTAATTTTTGAATAAAATAAACTATTTTATTTTAATCAAAATTTTAATCAAAATAAACTCCTTTATTTTAATTAATTATGGAATCCAATTCCATGTAATAAAAAAAATCTTTAATTAAAATAAACTCTTTTATTTTAATTAATTATGGAATCCAATTCCATGAAAAAAAATCTTTTATTAAGGAAACACGGATATTCTTTCCTATTCACAAATAAACTCCTTTATTTTGAATAATATGAAATCTTATTCCATATTTAAATAAACTCTTTTATTTAAGGAAATTAGGATTCTCTTTTCTATTCACAAATAAACTCTTTTATTTTGAATAATATGAAATCTTATTTCATATCTAAACAAACTCCTTTATTTAAGGAAAGATGGATTTACTTCCCTATTCACAAATAAACTCCTTTATTTTAGGAAAAATAAAATCCAATTTCAACTCCAATTAGTTATCATGGAATCCAATTCCAACTCTAATTAGTTAGCATAAAATTCTAATTTTAAAATTAAAATAAACCTTTTATTTTAATATTAAAATAAACTTTTTATTTTAAAATTAAAATAACTTTTTTTTATTTTAATAATAAAATTATTAAAATATATATTATATACCGTATATAATATATATATACCTGCTCATATATATATATATATATATATATATATATATATATATATATATATATGATTAAACCGCTACTTTTTAAAAAAAAAAAATAAAATGCTCCTCGAGAGTTTCGCATGAGTCAGCTTTCATTATTACATGTAATCCGTCATTCTTCCATTTCCTTTTCTTATTTCCATGTAACCACTTCCAAGTAACACAACAAAAAAAAGAAAAAAACTCTCTTATCCTCGCTGCTTCATCAGATCACGCTTTTATTTCAAGTGTATAACATATGATAAACCCTTTAACATGCAGAAACGTTGGACGGAAATTAAATTTATCATCACATATGTAAATTTATTTCCGATAAATGCACGGAATTATTTGTTTTTTTTTATTTAAATTTTATACAATAAAATTATGCCCAATTAAATTGTTCTAAACACATATCAATATAATATTAAATTAAAACAATTAATAATTCGCATAAAGGTTTGGCTCTGATACCACTGTTAGGTTTGTAATATTCATAACGCAATCAAATTGCAAAAAATAATGCTAAGCGTGTAAAATCGAGTTTAAAAAATTTTACAAACCATATACCCGGATCACCCTTTACGCACAATTATTAATTAAACGAAAAGATAAAGAATAAAATCATACCCTCAAGATCGAGCTTCCTCAGTACAAGTTCACCTCCAAATCCTTTCGCTCAATCTTGAATCCACCGGGTTTGGTTCCTTCCTTTGATCAACGTTAGCCACCCAAATGTTTGGCCTCTAGAGGTGATCCACCAAGGAAGAAGAAAAATCAAGAAGAAGGGTGGTTGGCTAAACCCTAATTTTTCTATCTCTATAGAAAAGGTGTACTCTCCCAACAATTGGAATTACGTATGTTTGTTGTTAAAGTCAACAACCCCTACCACACCTAATAAGACTCCTCTTATTTATAGATGTGGGCAACCCACCTTAACAATTAAGGAATTGGGTTTTAATTATTTAATTCTTTTAATTAATTAAGCTCCCTAATCTTATTAGGGATAATTAATTAAACTCCTTTAACTAATTTTCCTTCCTAATCCAATTAGGAATAAATGAGAGTACTTATATTAAATTAATTCCTAAACTCTTTTAGAAATTAAAATAATAATAATTGTAATAATATTAATAAGACTCTCTTATTAATTTATATTTAATATTTCTAAAATATTAAATAATAAATATTAAGCTATTTAATTTATTCTATCACCATAGATTAAATTAAATATACTTAACATATTATTACGATTATGCCATTAACTTCTTAAATAATTATTCTTCCTTTTATGGTGTGACCCTTTAGGTTCTCCATATTAAACCTATTGTGAATAAATCAATTAGAACAATTCTAATCTTATTTAAATAAATAAATTAAACAATTAATTTATTTAAATAATATTTATTCTACAATAGGATAAGCCTCCCAATGATCAACGCGACTTTCCGTGATAATATAGATTTCAACATTAATCATTAAAGAACCTTTGAGTAAATAGTTACCGCATAATTCAATCCTTCCACCATACAATGTCCAAATTAAATATAAGACATGGAATTACCGTCACAAGTCTTATTTTATTTAATTATATGTATTTCGACTCTTAAATGCACAACTCCAAATAATGCAAATTAGAAACTCCTTTCTAATTTCATTCTCGCCGCCAAGGACTCATTTGGGTTGTCATTTATCGAATCACATAGGACATTTCTCTTTTTTATTAGAAGTGGTAGATTCTTTATCGATCATACATTATCTCCATGTACAACTTATTATACCCAAGCATACCCTTTGATATACCCTAAGGGTCTTAAGGAATAAGTCAAAGTATAACTCATCATACACAAGATACTATGATGATCTCAAGTCCAAGGATTACTTGTACTACTATCACTACAGAATTCCTATCGACAGCAAATAAAACTCCATTAGGTATTCCTTAGCGAGCCACGCTCAATGAAACTTATTCTCTAATAAGCACCTACATACTTGCTTTAGTGTCTCCACACAAATGATCATGAGATCAATCATCCTCATCCAATGAAAGCAAGCAACGATGTACCAATCTATCCTGGATTCACTAATCCCCAATTTAGTAATCCAACGATTGGGAACTATTTTAGTTTTAAGCTTTCTAAGAATTTAGATCTCATTAGAATGATCATCATCATTATTCTAAAAGCATTGCTTAAAACTATGGGTTTATCACATATTATAAAACAGCATCATGTAGATAATTAAAAGCCTTTAATAAATTATTACTTTTTATTAATAAATGAATAAGATTGTTACAAAGTATATGCTTTATCATCAAACATGATTGGCTTGTGTGCATACTACTTTCACTACGGAGCCCTACTACTCGACTGGATTGGGAAATGGATACTTAGTTCGAAGAAGTCAAAGAGCTCTGGAAAGATGCTCTATGGGAGATTTATAAGCATCATCTTACAGCCAGCATTGGGTGATAAGATTAGGGATAATGAAAGAGAATCCATCAATCCAAACAGAAGAATGACCCAACAGCTATTTGAGAACTGGAAAAGAAATCTAGCAGAAAATGTAAGGATGATATCTGAGTCCAGTGGAAGAACTGGTGATGCAAAGGAGTCCAGAATTCCAGGAAACATGTCAGTTGTAAAGGAAACTGAAGAAGAAGAAGAAGAAGAAATCAACAAGGAAGAACCCATTGATTTAATCAGAAAAAGAAAGGGTAAAAGAAAAATAAAGGCTCAAATGGCAGAAGAGCCTCAAGGTTCAACTACTGATCTACCTCAAGAGTGTTCTGGTACTAAAACTTTGAGGAATTTGAAAAAGATAGAACAGTAGTCTGATGAAGATGAAGACAAAGCTACCATCTCTCAGCTGCTTAAGAAGAGAAAACACAGCTCACCCAGTCACAAGTCAAAGAAGCCATTTGCCTCCTCGATCATAGAGTTTTTACCAATTATGAAAACCAGACTGGACACCACTCTCGAAGGTGATGTTTGCAATGACTTCTCAGTGATCAACAATTGAGAGTCAAGTCAAAGAAAGTGTTGAGGCTGTGGCTCAGCCTAGGAAGTCAAAAAGAAAACTTGTCAAGAAATACATTCTTGTCAATGAAAAAGCCTTAAAGCAGGAAGATAAAAGGATAACTACAGAAAAGGGGCTATCCAAAGCAAGTCAGAAGAACGCGGCTCAAATTGAGGGGGAGTTGCCTGAAGTTCCTACTCTAGAGAATGCTCCAGTTGAGGGGGACCTGTTTGAAATGAAAATGAATGATTTAGCTGAGGAAGAGCGTCATGAAGTCCTCGTGTTAGAAGAAGCATCTCCTGAAGAGGAACTGCCAAGAGATCATCAGGAATCTCCCTCAGTTCCTCAAGAAATTCTGGCTTCAGAAATTGGAGAGATGGAGAAAAGTGAAGCTATGGAGGGTGAAAGAGAAGAAATGCAAGGAAGTGCAGTGGAGGTAATTGTTGAAGTGGAATCTTCACAAGAAGATAGAGAAGAAGAAGAGGATTATGAGGTTGAGATTATAGTTATAAGTTGTGATAGTTATAGGAGAGCCAACTACAATCAACTTTTCTCTTATCTACCTATGATGCCCTTTCACAGAGCCCAAATTCTTAACTCCTGGGATCACATGTTCTGGACCTTCAAAGCCTATCAAGGAATTTCGGTGCTAGCTCATGGATTCCCAGGAAAACTCAACTTTGCCTGAAAGATGATCACCAATAGCCCCTCTTCAGGATATGGGCATGAGGTACAAACTATTCCCATCTCTTTTAGAGTAAATCACTGTCCACCATCATTTTTTAATCAATTTCTAGTTACAGAATCCAAACATTCTATAACTGATGAACCAAATATACCAAACTTTGTGTTGATTCAATCTCCTATCATCCCTCCCTCTATGATTATTGAGCTACGTCAAATCGTAGAGTCACCTGCACAAGTCGTTGAGTCACCTGGCAAGATCGTACACTCAATCCATTTTAAAGCTCAACCTCACACACCTGCCCCTCCATCGGACATACCATCTTCCTCAACAAACGACTATTTCAGTCTTGATCTTGCTCTCTACCAAATGCAAGGTCAACATTCAAGAGCCTCTCCTCCAAATAATTTGCAACTCCTTGAGCTTATATCTGATCTCCCAACCAAAACATAGTTGTCAGAAGCAACTAAGAAAGTGGCCAAGGACATACAAGAAGATCTTGAGGTTCACTCTGAACTTGTTCATATGAGGCTGACTCAGTGTATTGATGCTGCCACTACTCTCCCAAACATCCTAAGTTCTGAACTAATAAAGAAGCTTAGGGAGATAATAAAAGAGATGATCTAGATTATAAATGAAAGGGATCAAATCCACTTTTTGGCTGCCAAGAAGCATAGGGATGTTGTTCTTATTTTACAAAATACCCAAGAATCCCAAAATCAACTTATGATGGAAAATCTCACGAGTCTAAAGACCCAAATGAAAGAATTCCAAGCCTTCTCCATGGGTCAAATGAAACAAACAGAAACTATCTTAGACATTCTGCAAAGGAGGGACGCTCGTACTGACTCTCTGATCAAGGAAAATCGTACAGATATAATTCAATCCCAGACTCAAGTCAACAAACTTGTACAAGGCATGACTCACCTTTCTGAAGATATTCGAACCCTTGATGCTGACATAAAGGGGGAGAATAAAGGGGAAAGAGACAAAGGAAGGGGCAAAGGAGGCAAAAGCAAAATTATTGCTTTCTCAAGAAGTTCTCCTACAAGTCAGTCTCGCCATCAGACTCCACGACCTGAACAGCAGCAAATTCTCATGGCACAACCAATAAGGAGTCTAAGGCCTTCTCCCAGCTCACAAGAGGTGACCACCACAGGCCTAAGAATGCTAATTGGAGATTCTGCATTCATGAATAAGCACGATCATCATAAAAGACTAAGTCAAAGCAAGCTGGAAGATATAGCTTGGAGAGACAAAGCAAGCAGGAGAAGAAGAGCTCAAGAATATGCAAATCCTCCAAGGAACAAAAGGCAGAAGAAATAGAGATAAGGTGAAACTCATTTCTTATTTATGTAACTAAGCTTAAGTGTAATATCTTTCTTTACAAACATAAATGAATTCATGCTTATTCTCTAGATGTTTCAGCTGCTTACTGAAACACTAAGTCATATTTACTTTCTAGCAACTGCATCTAGGAATTAATAATCATGATACAAATCTCCTTGGTTATGTCAACATCAAATAGGGGGAGATTGTTGGGAGATTACATATTTAAAACTTGATGTTGAAAGTTAATAGTTATGATTATATGTAAAGTCCTTCAAAGGAACACATGTAT
The DNA here is from genome assembly GCA_020205615.1 of Panax quinquefolius. Taxonomy (NCBI): domain Eukaryota; kingdom Viridiplantae; phylum Streptophyta; class Magnoliopsida; order Apiales; family Araliaceae; genus Panax; species Panax quinquefolius. The sequence goes on along the minus strand of CM035168.1, from coordinate 35,984,368 downwards.
AAGGACTTAGTGATAGATCAAATTTGTTAGGTTGATCTGAACTTTAATTTTTATCATTCTGTAAATGAATGTATAGAAGAAGAGATCAAAGCTGTTAGGTTGATCTATATCTTGAAATGTAATAGATAGGCTTCAACTGAATCATAGTCTATCAAGATGATCAAGAGATTGCAGAAGACAAGGCAGAAATATAGAGCGTTGAGGATCGTAGTGTATCTACTTTGAAGGGCCTCTCCAAAATCGTAGAGTAGTCCTAACGCTTGCCGAGCCAAGTCAGAGTTCGTAGAGTGCTCTCTGAAATATAGAGTCTGCAAGTCAAGCAAGTGAAGATTGTAGTGTACCAGTACTTAAGAGAAATCATAGTGTTCTCATCTATCAGCACCAAACCAAGTACCAAGGTGGCATGACACCACGATCAGAATCACAGAGCTTTGTCTGTCTGTGTCAGAAGCATCGAGCCTCATCCACTTGTTTAAAGATTAATCACAACAAATATGTAATGAGCTATAGACGTTGAAGACCTCGGGAGTCCCAATAACACAACAGTCATCCTTAGTATATAACAAAGAAACGTATTGAAGAAGCTAAGGAAAGTACTATGGGTCAGCAGAAAACACCTTTTTAGGTGTTAGGTGAGATAGAAGTCTGCTGTGTCAGTGGGCCAGTCTGCTAATCAGAAGTTATACACAAAGTCTCCATTAAAGCTCAGAAATGTCAAATGCATTTAATGCTTCAATGGATGTCTTCAACGGATACATTTTCAAAGGCATCATATATACAAAATATCAGCGGATGAAAGATTTAAGCAAGCACTAAACAAAAAGCTGAAGAACACTCAACGATCAAACTCTACAATCTGAAAAAGGAAAGCTTGCTCAGCTACTCAGTTCTTTTGAACACAAGCTTAACGGCAACTGAGTAACACCATTCAAGAACTCAACTATTATCTAGTGAACGAAGAAGTTCCAAGTCAGAAGGACTTAAAGAGTTCTAAGTGAACTGAGAAGTACCAAGTCTGCTGGACTTGAAGAGTTCAAAAGTGAACTAAGAAGTTCCAAGACTGCTGGTCTTAAAGGAATCTATGAGATTCCGAAGTTGTAAAGATATCCTTAGTGGATTTCCTACTCGAGCAGTAGAAGAATGGACTAGGAGCTTTGAATGCTCTGAACCACTTAAAATCACAGTGTCCCTTATATTCTTGTCATAACTGCTATAACTGTCATAACTGTTTTACTCATATTTATTCATTATATCTTGAAGGAAAAACAAACAAATCTTAATTCCGCTGTACTTAGATCATTCTCAAAACTAACAAGTATTTTGAAACGAAAGAATTTAAAAAAAATATCTATTCAACCTCCCCCCCCCCCCCCTTTCAAGATAACTATTGTGCCTCTAGGAACTAACATATACCAATTACAAATAATATTACTATCCATACATCTCAAATTCAAAATATACCAATTACAAAGAATATTAATACCATATAATACGTTTACATCCCAATAATACCAAACTATACATACATCTCAAACTCACTTTTCAATATAATTACTACTATATTGAACTGTGAATTTAACTACATCCACAAAATATACCAAACTATCCATAAAATTAAACTACTACCTAATTAAACTATCTATAAAATATGCTTTGTATTCTGCTTGCGCCTACAAAGAAGAACAGGAGAGATTAAGAACATTATATTGAACAAAATATAAAAGTTAGCAATTTAATGAATTGTCATTAAATACAAACATGTATCTGCTTGAACTTGATTTAGACTCATGTAACAAATCCCTCATTTTCCAGTTTGACTAGCATCCAAAGTAAATTGTACATTTTCTAATTCAACTGTCAGATTATTTTCAAGGACAAGAAAGGTTATAACAAGATAATTGTGATGAAGATATTTTCTACTACAAGAGCTGGTATACAGTTAATGCAAATGAAATTTCACTAGGAGATGCAAAATCTCGGTAGGAATAACAAATATCTTGTTATATTTACCTGCACATAAGAAAGTGGTGCAGAAATTTGAAAAGGTTGATTTATAGTCAACTAAAAATTGTATCAACAGAAAATATGTAAGTATAAATAGTCTCACTGGAGAAAAGAAATAACCAATCGCAACCACTTCGATTAGACGAGTTCCCGCTGGCACATTATGGCTTTTAACAAGAATTAAGGAACTTCATCAAAAATATAGATTGATTACAAGCATAGAACTGGTATGTTGGTTACCTTTTGTCATTCAAAACATACTGCTTCTCATTATGCTCGAAAGAGTACATAATGCTAAAGGATCTTCTTCTCACATCTTTTTGGACACCTGTAGGAAGCATGTAATGTAAAGTCATATACTTTATTTAACTGGATATTAATGTTATTTTGTCTAACAGAAGAAAGCATTTTCAAAAGATTCAATTGTTTCTAATGGAAACAAAGTTCTTCAGAGACACAATACTGGTGACACGAAGGTAAATTTATTGGTATTACATTTCCAAAATATTGTCTAGTGAATAACCAATTAATCACTTCAAAAATACATCTTGCGTGTGAGAAAAGATGCACTCAAATTCTCTGACCTTTCTTTTTTGTTTTGGTTTCGAATGAAGATCGAAGATAGAAATGTCACACTTGAAAAAGAGCGAAGCTTTTCTAGAAACTATGTACCTGATGAAGAATTAAAAAGAAGATCTCTGAAACATCAAATGATCTTTGAATGACAGCAGAGAGATATAATGGTAAGATTTTTCATCATTTTCAGCTAATTATTCTATATTTTAGCAAGAATTAAGGAACTTCATCAAAAAATATAGAATGATTACAAGCATAGAATCCAGAAATTTACATATATATATATATATATATATATATTGACATGTATAAATAACATATTCTAAAATATCTAGTTTCTGTTATAAGCTTTAGTAAGATTATGCACTTCCAAGATAACCAATTAGTGTGAATGGGAGAACAAATGGTAACTAGATGCCTATAATTTAGATGCATATCATAAAAGTCCTCAATTCTGTTGAACAATGAAATATAGCTTATATAGCACAGCAAGAATAAGTACCTAATTACAAGATCAAGAAGACAAAAACTGCTACAGGAACTTGACTTTGACAATTAAGCATCAATAATAGTTATCAGCTCTCCAATCATTTGTAGGAATTAGGCCAAAATCAAGATAGATTGCAAACGAGACTCTTTTTATAGCGGAGGGAGTATTAAGTATCTCGACTGTTGAATGAAAAGCACCTAAAGAAAGGACCCAACCAAAGTACACATAAAATTATTTCTTATCTGATCATATTTTTGATTTGCCTTCAAGAGCACCACTCTATCAAAGTACTCAACATCAACTAGAGTCAAAAAGGTTTCCATTAGCTGAAAAATATCATTTTACATAATCAAAAGATAATTTATGCGTTTTCGACCTGTATATATATAGAAGACCCATAAAATTAAAATTAGGTGGCATGAAATCCCTTTCTATAATCCACTTGGATGATTCTCATATCATGCCACATAACAAGCAGGGAAATGGGCAATACTAACCTAATTCAATTAAGAAAACTACCTCATCAATAAGCCCACTCCGCCCCTTTCCAGCTTCAACCGTTGCCAAAGCTTTCTCATGCCATCCATGTTGAAGGAACCAAGATATGTGATCTTATACATCTTTAACAATAAAAATCAACTTCACATCATATTTGCATGTCAGAAAAATTAGTAGATTGGGATTCAAATGATATTATAGAGAAATTAAAATAACAAACCCCGCAACAAGAACTTAGGAAACAAATTCATTTGTCATTGAATAATTAGATGCGTACTTGTAACACCCCCTTCCCAAAATAGAAAGAGAGGTTACTCAAAATACAACAAAACTAATAAATTTAATAGCAAGGCTCAAAGCCACAAAAGAATAGTCTTAATAACTTATAAATACCATAAGTCAACCATAATAAATCTCCAACTGGCTCAATCCACAATCTAAAATACTTATTACAACTTTAAATAAATCAATGTATTGAAACCTAACAAAATATATCAAAACTATTGGATTAAAGGAAGCTCTCGTCACACTTGCCCTTGGTCCCCCTGATTACCTGCCGGAAGAAAAACACAGCATGAGCCAAATGCCCAGTACGGATATAGAATACAATTAATGAACCGAAATAACTAACTCAATTTAAATGAAATGAGATGAAATGAACTGAAACGAAACGAATAAAACTAACACAACGAAAAATAGTAGAATTTGAATCAAATGGTCGGGTGTTATTTCATCTGAGAGCTCGAACAAAATAGAATATACCTTGCCACACGTGCAAGTCAAATAATGCCACACAGGCAAATACATAATGCCACACAGGGCAAGTCACATACATTGGACCGCGAATCCAATGCATGTAAAATCGGAAGGCGTGTTTGGCACAAACATCACCAATCCGCATAATGTAAGCGTATAGAAACTAGGGTCGACCCATACGCCTCCCACAACAAAACACCAAATGGCCAACTCCCATCGGAGCACAAAACGGAGACGCCGTGGACTGATCACACCGCCACGGAAGGTGTCATGCCTCGGTGCCAAGAGGACATGCCTGTGGTACCCCCACAGGTGGTTATAGCTCAGGTATACCCTACGGTATTCTAACAAAAATATAATGTCACAACACATGCGACAAAATATCAACACAAAGGGGTTCTAACGTACACATTATTAAATCGAATCGAATCATCAACACACGTCCTCTAAAATAATAACATGTACATCACTATGAATATCAAAATAAAATTTAGACATGATGCCCTAGTCTAAAGAATACAAATATGAATTCTAATACTGGCGCCAAAATAAATTTATCACAATAAATTGACAAGGAACAATTATGAGAGACAATACTAAATTTCGAAACGAATAACGAAACGAACCGAATCAAAACAAAAGAGTTTGCTTGAAAGAGTACGAAATCCGTACTCGAATCGATAATGCAATACCCAAAGTATATTAAAAACAAACTCGTTTAGACTCTCTCCGTTCAACCTAAATAATTTAATAAAATTTTAATACAATTCAATCATTAATAATATAATACAATTAAATTTATTATTAAAATTTTTATAACTATATCGGCAAAATTAATTAATTTAAATTAATATATATAACTTTCATTTAATTTACTAATTTTATTTATTAGTTTCATGGGCAAAATTTATTAACATATAATATATATAATTTGAATTAACTAAATATAACTTAAATTAACTAAATATAATTTATATATAACTATAAAATATTTAATAAAGAAGACTACTATCATATAGTCTTATATATATATATATATATATATATATATATATATATATATATATATATATATATATATATAAAGTGACCTAATGTTAAGGTCCATGACCAACTTGTAGGCTCAATCTATATATCTAATAATATAATCTTATGCAACAATCTTTTTTTTTTTTTACACACAAGCTTTTACAATTAATCAAATTCATACCTTGTTAATCGAGTCACTTTCTTCTTCCTTCTTCATTATGGGTCATACCTTTCTTTTTTTCTCGAGCGATTCACGTATCAAATAATGTCAAGTAAATTAGGTTTAACTATTGATTTATTATTATTAAATCTTATTAATTCTCCTAATTATAATTGGATGTATTATTATTCACATATAAATTGAACTAAATTAGTTTTTAAGGCCCAAATTTTAAAATTTTAATTTATCCATCATTTATTAATATGTCTTAGCCCATATAAATTAAATGACTATTTGACCCAAAATAAATGACAGTCCAATTAATATGGTTTAAACAAAGTAATTTTATAATTATTATTATTATTATTATTTTCGGGTATTACATCACCTACCCCTTAAAAAGAATTCCGTCCCCGGAATCAAAAGAATTGAACGCACCTAATTTTCAAAGAGATACGGATATTCCGCTCGAATAGACTCCTCCATCTCCCATGTAGCCTCCCGTTCCGAATGATTTCTCCATAAAACTTTAACAAACGGAATAGTCTTCCTCCTCATAATTCGCTCTTGACGATCCAAAATTGCGTCGGCTTGTTCCTCACAAGTAAGATCCTCCCGAATCTTATCGAACGGATATTGCACCACATGCAACGGATGATAATGATAACTCCTTAATACCGACACATGGAACACATTATGCACGTGAGCTAGCTGCGGAGGCAAAGCTAACCGATACGCAACTTCACCAACTCTTTCCAAAATCTCAAATGGACCGATATAACGTGGACTAAGCTTCCCTTTCAACCCAAATCGACGAATGCCCTTCCAAGGAGAAACTTTTAGAAACACGTGCTCACCAGGTTCAAATTCTAAAGTCCTCCTATGCTTATCAGCATAACACTTCTGCCGTGATCGAGCCGACTTCAATTTCTCTTTAGCCACCGCTACCTTCTCCGTAGTGATTTGGACTAACTCAAGCCCTTCATGGCCCTTTTCGCTGACCTCATCCCAACAAGTTGGTGCCCGACATTTCCTACCATACAATGCCTCAAATGGGGCCATTCCAATACTTGTATGCCAGTTGTTGTTGTAAGCAAACTCAACTAAGCTCAAATAGTCATCCCAATTGCCTGACCACTCAAGTGCACAAGACCTCAACATGTCCTCCAACGTCTGAATAGTCCTTTCAGATTGCCCATCAGTTTGCGGATGGAAAGAAGTACTGAAGTTGAGCCGAGTGCCCCAAGCTCGTTGAAATCCTTTCCAAAACCTTGAAGTGAACCGTGGGTCCCGATCTGAAACAATAGACACCGGAGTACCATAAAGTCTAACAATCTCCTACTGAAAGATATGTGCCAATCTATCCACCGAGTAACCCTCATGGATAGCCAAAAAGTGTGCCGATTTGGTCAACCGGTCCACCACTACCCAAATGGCATCATTCTTCCTGAAAGTCTTCTGCAAACCAGTCACAAAATCCATCGTGATATCCTCCCACTTCCACACTTTGGAATGTCTAATCATGCTGAACAAGCCACTAGCTCGTTGATGTTCTATCTTCACTTGCTGACAAGTGAGGCACTTCCAAACATACTCAGCCACATCTCGTTTCATCCCATTCCACCAAAAATTCCTCTTCAAATCCCTATACATCTTTGTAGAACACGGATGAATTAAAAATGGCGAACTATGAACCTCGGCCAACCTGACCTCTCGAATGATTGGATCCGATGGTACACACAACCGTTCACCCAACCAAATCACACCATGGTCATCAATACAAAACTCAGATTGCTTGCCCTCATCTAGATTCTGCGTCATACTCCACAACTCCCCATCTTCCTTTTGAGCTTCTTTGACCATGAGATAAGAGAGGCTCCACTCTCATACCGCCAAATGCCCATCCCGAACCTCGTACATACAACTCCAACTCGATCCGCTCCATATCTAAAATAAGTTTGAGGTTGTGTAATAAGGGCCGCTACACTCCTCGAACTCTTTATTGCTAAGAGCATCTGCAACCACATTTGCCTTCCCGGATGATACTGAATCCTCGCATCATAATCTTTTAGAAGCTCCAACCAACGCCTCTGCCTCATATTGAGCTCCTTCTGAGTGAAAATGTATTTAAGACTTTTATGATCGGTGAAGATATCACAAGTCTCTCCATACAAATAGTGCCTCCAAATCTTTAAGGCAAAGATCACCTCTGCCAACTCCAAATCATGTGTGGGGTAGTTCACCTCATAAGGTTTAAGCTGTCTAGAAGCATAAGCAATCACCTTACCGTGTTGCATCAAAACACACCCCAAGCCCTTCTTAGAAGCATCACTATAAATCTGGTACCCTCCTATCCCCGAGCCAATGATGTGCAGTATAGGAGTCATCACGAGTCGTTTCTTTCATTCCTCGAAACTCTTCTCCCGCTCCTCATTCCACACAAACTTCGCCCTTTTCTCATCAATCTGAGTCGATGGTAAGGCGAGTAAGGAAAATCCTTCCACAAACCGCCTATAATACCCCCGCCAAACCCAAGAAACTCCTAATCTCTATCATCCGTAGTAGGTCTTGGCCATTTAGTGATAGCCTCAACCTTCGCAGATCCACCTTAATGCCTTCAAAGAAACAAACGTGGCCCAAAAATGCAACTTGCTCCAACCAAAATTCGCATTTAGAGAATTTAGCATACAATTTCTCTTTTCGCAAAATCCCCAACACTTTGCAAGAAAGATGCTCCTCATGCTCTTCCTTAGACTTGGAGTAAACCAAAATATCATCAATAAAGACAATGACAAATTGGTCTAAGTACTCTCTGAACACCGATTCATCAAATCCATAAACACCACGAGGCGTTAGTCACACCGAAAGGCATCACCGAAACTCGTAATGCCCATATCGAGTACAAAAAGCCGTCTTAGGGATATCCTCATCCCTCACTCTCAACTGATGATAGCCCAACCTCAAGTCTATCTTTGAAAAAATATTTCACCCCTGAAGTTGGTCAAACAAGTCATCAATCCTCGTGAATGGATACCGATTCACGATGGTGATCTTGTTCAACTCTCGATAGTCTATCTGGCGACCTCATAGACCCATCCTTCTTCTTCACAAACAAGACTTTGGAGCACCCCACGGTGAAACACTCGGGCGAATTACACCACGATCTAATAGTTCCTGCAACTGCTCCTTTAACTCCTGCAACTCCAATGGTGCCATCCGATCTGGCGCCTTAGAAATAGGCTCGCACTTTTAGAACAAAGCTCAATAGCAAATTCCACTTCCCATTGCGGTGGCAACCCCGACAACTCCTCGAAAACACATCAAAAAATCACGGACAATCGGAACATCCTCAATCTGAGACTCACCCTTAGAGGTATCTTTCACAAACGCCAAATACCCATCACAACCCTTTGCTGAACTTTCCAAATTCCTTCAAAGTCAAATTAACTTCACCACTCTACTCGGCTGAGAACCCTGATACACGAATTCTGGAGACTTCACATCTCCAAATATAACCTTCTTCGCCTGACAATCAATAGTGGCTTGGTGTTTATCCAACCAGTCCATCCCAAGAATGACATCAAAATCGTGCATACACATCGGAAGAAGATTAACGCTACGGATCTTATCCCCAAAACTTATCGGACACCCTCGATACAAATCAGAAATAACAACAATGAAGTCCCCATGGGGTAGCAATAGACATCATGAATCTAAAGATCGAGATGGCACGCCCAGTCTTAGAAACAAAACACCGAGCAACAACGGAATGAGTAGAACCCGTATCAAATAAAATAGAAGCCTCGCGATTACCAACTAAAAGAGTGCCAGAAACAATACCTGGTGCACCTGCCTGCTTTGATTATATGTCAAGGCAAATACTCGACCACCCTGACGCTGACCTCCATTGCCACCATTATCACCACCACCTCCACCATTTCCGCGTGGACCGGTACAATCCCTAGCAATATGACCCATCTGTCTCAACAAAAAAAGCATGCACCGGTGAGTCTGCAGCACTTGCCTTCCCTGGATGATTTGCCCCACAAGTAGCACGAGGAGTTATCGAATTAGATTCGGTTACCCCACCACCGGTCCCGGATAACGACCACGATTTTGCCCTATGGACGATTACATCCCTCACGATGATTTTGTCCCATACCAAGGTAGTCTGAAGTCGACGATTTTGCCCTATTTGAGGCATTTCTTGATAACCCTGTTATGATTACGCCACGCCATCGCCCTCTTTTGCCACCACGATTATGTTGCTCAACTGCCACCTTGACTTCTCCCATGTTGAACTGAAGCTTGACCCTGCTGGTCATCTCTGTCCCTCTTTCGACTCCCCTCCGGTTTAGAAGACCGAAAGTCCTGTCGCTCCATCTCAATATTTTTGGCCGCATTGGCCCATCTCGACACGTCTCGAAACTTGTTGTTAATAAGATCTTTGGCGATACCTATAATGAATCCGCCACTTGAACTTCTCTACTGTTCGCACTGCTGCGAGTCCTCGATGAGGTTCCCGCAAATCTCCCAAATTAGTAAACCTCGTCATGAAGTCCGTGATGGACTCATCATCTTTCTGTCGAATGGACAGATAGTCCCTAGCATAGGCCTCTTTATCAGCAGCTGGGAAGTACTGCTGATAGAAGACCTCACAAAACTCCGCCCAACTAAGTGTCTTAACATAGCCATCACCCTTTGTCGTTTTCAACGCTTTCCACCACCTCTGTGCATCCCCTTCCAGCTTGTAAACTGCAAGCAATACTCTCTGATTATCCGAGCACCCCAATACATCAAAAACCTTCTCTAGGTGAGCAATCCAATTCTCTTGCATCAATTGGAGTTGGAGCCGAATCAAGGATCTGTGGTTTTCGCTTCGAAACCTTTCCAACCACACGTACATTGGAACCCCCTGCACGACCTCGCTGACCATCTCGCATTCCCTTCCTCAACGCGTTTGTCGTGGACCATTATTTCCGGGTTCTCCTGCTTTCGAAAATTTACGGTGGCAATTTCTTTGCGTTACTGTACCACTGTGCAACCAACTGAGGTAAAGCTTTGGTTCATCGCTCGATTCACTAAGGTAGCCAATTGAGCATTAATCGATCATTAGGTTGCTTTCGTTGGACCGACCTTCACCTCTTCCCCTATTGTTACCTCGCCTCCCAAAGAACTCTAGTTGATCTTCGAGCCATCTAAGAAAGAGATCACAAATATAAACAAGGAAGATTAGAGACAAATTTGAATATAGCGGATATGATAGCTGAACAGAAAATCAAACAGAACAAAACCTAACCCAAAAGTCTACCCATAACTCACAGGTCAAACCTAAATAGGTTTTCTACAAGAAAGAACCTGGCTCTGATACCAACTCTGTAACACCCCCTTCCCAAAATAGAAAGAGAGGTTACTCAAAATACAACAAAACAAATAAATTTAATAGCAAGGCTCAAAGCCACAAAAGAATAGTCTTAATAACTTATAAATACCACAAGTCAACCATAATAAATCTCCAACTGGCTCAATCCACAATCTAAAATACTTATTACAACTTTAAATAAATCAATGTATTGAAACCTAACAAAATATATCAAAACTATTGGATTAAAGGAAGCTCTCGTCACACTTGCCCTTGGTCCCCCTGATTACTGCCGGAAGAAAACACAAAGATGAGCCAAATGCCCAATGACGGATATAGAATACAATTAATAAACCAAAATAACTAACTTTCAATTTAAATGAAATGAGATGAAATGAAATCGAAAGAAACGAATAAAACTAACACAACGAAATAGTAAAATTTGAATCAAATGGTTGGGTGTTATTTCATCTGAGAGCTCGAACAAAATAGAATATACCTTGCCACACAGTAAAATCACATAATGCCACACAGTAATCACGTAATGCATACATCGACCGCATAATCCAATCGATGCATGTAAAATCGGAAGGCGTGTTTGGCACAAACATCACCAATCCGCATAATGTAGCGAAACGAAACTAGGGTCGACCCATACGCCTCCCACAACAAAACACCAAATGGCCAACTCCCATCGAAGCACAAAACGCGGACGCCAGTGGACCGATCACACCGCCACGGAAGGTGTCATGCCTCGGTGCCAGAGGACATGCATGGTACCCCCACAGTGGTTATAGCTCGGTATACCCTATGGTATTCTAACAAAATATAATGTCACAACACATGCGACAAAATATCAACACAAAGGGGTTCTAACGTTATGCATATTAAATCGAACGAATCATCAACACACGCGTCTAAAATAATAACATGTACATCACTATGAATATCAAAATAAAATTTAGACATGATGCCCTAGTCTAAAGAATACAAATATGAATTCTAATACAACGCCAAAAAATAAATTTATCACAATAAATTGATAAGGAACAATTATGAGAGACAATACTAAATTTCAAAGCGAATAACGAAACGAATCGAATCAAAAAAAAAAGAGTTTATTTGAAAAGAGTACGGAATCCGTGCACGAATCGATAATGCAATACCCAAAGTATATTAAAAACAAACTCGTTTAGACTCTCTCCGCTCAACCTAAATAATTTAATAAAATTTTAATACAATTCAATCATTAATAATATAATACAATTAAATTTATTATTAAAATTTTTATAACTATGTCGTAAAAAATTAATTAATTTAAATTAATATATATAACTTTCATTTAATTTACTAATTTTATTTATTAGTTTCATGGGCAAAATTTATTAACATATAATATATATAATTTGAATTAACTAAATATAACTTAAATTAACTAAATATAATTTATATATAACTATAAAATTTAGCTCAAGACACTATCTTTAAACTTCGTCAAGCTTATATATATATATATATATATATATATATATATATATATATATATATATATATATATATATATATATAAAGTGACCTAATGTTAAGGTCTGCCAACCAACTTGTAGGCTCAATCTATATATCTAATAATATAGTACTGCAACAATCTTTTTTTTTTTTTCTTACACAAGCTTTTACAATTAATCTGAATTCATACCTTGTTAATCGAGTCACTTTCTTCTTCCTTCTGTATTGTGGCTGCGCCCCTTTCTTTTTCTCAGGCAGTTACGTATCAAATAATGTCAAGTAAATTAGGTTTAACTATTGATTTATTATTATTAAATCTTATTAATTCTCCTAATTATAATTGGATGTATTATTATTCACATATAAATTGAACTAAATTAGTTTTTAAGGCCCAAATTTTAAAATTTTAATTTATCCATCATTTATTAATATGTCTTAGCCCATATAAATTAAATGACTATTTGACCCAAAATAAATGACAGTCCAATTAATATGGTTTAAACAAAGTAATTTTATAATTATTATTATTATTATTATTTTCGGGTATTACAGTACTACTGCAACATTAAAATCTAGGCAATCAATTCACCATAAACCAAAGGATATAGACAAGATTGAAGCAATTCTTCCTTTATTATTTCGTAGCTAGGCTTACGACAGTGTGTCTGAGAATATTTTAGTTTGTGTGATGATACTAATAGGTATTCCAAGAGATGCATTGGAATTGAAAATGGTTTACCTTTTCTGATAAAATAAGATAATATAAAAATAGAAAGAGTGAAAACTCATAGGAGGATAAGAAATCATTCAAGACAGAAAAAGTGAAAAATATAAATCCTTTAGAAGATGGAAGGAAGAGAGCAACCACTTAAGAGGTTCAATATCTCCTTTTTCATCTGTAAGCGAGACTTGCATTTCAGAAGGCATATTGAGCTGCTTATGTACCTAAAATGGCAGTAAACACAATAAGCATTACCTCATTAATGAAATTCCTGTCTCCAAGTCAGTGCAACTGATTGTTCCATCTGAAGATGCACCATATACTGTTCCATCGTTTCTTGGGTCCAAACTAAAAATTAACAACAGGTGCATGCATACAAAATCCAACTCAAGTTACGGAACATTATATGTTCACTTTAATGTTCAAGGAAAGTAGAATTATAAATATATTTTTATGCTTTGTCAGGGAGGGCTACTTAGTAGTTATGTTCCCAAGTTCACATTACTACATTATTTTCCAACTTAATCAATAATTACTAGTATTCCACAAATAGGGCGACTTAATATTTTGATTACTCCCGTCATTTTAAAATTAGAGATAATATATTTTTTTAAATTCGTTCCAAAATTAGGTATGTATTTTTTTAGTTTAAACTATAAAGAAACGTGAAGCGAAAGTCTTAACAAATTTTTATTTTTATTCTTAATTAATTGAGTACCGTCACGACACAATAAAAATAATCTTGTATGGGAAAGTTGGAAATACAAAATATTTGTCATTTTAGTATGCAACAATCATGATAATGGCGGAAGTGGTTAATAAATTTACTAAATTAGCTGCTAGTGTTTCCACTAAAATGAAATTGAGTGTTCAAGTTAGCCCAGCCTAACTCATGAAGTCCAAATTCCTAAGAGCAAGAGCAGAGTTGATTGTTTCGTTCACCACTTTGTAAAATTTGAGACCATGCATATGTAATAAAATAAAATAAAATATTTGTTTTTTGTTTGGGTAAAAATATATCATACATTTGAGTTCCAACTATCCAAACACAACCTAATTAATTTAATGTCAACACTATCCACCCCACCAAATGCTGAAAAGTGTATATATAATATATATATATATATATATATATATATATCACATGCGCATATAAATTGCGATCCATCCACTTTCTAATTATAAAGACACAAGACCACTATCTATTTTTCATTACTAGTAAGATGAGGTGTGGTACATAGCATACACCACTTGTTTGCTGAAAATGATTTTAATTCTGATGAAGTTCAATTGAACTTTAGAAGACCAAATGGAAAATATGCTAAGCACAACTATTGCCATATTAGTATAGCCGAAAACATAAGAAATTGCAATATTGACCACAATATTGCTTTAGACAAGAACACGGGATTAAAATTAGCAATGCAAGACAAACATGCTTGCACGGTTGCTAGAGAAAGAGTGCAATCCTGATATTCCGGTGACCACTATACTCGACCCCCTTAGATTGACCACCAAGCTTAAGACTAGTTCCCCAGCCAGCAACCCCAATAGTTTAGGTTGACGTCTGGCAGAACACATGAAGATAAAACCATGCTAGATCCATCGACGGGAAAAATCTCATATACCGTGCGATGATGATTCCCATTGGAAATAAAGTCCCCCAACACAAAGCATTTAAATTCCATGAATCTGAAACAAGAAAATAAATTTCGTGAGTATTTTCTTCTTTCTAGTCTCTAGATAACCCTACTATCATCACTAGTTTTTTTTTTTAAAGACTTGTTTGAATTTGATGATGAACAAATTGTCCACATTAAATTTGAACTTTTAGCTGAAAATTGATAATTAATTATAGTCAGTAAAAAATAGTTATAATTTTTCAAGATTCGGTTGGACCATTACACAACAAAGAATATACCTTTCTAATGCACTTTCAATTTCTGAATCCATGAATAAAAAATAAAAATCAGAAGTTCAGACATTGTAGTTATATACAATTATACTCGGCTAACACATAAAAATTGCAATTTTTTGGCTGTTTAACCCCCAAAAACCTATTCTCAGATCCATGAAATCTCAAATTAACGGAATAACAGATACTAATATTCACAAATAAATAACTAAATAAATAGAGACAAAGTGAATGTCAAATTAACGGAATAACGAATACTAAGGCAGAGCAGAAAGCATACATTTTTCATCGTAAGCCTGGAGTCGCCGCCGAAACCGGTTGTCTATCCACTCAACAAATCTAGGGTTCCTTTAGAAATAAAATTCTCTGGCAGAAACGCATGCTTATCCGGCACATCGCCCATCACCAACGCCCCAACCTGCCACACATGATTAACAATTGTATAATTCCAGTTCGCCGGAAACACCAGCGTGGAAAAAATATTTATTAATCCGTGAGAATACTCTGCACTAGTCTAGGTCACCTCAAAAGCCAATTTCGACTCAACAATCGGACTGTAAGATTTTATATCGTATGTTTTGAGAATCATGGAGTCGTCTGAGTCTTTAAAGTCGATTAAAGCTTGCGAGCTGATCATTCCGGTACTGGTGGGGTTAATAGCCCAGGCGACCCAGCCATCGGGCGTGGGCGGAGAAGTAACGAAGGTGACGGAGAGAGAAGATTTGGCGGAATCATAAGTGTAGTGGAGGGAGGAGTTTAGCTGCAGTAAATCGGTCGCAATTGTTGGAATCATATGCTCTTTATAATAATGAGCTGCTTCAGTTGTTGGAAGGCTCAGAGGCAAGGCGAGGGTTTTTAATTTCAAGTTTTCACTTTCACGCGATTTCTTTTAAGTTCCGTGTTTTTGACTTAGATAACGTGTTTTTAAAAAAAACGTTATCTATTTAAAATCAAAAATTGCCCTTATAAATAGATAACATTTTTTCATATGTATCTACAACGTTTTGTTAAAAAATGTTGTAAAAAAAAATACCACAATGTTTTTTATAAAAATGTTGTTGTTTAAGTGTTGTCTATTTACTATTTTGTACTAGTGTTTGTCGTCTAAATTATTGATTTAATAATATAAAATATTATGCAGATGATATTGTGACAATAATTGAATCAATAATATAAGAGATATTATCGATATCTTGTAGCAATAATTGAGTATAAGCGAAGTGACTTCTCAATAAGCATCGATAATCAATCTGGTTTGCTCTTATCTGACCATCGCGAGATTCTCAGAGTCTTTTACTACGGGTAGATTCAACAATTTAATCATAAATCTTTCGCCGTTATTTTTATAAAAATATTTATGTCATTTTCTAACTCGATAATACTTTCGTTGTAGGGGTCCACTAATAATTGTGTAATAAATCGCATAAATATTCTCATTAAAGCGAATATTCTCCTAGATTAATCGAATATTTTATAACAACTTTACTTTTTTGAAAAATTTATAAATATTACCCACAACTATAACATTATATTAAATCCACACCATAATATTCAAAAATATATTTCGAGAAAAATTAATCTTTATTCATAAATGTTGGGGTCTTACAATGGTTTTTCAACTTTCTTCTTATTTTCTTTCATCTCTTTTGTAAGACCCCAAATTTTATGAAATGAAAGTATTCGATTTTCTTATAATTATTATTTTATTTCGTAAATGGTTAAATTGATAAAAGGTTAAAGTTAAGGGTGATATGTGAAAGACCCCAAATTTTATAAATAAAGATGAATTTTTCTATAAATATTATTTTTGAATATTATGGAATAAATTTGATATAATGTTATAGTTAGGGTAATATTTATAAATTTTGCAAAGTATGCAAGTTGTTATAAAATATTCGTTTGGCCTGGGAATATTCTTTTGTTAGGAATATTCGCATAATGGCTCAATCATCGGTGGACCCCATAATGTAATTATTGTTTGATCGAGAAAACGACAAAAATATTTTATAAAAATAACTACGAGGTGTTACCGTTAAAACTGCTGAACTACCCTATGGTAAAAGTAAAGTAATACGCCAGTAGTCAGATAAGAGCACACTACTCAGATTGATTATCGATGCTTACGTGAGAAGTCACTCAAATTATGCTCAATTATATCTACACAGAATTGGCCGTGATCATATCTCTTATATTATCGATTCAATTATTGTCACAAAGATCATCTCGATAATATGTTATAGATTAAATCAATAATTGAGACGACAAGTTATAAAATGATTAATAATTGTTGAAAGATTAAATATGTGTTGATGAAAAAAAATGATTTGTGGTAAGTTTGATTATTTTATGGGGGCCTATATGTCATCATCTAAGAGTCTCTTCACAATAAGATTTACCTTCGAATAATAGTAATTACCTTCACAATAGTAATTACCTTCAGTGAATAGTATTTACCTTCACAATAGTAATTACCTTCACAATAGTAATTACCCTTGTGAATAGTATTTACCTTCAATAATAGTAATTACCTTCAATAGTAATTACCCTTGTGAATAGTATTTACCTTCACATAGTAGTATTTACCTTCGCTAATAGTAATTACCTTTACCGACGTCGAACCACTTGTCGCTTCACATTACAAAAGGCCGAACCACTTTGTCGCTTCACATTACAAAAGGCCAAACCACCATCTGTAACTCATTTTTCACACTCACAGGGCAGTGCTAAGCTAGAAATCTTCTATAAATAGAGGCCTAGGGCTTCATTATTTTTCACTTAATTCATTCAAGCTATAGAGAGAGAAAGTATAGAGAGAATAAGAGAGAAAGAAGAAGAGTATTTTGTTACTACACCGCCGCATAAAGATTCAATCTCCTACCAAATGTAAGGGGTGTTATTCTTTCTTATTCATGAAGAGAACTCTGCTGTTATTCCATCGCTTATTATTCTCGCTGAATAACTCGTATATAAGTGGTTTACCCTATACTTGGTGACATTCTTCTATTATTCTCGCTGAACATCCTGTCTCAGTGTTTTACACCGGACCGGGTTCCGCTCTTTATTATTATTCTCGCTGGAACATCCTGTCTGTGCAGGTTTTTACACCGACCGGTTTCCGCTTTTATTATTCTCGCTTGAACATCCTCGCTCATGTGTGTTTTACACCGACTTCGGTTCCGCCTTTTATTATTCTCGCTGAATATCCTATCGTGTTTTTACACCGGATCCGGGTTCCATCTTTATTATTCTCGTTGGAACATCCTGCTTCGGTGTGAATTTCACCGACCGTTCCGTTATTTATTATTCTCGCTGAATAACCCGTCTGCGTAAGGCCTATCGCATGCACGGTGATTTCTTTTGTTATTCCATTCTTTATTATACCCAAATAAGTTAAAACTTTGACTTCTATACTCCATGAAATTAGTAGAATATCCTCGATATTTGCGTTTCATCCAAAGATCTTTTCATGGAAATATTCTTCCGATCATTCTTGAATTTTACTCTACAAAACAAGATCATGTTGATAATTTGACGTTAATAATTCCCCGATAAAATAATTCTTGAACTTGTTTTATCAATTCTTATATCATTGTCATCATCCTCATGTTTATATTTTTTTTGAAAGTCATCTCGTGGCTCAGAGTGCATAGATGGACTTGGTATGATTACGACCAGAGAGACTATTCTTGTAATAATCATAATCGTAATGTTACAAATGATGTGATAAAAATCCTCAAAGGGTCAGAGTTCATCGATGGACGCTTGTTGGTATGATCATGACTATTAATGAATACACAAATATTCTCGCCCGTAGTGCATGAATAATTGTGGTCGCGATACTAAAGAATATCCTCGTCAGAAAAGTGGGGTGATTCGATGATGTGAAATATTTATTAAAGTCGAGTCTCAAATATAAACAAAGATGAAAAACCTTTAAAACCTAAAAGATAGTAGACTTTTATTTTCTACTTGACTTTTTTAATGGATCAGATATTCACCGCAGCTTAAACCGGTTGTCTATTGTATTTTATCGCTTAACATTATTAAGACTATTGATAATTTATTCTCGCATTATCTTAGTCATAATATTTCATCGGGCTAGTTGAGCTCACCCTTTCTTTCACCGTTTCTTCGTGAAATGATAATATAGCCGGGACGAGCCTGGGAAACGAGTGATGGTCCTCAAGATAAGATTAGTAGTCCTCACTATTCTGTAAAATAGTGTGATAATAATCAGAATGAGGACTTTTTTTTCGAGTTTGTATAATATCTAGTAGATTTATATTTGTATTTAAACTCACGCTTTATGTCGATTGCATACCTACGCTTATGTTAATAAGTTGTATTTAAATTGCACTATGTAAGTGTGTCGCACCCAAGATGGGTGATGTATACCTAATTTTCACCTAATTTTGGGGCGCCACAACATCGTAGCTTAGGATATGATCCTCGCTAAGATGTGAGAATAGTACTAGAGGGAGAGACGGGAATACCTTCGCTAGTATGACCTACCTAAGTTTATGTGATATTTTATTGGTTGGTCGTAAGATAGGATAATTTGTTATACGTCAATTAACCTTTTGTTTTGTGGCAAGATCTCGAAAATGACATCCGAGAATGTTGAGAATAAGAATGAGCGCAGCGATCGCTGATTCACCACATATCAATAATCGTGATAATGTGCATCGTGAAGGCGATAATCCTCATGCAAACAACAACACCGACCAAATGATGAAATGATCAAATGTTCGTGAGGCTTTATGCAATTTATGCAAATAAAGAAAGCAGAGCGACTCGCCCCAAAACGTAGGTGGAAACACGAAAAACTCTCTGCCGGCCACCGCTAAACAATTTAAGGAGCCGACCACCGAGTTTAAGGGAGAGCCAAAACCACTTCGCTAAGCATGGATAAAGCAGACACCAAGATATTTGATGTCTTGATGCTCCGAGGAGCAAAAGGTTCCTTTGCCGCCTTTTATGTTGCGCGCGAGAGGCGGACATCGGTGGGAATCCAGAAACGTACTCAACCAAATTGCATCAAGATATCTTGGGAGAAGTTCCAGAGTCGTTCAACGACAAATACTTTCCCGAAAGTATTCGCCATACGAAGGAGGTGGAGTTTATCAAGTCGAACAAAACAATATGACCGTGTCGCAATACGAGGCAAAATTTATGAGTTATCACTTGTTCATATCCCACTCTGTGGATAATGAAGAGAGAATGGCGCTAATGTTTTTAAGAGGTTTGAAGTCGAGATACGCCAACATCTTATTTCTCATAAACCGTGTTTGTATTCAGATGTTGTAAATAGGGCTCGCTTAGTGGAGCGCGATAATGAGTCAACGCAACTAAAAGAGAGCAAATGCAAAAAATTATAATACCAAATGAGAATAGTCATCGAAGGCTGACAACAAGCGTGAGGGAATCAATAAAGCCGATATGGTAACCACTTTGGTGGTAATCGTACAAAAAAACAATAAGAATGGACATTTCAAGAAAAGGAGATTCAACAATGATGGAAAGACGCCAAACCAAAGACCCATTGTTAAGGAAGGAGAAAGACCACCTATCATATGCTTCAAATGCGAGGAGAGGGACACATCACCCAAATCAAGGCCATGCCATTCAAAGCATGTTATAATTGTGGAAGAGAAGGTCACTTAGCTCGATTTTGTCGCTTTCATCAAGACAATTCAAATTAGGATGGAGGCACCAAAGGCCATCCCGTAAAATTCAAACCTAGAAGTGCAAGGGAGAGCATTTGTTGTGACCTCCCAAAGAGCAAGGAACCGAATGAGGTCATCACGGTAAGCTTATCATAAACTCTAATGAAGTCTATACTTTATTTGATACCGGTTCTACCCATTCTTTTATTTCTCCTACTTGCGCCATCGATTAAATTTGACTCGAGAAATTAGACTTTCGACTTATCTCGTGGAAACTCCGCTGGAGAAACCTTCATTACATCCACCGCTTATAAGTCTTGTTTGGTTCAAATCGGCACTTCACATTACCTCGTCGATCTTATTTCATTAAAAATACTTGCATTTGACGTGATTCTAGGGATTGATTGGTTAACTACTTATCATGCAAAATTGATTGTTTTCGTAAGGTTGTTAGCTTTCATATTCCTAAATCAACCTATTATGCTAATTCAAACGACCAAACCATTAAAATCAATCACTACCATCTCAAGCCATAAAGCTATTCGCTTATTGAAAAACGGATGTCAAGCTTTCTTAGCTCATGTCACGTATTTAAATAAAAATACGCCGCTTTTAAACGATATTCCTATTGTTAATAAATTTCCGACGATTCCCCAAGAACTTCCCGCCTACCCCAGAGCGTGAAATTGAATTTTGTATCGACCTTGAACCCTGAGAAAAAACCTATTTCCAAAGCCCCATATCGAATGGCTCCTATCAACTTCGTGAGTTAAAGACCCAACCGCAGGAATTGTTAGACATCGGCTTTATTCGTCCCTAGTACTTCTCCTCGGGGTGCTCCTGCTCTATTCGTGAAGAAGAAAGATGGGAGTATGCGACTTTGTATTGATTATCTGGAGTCAAATCACATCACCATCAAAAATAGGTATCCATTGCCACGTATTGATGACCTGTTTGACCAACATTCAAGGAGCCAAATTCTTTTTAAAGATCGATCTTCGCTCCGGATATCACCAATTGAAGATTAGAACCACCGACATTCCAAAGACTTCGCCGTAACTCCTACGGGCATTATGAATTCCTAGTCATGTCCTTTGATCGACTAATGCTCCCGCCGCTTTCATGGATATGATGAACCGAGTATTCAAGGAATATTTAGATCACTTTGTGGTCGCCTTTATCGATGACATCCTTATTTATTCCAAAAGCCGTGAAGATCATGAGCAACACTTGAGGTCGACACTCCAAAAGCTTCGTGAATATAAGCTTTATGCCAAGTCAAGAAATGCGAGTTCGGCTTGAAGAAGTAGCATTCCTTGGCACACGGGTATCAAGTCATGGAATATCCGTCACCCAAAGAAAGATCAAGCTATTCAAAGTCGGGAACAACCTAAATCAAAGACCAAGTACGTAGCTTTCTTGCTTTAGCCGGTTATTATCTGAGATTCGTGGAAGGATTTTCTCGAATCGCTATTCCATCGACTCAAATTGACTTTGAAGAGATACAAAGTTCTATTGAGCGAAGAATGTGAGAAGAGTTTTCAAGAACTCAAGAGGAGACTTATTTCAAAGACTGCTCGACAATACCATCCTGCTCTGAGGGATTTGTCATCTACAAAGGATGCTTCTGCAAAGGGTTGGGATGTGTTCTCATGCAACATGGAAAAGTAATAGCCTTTATGCCTCATGACAAACTCAAAGAATATGAGAGGAATTATCCTACTCATGATCTAGAGTCATAAATGTTGTCTTTGCACTTAAAATTTGGAGGCATTACTTGTATGGGGAGAAAGTGGAGATCTTTACGATCATAAAAGCCTCAAATATTTCTTCACTCAAAAGGAACTCAACATGCGACAACGACGCTGGCTTGAACTGCTGAAAGATTATGATCATACCATCCAATACCATCCTCGAAAAGCGAACGTGGTAGTGACGATTGAGTAGTAAAAATCATATGCAAAGTACGAAAAGCGATATTGTCAACGCAAAGGCCCATTTTGTGTGACTTGCAAAGGATGGAGATAGAATTAAAGACCTGTGGACGCATGTGATGATAGCGAGTATACGAGTAGAACCGACTTTAATTGATAAAGTTAAAGTCGCCAAGCTACGATTTGGAGTCGATGCGATGAGGAAGAAAGTGCAAGAAGGTGCTATGCCGGAAGCAAGAATCGATGAAGAAGGAATACTTCGAGTCAACTCCAGACTTTGTGTTCCTAACGACCCTGATTTAAAGTATAATATCATGATGGAGGCACACAACACACCATTTGCAATCCATCTCGAGTACCAAATGTATCATGATATTCGCCATACATTTTGGTGGAGCAATATGAAGAGAGAGATAGCGCTGCTTATCTCAAGGTGTCTAACTTGTCAACGAAGTTAAAGCGAGCATCAAGTACCAAAAGGTCCATCAGAACCACTTGAAATTCCGTAATGGAAGTGGGAGCACATTACCATGGATTTCAAGCACGGCCTTCCTAAGGTTTCTCAAGGCATCGATGCGATTTGGGTCATTGTTGATAGATCGACCAAGTCTCGCTTCATTTCTTACCGACACGAGAAACTTATACACTTGAACGCCTTGCTCAGATGTACATAAACGAGATTGTAAGATCGCATGGTATGCCCAGATCCATAGTTTCGATCGAGACCCAAGATTCACTTCACGATTTTGGGTTAGTTTGCAAAAAGCTATGGGCACAGACTTCACGATTTAGCTTTCGGCATATCATCCTCGATCTTTTACGGACAATCGGAGAGGACTATTCAAACTCTCAAGATCTATTAAGACTCGTGGTCCTTGATTTCAAGGGAGTTGGGACAAGTTCTTACCATCGGTGGAGTTTTCCTACAACAACAGCTTATCAAGCAAGTATCGCATGGCTCCATTCAAGCGCCAGTATGGAAGAAAGTGTCGCTTCTCCAAAGATGGCCGGGATGAGGTGGGTGAAGCAACGTTGTTGGGACCGGAGTTGGTACGTATGACTACTTAAAAAGATTCAAACGATCCGACAACGATAAAAACCTCACAAAATCGATAAAAGAGTTATGCCGATCTTCATCGAAAGGACGTGGAATTCGATATAGAGATCATGTGTTGTTAAGAGTCGCTCCATGGAAAGGAGTTACAAGATTTGGAAAGAGAGGAAAACTTAACCCTCGATTCATCTGGCCCATTTTAATCCTCGATCGAGTAGGAATCGCGGGCCTATAGACTCGCTTTTACCGCCAAATATGTCTCGTGTTCATAACGCTTTTCACATATCTATGTTACGTAAATATGTGAAAGACCCGAACCATATTATCGAAGTTAGAACCCATTTAAATAGCGGAAGATTTGACGTATGAAAGAGGTTCCCTGCTCAAATTTTGATAAGAAGGAACATATTCTACGCCCAAGGTTATACCTCAAGTCAAAGTTTTACGGAGGAACCACGATGTTGAGGGAAATGACTTGGGAGTTAGAATCAAATGAAATCAAGGTATCCTTACCTCTTCGACATACCAGTATCGCACTCTAATTTCGAGGGCTAAATTTCATAAGAAGGGAGGTTGTAAGACCCCAAATTTTTATAAATAAAGATGAATTTTTCTATAAATATTATTTTTGAATATTATGGAATAAATTTGATATAATGTTATAGTTGTGGGTAATATTTATAAATTTTGCAAAAGTATGCAAGTTGTTATAAAATATTCGTTTGCTCGGGGAATATTCTTTTTGTTAGGAATATTCGCATAACGGCTCAATCATCGGTGGACCCCATAAATGTAATTATTGTTTGATTGAGAAAACGACAAAAATATTTTATAAAAATAACTACGAGGTGTTACCGTTAAAACTGCTGAACTACCCTATGGTAAAAGTACAAGAATACGCCAGAGTCGATAAGAAGCACACTAGATTGATTATCGATGCTTACGTGAGAAGTCACTCACCATGCTCAATTATTGCTACAAAGAATTGTCGTGATCATATCTCTTATATTATTGATTCAATTATTGTCACAAGATCATCCGATAATATGTTATAGTATTAAATCAATAATTGAGACGACAAGTTATAAATGATTAATAATTGTTGAAAGATTAAATATGTGTTGATGAAAAAAATGATTTGTGGTAAGTTTGATTATTTTATGGGGGCTCATATGTCATCATCTAAGAGTCTCTTCACAATAGTATTTACCTTCATCAATAGTAATTACCTTCGTCAATAGTAATTACCCTCGTGAATAGTATTTACCTTCACAATAGTAATTACCTTTCGTCAATAGTAATTACCTTGTGAATAGTATTTACCTTCATTAATAGTAATTACTTTCGTCAATAGTAATTACCTTGTGAATAGTATTTACCTTCGCCAATAGTATTTACCTTCGTAATAGTAATTACCTTTACCAGACGTCCGAACCACTTGTCGCTTCACATTACAAGTGCGGCCGAACCACTTGTCGCTTCACATTACAAAGGCCAAACCAAATTAGTCAAGCCACTCGCTTTTCACACACTAAGAAAGCTAAGCTAGAAATCTTCTATAAATAGAGGCCTAGGGCTTCATTATTTTTCACTTAATTCATTCAAGCTATAGAGAGAGAAAGTATATAGAGAATAAGAGAGAAAGAAGAAGAGTATTTTGTTACTACACCGCCGCAAAGATTCAATCTCCTACCAAATGTAAGGGGTGTTATTCTTTCTTATTCATGAAGAGAACTGTTGTTATTCCATCGCTTATTATTCTGCTGGAATAACCTCAGATAAGTGGTTTACCCTATACTTGGTGACATTCTTCTATTATTCTGCTGGAACATCCTCGTCATGCAGGTTTTTACACCGACCGGTTCCGCTTTTTATTATTATTCTGCTGAACATCCTCGCTCATGTGTTTTTTTACACCCACCGGTTCCGCCTTTATTATTCTCGTTGGAACATCCTCGCTCATGGTGTTTTACACCTGACCTAGTTCCGCTTTTTATTATTCTTCGTTGGAACATCCTCGTCTGTGTGTTTTTACACCGGACTGGTTCCGCCTTTTATTATTCTGCTGGAATATCCTATTCGCAGGTTTTACACCGGATCTAGTTCCATCTTTATTATTCTGTTGAACATCCCGCTTGGTGAATTTCACCGACCGTTCCGTTATTTATTATTCTCGTTGAATAACCTCGCGTCTGCAAGGCCTATCGCATGCATGGTGATTTCTTTTGTTATTCCATTCTTTATTATACCCAAATGGTTAAAACTTTGACTTCTATACTCCATGAAATTAGTAGAATATCCTCGATATTTGCGCTTCATCCAAAGATCTTTTCATGGAAATATTCTTCCGATCATTCTTGAATTTTACTCTACAAAACAAAGATCATGTTGATAATTTGACGTTAATAATTCCTCGGATAAAATAATTCTTGAACTTGTTTTATCAATTCTTATATCATTGTCATCATCATCCTCATGTTTATATTTTTTTTTGAAAGTCATCTCAGGCCCAGAGTGCATAGATGGACTTGGTATGATTATGACCGAGACTATTCTGTGTAATCATGACCGTAATGTTACAAATGATGTGATAAAAATCCTCAAAGGGTCAGAGTGCATCGATGGACGCTTGTTGGCATGATCATGACCATTAATGAATACACAAATATTCTCGCCCCGTAGTGCATGAATAATTGTGGTCGTGATACTAAAGAATATCCTCGGTCAGAAAAGTGTGGGTGATTCGATGATGTGAAATATTTATTAAAGCTTCTAGTCTCAAATATAAAACAAAGATGAAAAACCTTTAAAACCTAAAAGATAGTAGACTTTATTTTCTACTTGACTTTTTAATGGATCAGATATTCCGCCGCAGCTTAAACCGGTTGTTTATTGTATTTTATCGCTTTAACATTATTAAGACTATTGATAATTTATTCTCGCATTATCTTAGTCATAATATTCTTCTTGGGCTAGTTGAGCTCACCCTTTCTTTCACCGTTTCTCTTCAGAAATGATAATATAGCCGGGACGAAGCCTGGGAAACGAAAGTGATGGTCCTCAAGATAGCATTAGTAGTCCTCACTATTCTCGTAAAAATAAGGTGTGATAATAATTGTAATGAGGACTTTTTGTTTGAGTTTGTATAATAATATCTAGATTTATATTTGTATTTAAACTCACGCTTTATGTCGTATTGCATACCTACGCTTATGTTAATAAGTTGTATTTAAATTCGCACTATGTAAGTGTCGACCCAAGATGGGTGATGTATACCTAATTTTGGGGGCGCCACATTGATTATTGATGCTTATGTAAGAAGTCACCGGTTATACTCAATTATTGCTACAATAATTGTTGCATCATATCTCTCATATTATTAATTCAATTATTGTCACAAAGATTATCATCAGTATAATATGTTATATTATTAAATCAATAATTGAGACGACAAAGTTATTCATATTATTATTTGCAATATTGACAATGTCTAGAAGTTCTCATCGAGAAGAGGTTAGATAATCTAATCATGCTACCAATAGGGAGAAATCCTTATCTGAAAGCCCCTCTTTCCTGGGAACGACCTGGTTGTTAAATATTGTGAGTTATAATATTAATGATAAATAAGTTCGTGTTGATTAAAGATGAAATTGATAGTTCCATTGTGTGGGAATTACTAGTGTTAGTGGAAAGCGATATTTATTTCGATAATAATTGATGTCTAGAGGTTATATTGACCAATCGGGTAATTCACCAGATAAATGAGCAATTAATTGCTATTAATTCACATGCTTATAACTATGTGTTCACATGTGTGTGCTATTGATTCACATGATTTACTATTAGGGGAGTTGGTGCAAGATTGATAATACTTGCATGACTAAATTAAAAATGGAGGTATAGATGAAGGTACTATACTGTAATTATTTTTTTCACATGTATAGAACTATTGAGTCACATGATTTACTATTAGGGGAGGTGGTGTAAGTTTGATAATACTTGCAGGACTAAATTAAAAATGAAGAAAAAGATGAAGGTGTTATACTGTAATATTTCGAGCCCCAAAACGTGCAATTATCGAAACTATATTTTCCTATAAATAGAATCTCATTCTTCTTTCATTCTCACCAATTCACTAAGTCTCACAAGAGCAATTATTATAGAGAGAAATTATAGAGAGAAAGAAGAAGAGAAGTTTGCTACCTCTCTATTCCAGTATCCAGTTTTATTTTAAGGTAAGGGGTATTATTTCTTTCATATTCATGAAGAGAGTTATTTTCTTTCAATACTCGTAAGGGTTATTATTTCATTCTTTAATATTCTGTTGGAATAACATGTCTACACGGACTGCCGCATGTATGATGAATTCTTCTGTTATTCTATTCTTTATTATTCTGTTGGATTAATATGTCTACACGGACTACCGCATGCATGGTGAATTCTTATGTTATTCCATTCTTTATTATTCTGTTGGAATAACTTGTCTACGCAGACTACCGCATGCATGGTGAATGACCCTTCGTATTCATTTGTGGAAATGATCTGTCTACGTGGATTACCGTATGGCGGGTGAAAATTCATTTGCAGTTTCGTATATTCTATTATACTCATATGAGATATCATTTCTTTTGTACTCGTCATGGAATATAATTTTCTTTGGTATTTTTCTTTTACGAGTTACTATTCACGGGTTACTATTCACTCTAGTATTATTCACTCGGGTATTCAGGGCACTTTTCGTTCCGGAGTACTATTCATGAGTTACTATTCACCCAGTTACTATTCACTCGGGTATTCGGGACACTTTTCATGCCGGAGTACTATTCATGAGGTACTATTCCCAAAGTACTATTCACAGGGCACTATTCATGGGGTACTATTCACCCGAAAAATATATTTCTTTTATGTCCAAATTATTTTTGGTACATAAATATTATTCTTGAATTTTACTCCACAAAGCAGTATCATGTTGACAATTTGATATTTTTAAACTCGGATAAATTTAAAGTCTTTAATATTTATCCTTGATTTCGTTTGATTAATGCTTATATCATTGTCATCATCCTCATGCTTATATTGTGATGAAAGTTATCTTTGGCTTACGTGCATAGATGGACTGTTGATTGGTATGATTATGACCAGGGATCATTCGGTATAATCATGACCCGTAATGTTATAAATGATATGGTAAAAGTCCTCATTGGCCCGTAATGCATTAATGGACAGTTGTTGGTATGATTATGACCAGGGATTATTCGGTATAATTATGACTATTGGTTATTACATGAATATCCTTGGCCCGTAGTGCAAGGATGATTCGATGATGTGGTTTATTTATTAAGATGAGTCTCAGTGATAAATTTGATAAAAAAACATTTTAAATCATAGAAGATAGTAGATTTGATGCTCTACTTAACTCTTTTAATGGATTGCTTATTCCGCTGCTGTTGTTGATCTAAAACTTGTTGTCTATTGTATTCTATCAGTTGTTATACGGTTGAAAGCTAAGGATAATTTATTCTGCATTATCTTAGTCATAATATTTCTTACTGGGCTAGTTGAGCTCACCCTTTTGCTTTCATTGTTCTCTTCAGGAAATGAGAACGTAGTCGGGACTAGTCGGGGAACGGAGTGATGGTCCAGATGATAGCATTAGTAGTCCTCACTATTCTGTTAAATAGTGTGACAATAAATGTAATGAGAACTCTATTGAGTGTGGATATTGTCTAGATGACAATATTCTTACTAAAACTCTTAGATTATGTTTTGTCGTATTTTACACGATTGTTGTATAATTAAGTTTGTATTTGAATTTTGTACCATGTATTTGGCGACTCAAGATGGGTGATGTATACCTGTTTTGGGGACGTCACAGTTGGTATCAAAGCTTAGGGATATGATCCCTGGCTGAGATGTGAGACAAGAACTAGAAGGGGAGAGATGGGGAATTTCTTCACTAGTATGACCTACCTAAGTTTATTTGGTATTTAATTGGTTGGTCATAGTATAGGGATAATATGTGGCATGTTAATTAACCCTTGTTTTGTGATAGTGTTTGAAAATGGCATCTAAAAATGTCAAGATAAGCAATGAAGCACATGACACCTTTGAGTCACAAACGATCAATACCCAGGATAATGTGCAACAGGAAGATAATAATCTTCAGGTAAATAACAACACCGATCAAATAATGAACGATGAGATGTTCAGAGGCTTTATGCAATTCATGCAACATCAGGTGAGAGAGACTCCTATTCAAAATGCAGGTGGAAACACTGGCAACTCTCGGATGGTCACCGCTAAACAGTTCAAGGAGTTGGGACCACCAGAGTTTTTGGGAGAGCCA
The DNA here is from genome assembly GCA_020205615.1 of Panax quinquefolius. NCBI lineage: Eukaryota > Viridiplantae > Streptophyta > Magnoliopsida > Apiales > Araliaceae > Panax > Panax quinquefolius. The sequence continues at coordinate 35,954,351 of CM035168.1, read as the reverse complement.
GAACCACTTAAAGCGGAGACGTGGATAAAGCAGATCACCAAGATATTTGATGTCTTAGGATGTTTCGAGGAGCAAAAGGTTCCCGTTGCCACCTTCATGTTGCGAGGAGAGGCAGATTACTGGTGGGAATCAGTAAAACGTACTCAGCCTACCGCACTGAAGATGTCTTGGGAGAAGTTCCAAGAATTATTCAACGACAAGTACTTTCCCGAAAGTATTCGTCACATGAAGGAGGTGGAGTTTATCAAGTTGGAGCAAAATAATATGACCGTGTCGCAGTACGAGGCTAAATTTGCGGAGTTATCCCGGTTTGCATCCCATTTGGTCGATAATGAGGAGCGAATGACGCGAATGTTTCTAAGAGGTTTGAAGCTCGAAATACGTCAATACCTAATTTCTCACAAATTATGTTTGTATTCAGATGTAGTGAATAGGGCTCAGTTATTGGAGCGCGATAATGAGCCAGCCCAACCAAAAGGCAATGATCAACAACATGAAAATAATCGTACCGGTGGCAACGACCATCGGAACAATGATAACCATCGTGGGAGAAATTATCATGCCAAGAATGGTAACCACTTCGGTGGTAATCATGGCCAAGATAATAGGAGTAGAAATTTCAAGAAGAGAAGGTTCAACAACGATGGAAAGATAGCAGCACCAACACCTGTTTTCGAGGAAGGAGAATAACCACCAATTATATGCTTCAAATGCAGAGGGGAGGGACATATCAGTCCAAGCTGCACGATGCAGTCCAAAGTGTTAGACCTTGAATTTTATGAAATAAAAGTATTCAATTTTTCTATTTTGGTAAATAGTTAGATTGATAAAAGTTTAAAGTTAAGGGTAATATGTGAAATTTTTTGCAAAGTAAGCAAGTTGATATAAAATATTTGTTGTGTCGGGGAATATTCGATTAGTCGGGGAATATCCGTACAACGGTACAATCATTGGTGGACCCCACAACGGAATTATTGTTTGATTGAGAAAACGACAAAAATATTTTTATGAAAATAACTATGGAAGTTTTACTGTTAAAACCGTTGAACTACTCTCAGAGTAAAAGTACAAGAAATAAAGCGTGGTTGCATAGAGTACACATACGATTGATTATTGATGCTTACGTGAGAAATCACTCGCTTTTGTTCAATTATTGCTACAAAGAATTGTTGCATAGTATCTCACGTTATTTAATTCAATTATTGTCGATATTTTATATATTATTAAATCAATAATTGAGATAACAAAGTTATTAATATTATTATTTGCAATATTAACGATGTCTATAAGTTCTCGCCAAGGAGAGGTTTGGTCACCTAATTGCGCTACTAATAGGACAAATCCTTATTGAAAGCCCCATCTTTCCTGGGAACGACCTAGTCGATTAATATTGTGAATTATAATAAAGGTGATAAGTTTTGTTTTATTATTATTATAAATGTAATAAAATAGAAAACTTTTTATATAAAATAGAATAATTTTATAAAGTTATTCGCTTTTATTAGATTATAAATAGAATATATTTTATTTAAAAGATTTTCTTTTATTAGAATATTTTATTAATAATTTGCATAGCAAATTAATATGAACTGCTTCATTTAAAAGTAAATCAATCTGAGACTGCTCATGATTTAGTTACTATTCACCATTCTCCTATAAATAGAAGCTCATTCCTTCATTATTTCTTACGAATTCAATTTGAAACTCTAGAGAAAAACTATAGAGAGAATGAAGAAAAGTATTCTCGCTACTTCACTACTCCTATATCCGCTTCTAAGGTAAGGGGTATTATTTCTTTCGTATTCATGAAGAGAACTTCATTATTCCATTCTTTATTATTCTATTAGAATAACTCAGATACGCCAAGCTACCCTATACTTGGTGAAATTCTTCCATTATTCCATTCTTTATCATTATGTTGAATAACCTGCCTATGCTGGCACCGCATACATGGTGAAATTCTTCTGTTATTCCATTCTTTATTATTCTATTGGAACATCTTGTTTGTGCGTTTACGCATGACCTGTTCCATTATTTAATATTCTGTTGGAATATCCTGTCTGTGCGTTTATGCATGACCTGGTTCCATTATTTATTATTCTAAGGTAAGGGATATTATTATTATAGCAAGGGGTATTATTTCTTTTGTATTCATGAAGAGAACTTCTGTTATTCCATTCTTTATTATTCTGTTGGAATAACCTGTATACGCGGACTACCCTATACTTGGTGAAATTCTTCTATTATTCCAATCTTTATTATTATGTTGGAATAACCTGTCTATGCAAAGTACTGCATACATGGTGAAATTCTTCTATTATTCATTTCTTTATCATTCTGTTGGAACATCCTGTCTGTGCGGATTACGCATGACCTGGTTCCATTCTTTGTTATTCTGTTGAAATAATCTGTCTACGTGAATTACCGCATGGCGGGCGAAAATCCAATTGCAGTTTCGTAATTTTTCTGACCCTCAAAAATTCTGGAAAATTTTGAAATGATAATTTGATGAGTTTTCTATATTGTGTCCAAAAATGGAGATTTTTGGATGTATAGATTAAGAGTTATGAATTTTATGGGAAAAGACTATTTTAAAAGTAAACCCTTATAACTCCTTGTGGTTAACTCCAAAATTGGTGAAATTTTTATTGGGAGTACATGTATATAATGTAAGTATATCCCAGAATTTTGGAATTTTTGGACAAAAGTACAATTTATGATAAATGTCTAAATATTCGGCAGTTTTAGCCATATGAAAAATAGTAAATGAATTTTAAAAATTCTAAGAAAAATATATGTTTAATATGGGACTATATTCTGCTAAATTCCAGAAAAGAAATATTTTTGGGACTGATTTGGTATTTTTCATGAAAATGAACTAGTTATGAGTAAATGAATTAAATATGTTATGTGAAGTAATAGAATTGGAAAATATGATTTTATAGCTTGGGAATCCTATATAGGGTATATGGAGATTTTTGATGAGGGATTTGATCATTGATGATGAAATCTTATGAGTATGGCATTTTTGAATGATTAAATGTATTAATTGATAAAGTGTAAACAATTAAAATAAATTGTTTATAAGTTTAAGAAATGATTAAAATATTGTTATAATATTAATGATATTAGATTATGAGATTATTAAGTGATTAATAACATTTGGTTATTATTGAACGCTGGATAAATTGTATTATAAATATTTAATATTTATCCTTTATCTCATTTGATTGATTCTTTATATCATTGTCATTATCCTCATGCTTATATTATGATGAAAGTCATCTGTGGCCTGTAGTGCATAGATGGACTTGGTATGATTATGACCAGGGATTATTTGGTATAATCATGACCGTAATGTTACAAATGATGTGCTAAAAGTCCTCATTGGTCCGTAGTGCATTGATGAACATTTTTTGTTATGATTATGGCTATGGATTCTCTTCGTCCAAAGGTGCAAAGATGAATTGTTTTATGGCATGATCAGGACCGTTGATGAAAACACGATTATCTTTGGCCCATAGTGCATAGATAATTCGTGGTCGTGATATTAACGAATATCCTTGGCTTGTAGTGCAGGGATGATTCGATGATGTGGATTAATTATTGAGCTGAGTCTCAGCAATGAAATATTAATTCATAGATGTGATATTAACGAATATCCTCACCCATAGTGCGTGGGGTGATTCGATGATGTGGATTATTTATTAAGTCGAGTCTCGGCGATAAAAATATTGATAATAAATTTTTAATTAAGTAAAAGATAGTAGATATCATGCTCTACTTGACTCTTCTAAAATACAATTTGTATGTCTTTGGCACAGTAGTGCAAAGATGAATTGTTAATGAATATCTTTGGTAGTAGTGCAAAGATGAATTTATTAGTATGATTATGAGCAGAAATTGTGATTTGGTATAACCATAATTTTTGATGTTTCAGGTGAAGATTGGTGATGAAAATTATCTTCGTCCTCGATGCGAAGAGGAATTTAGAATCACAATTATGATTATGAGTTATTCATATGATTGTGGAAAGGAATTGTTGATTGATGTTACAGAGATAAAACATTATCGGTGGACTTTTAACATAGAGAAGATAATAGATATGATGGTCTATTTGACTCTTCTAATGGATTGCTCGTTCCGTTGCAACTATGGTTGAAAAGTTTTATCATCTATCATATGTTCTAAATCTCTGATTTATTACTGATGAAGGCTACTCTTGATGATGTAAATTATCTTTAGTCATGATATTCTTTATCGGCTAGTTGTCAGGTTTCACCCTTTTTGCTTCACAATTCCTTTCAGGTAATAAGAGTGTAGCTGGGTCGAGCAGGGATAACAGGGGAATAGAATGGTGGTCTATAACTGTTGAGGTTCTCTCTAAATAGTATGGAAATAATTTTATTAATGACTTTAGATAAGTGTGTCGTATTGAATATGTCATTTGATATTTAATTTTGGTGAACCGAATAGGGTGAGGTGAACCCAACTTTGCAAGGGTGTTTTTGTAAGACCCCGAATTTTATGAAATAAATTATTCAATTTTTCTTATAATTATTATTTAGTAAATGGTTAAATTAAAAAAAAAAGTTAAAGTTAAGGGTGATATATGAAAATTTTCAAAATACGCAAGTGGTTATAAAGTATTCATTACTGTCGGGGAATATTCGTTTGGTCGTGGAATATTCTTGTTGTCGGGGAATATTCGTACGACGGCACAACCATTTGTGGGCCCCATAACAGAATAACTATCGGATGAAGAAAACGACAAGTTTGAGTTTTTATAAATAACGGCAGAAGTTGTTACTGCTAACAATCGTTGGATTAATGGTGGTTAAAATACAATGAATACGCGGTCGCAGCAATGAAAAATCGTATTACATGCATTTTTTGAATTATTGATTCTTACGTAAGAAGGCACTACTCAATAATTGTTACAGTAATTACTATTCAATATTTTATTTTATTGGTTCAATAATTATTGCGCTGATATTTTATATTATTGTTGTTTCAATAATTGTCATTGCACAGTATTTCCCATTTTCAGATCAATACATCATATTATTTGGATAATATTATTAGATAGCATTATTGGCAATGTCTAAAAAGTTTTGTCAAGGAGAGGTTTGGTCACCTAATTGCGCGCCAGTAAGGAGAAATCCTTATTGAAAAGCCCCCTCTTTCCTGGGAACCACCTAGTTATCATAATTGTGACTCTGTAATATTATTTGTGAATAATAAATTATTAATTTATATGATAATGAAATATTTATTTGATTCGGATATAAATGATGGATTTATTTATGTGGTTATAAATGAAGGAATTAATGTTGAGGTGTTTTATCAGTATTTTGTCAGATTAGAGGTATTAAAAACTCAAATCGATGTTCTTAAATCTTTATTGCGTGAGTTGTAATTTTAATCCGACCGTTGGATCGTTGTGATTTTTGGATATGTTATACATATATGAGTTGAGTATATATCCACAAATTTTGAACCGTTGAAAATTAACGCATGATTTGTTATGAACTTTAAAAGGTATTGAAACGGTGTTGAAAATCGTCCGTTTGTGAATTTTGGATATATTCTGTTTGGAATTTGGAAAAACTCAAAGCTACAAAGTTGTAGAGAATTCAATTTCATGTGGAATGGACATAAAATTCGTACTTTTCTGATAAACGAGCTATTTTCTATGAATTATTGAAGTTTCGGAATATAAAATAATTTTTATTAAAATTGGGTGGGACCCACTTTTTGGTTGGTGTTGAATGTACATGGGCTGCTCTATTTTTTCAGAAATGAGGGCTGGTTTTGTGGTGGCATGCGTAGAAGGTTGATAAATAAATAATATATTTTATTAATTTAGTCTCCTTTGGCGTTCTAGCATTTTCCTATATATAGGTGCTTATGTTAGAATTGAAAATCACACCAGAAACAAGTTTTCTTTCTCTCTATATTATCGAGAGTATTTTTGTGAGTATTTATATACTTTGAGATTTGCTATTCAGTGCAAGGTTCCTTCGGTTTTTCATCCGATATTCCAGTTAGAAGTACTGCTCTTTTGAGGTAAGGAATTTTACGGATTATTATGTTTATCATGTTTCGTAATTTTTCTGACCTTTAAAAATTTTGGAAAAATTTGAAATGATAATTTGATGAGTTTCCTTGATTGTGTCCAAAAATGGCGATTTTTGGATGTATAGATTAGGAGTTATGGATTTTATTAGAAAAGACTATTTTAAAAGTAAACCCTTATAACTCCTTGTGGTTAACTCCAAAATTTGTGAAATTTTTATTGGGAGTACATCTATATAACATTAGTATATTCTATAAATTTTGGAATTTTTGGACAAAAGTACAATTTATGATAAATGTCTAAATATTCGGCAGTTTTGACCATGTAAAAAATAGTAAATGAATTTAAAAAATTCTGAGAAAAATATATGATCAATATGGGACTATATTATGCTAAATCCCAGAAAAAAAATATTTTTGGAACTGATTTGGTATTTTTCATGAAAATGGACTAGTTATGAATAAATAAATTAAATATGTTATGTGAAGTAACAAAATTGAAAAATAGGATTTTATGGCTTGGGAATCCTATATATGGTATATACATATTTTTGATGAGGTTGTTGGTTATTGGTGATGAAATCTTATGAGTTTGGCATTTTAGTATGATTAAATACATTAATTAATAAAGTGTAAACAATTAAAATAAATTATTTATAAGTTTAAGAAATGATTAAAATATTGTGGTAGTATTAATAATATTAGATTATGAGATTATTAAGTGATTTATAACATTTGGATTAAGGTGTTATGAAATCATTGATTTATGAATCTTACTCTTGAAATTAAATGCAGTTGTTGATCGTATTATTTTTATTATCATATATAACATTTTTATAATTCCGGTGATAAAATTTCTCTTTGACTTAAGTGTAAAGATGGGGAGATTATTAGTTTGATCGTGACTATGGGTTCTCTTTGGCCAGTAGTGCAAATATGAATTGTTGACTGGTATGATCATGACCATTGAATTTACAATTGAATATTTTTAGCTTAAGTGCAAAGGTGAATTGATCAACATGGTTATAATTATTGTTTATATAAATTCTGAAATGATTATATATTTCTTTGAGATATGAATATCTTTGGTCTGTAGTGCAAAGATGAATTGTTGATGAACATCTTTAGCCCGTAGTGCAAAGATGACATGTTGTTGAATATCTTTGGCCCGTAGTGCAAAGATGACCTGTTGTTGAATATCTTTAGCATGTAGTGCAAAGATGAATTGTTAATGAATATCTTTGGCCCGTAGTGCAAAGATAAACTTATTAGTATTATTATGAACAGGAACTGTGATTTGGTATAACCATAATCTTAGATGTTTCAGGTAAAGACGTGTGATGAAAAAATATCTTCGTCTTGGATGAGAAGAGAAAATTAGAACTACAATTATGATTATGAGTTATTCACATGACTGTGAACCGGATCTGTTGATTAATGTTACAGGGTTAAAGCATTGTTGGTGGACTTTTAACATGGAGAAGATAATAGACTTTATGGTCTATTTGACTCTTCTAATGGATTGCTCGTTCCGCTGCAACTATAGTTGAAAAATTTCTCAATGATTTTTTTTCAATTAGGTTTTCAAGTAAATTCTTGTGTTCATATTTTATATCTCTTTGTTTATGTTTATGTGAATGTATTTCGTGAGTTTGATTTTACAACAATTCAATCAATTTGTTAGCGCGATTTTGGCCTGCTGTTTTGGTGATTTCGTCAGACGTACGAAATTTGGCATTAACATTGGCACCGTCTGTGAGAACGCTTGTTCTAATATTGAATTAAAATCACCGATTTATCAAGAAGGGGAGATCCTACGCATAATAGATAAGTGTTTCTCTTTTTTCAAATTGCAAAATCTAGTCGAGGGGAGATAATGGTGGAGGTGGAGGGTCCTAGTATATTTATGGAAGCTGCTGGTGGAAGAGTACTTCAGATATGGAGGTTACCGGTAAGAGAACACTTCAGATATATAGGTTACTGTGGGGGAGTACTTCGGACTTGGATTACTGGTTATTATCACTCTTTTGGCATGACAACAAAATTAGCAGGAGAAAATATTTTTGGGCAAGATATAATATTAATATTTGATTCAGGCTTCTTTATTTATTCGGGCTGAATTGGCTGGGGGGCAGGATATACAAGCTTGGTGTAGGCTTCAACGGTATGAGATGTTCCCCTATGATACTTCGGATTACGTCATATTGACTTTATTCTGGCTTCACTATCTACTTTGGTGTTTTTAGAGGTTCGGTGGTGTGTGTTCAGTCTTTGGGCGAATAATTATTTTATGTTTGGAGGTTCGCAGGGATTTGTTCGACCCTGTGATGGTGAATAGGATCGTTTGGAGGTTCGGTGGGATCTGTTCGACCCTATGATGGTGGACATGATCGTTTGGAGGTTCGGTGAGATCTGTTCGACCCTATGATAATGGACATGATCGTTTGGACGTTCGGTGGGATCTGTTTGACCCTATAATGGTGCACAGGATCGTTTGGAGGTTCGGTGGGATATGTTCGACCCTATAATCGATGGTGAACAGGATCGTTTGGAGGTTCGGTGGGATCTGTTCGACCCTATGATGGTGGACAGGATCGTTTGGAGGTTCGGTGGGATCTGTTCGACCTTATGATGGTGGACAAGATCGTTTGGAGGTTCAGTGGGATCTGTTCAACCCTATGATGGTGGACATGATCGTTTGCAGGTTCGATGAGATCTGTTCGACCCTATGATGGTGAACAAGATCATTTGGAGGTTCTGTAACGCCCCCAAATCTGGGTATCTTCCAACCCGACATATGGTGCTATACGGTACTACTATTCATACATTCATTCAATTGAAAAGCCTAAAAAGAATGAACATGTCTTCTATATATTCAAAGTAATATTTACATTTCCTAGGTTCTATACCCATTACAAAAGTTCTTTGTCATAATATCACATACATTATAACAATAAACCTACATTATTACATAAACAGCTTAACGATCTGCCTTAGCCTTTCCTTTATCCTTATTCGGTCCTTCGGGACGTTCAGTCTTAGCTGCATTCATATGCTTCAAGCAAGAGTGAGCATAACTAGCTCAGCAAGTATGACAATTTCAATAACAATATGCTTGACACATAAGAATCGTATATCTTCAATAACTGAACAATAGTTATGAAGTACTATTTATGATTCAAAATAGCACTTCATCTTTTTTTCAAACTGTTTCACAATGAATAATATTCAGTAAAACATAAACTCCGGTCCAAGACCTTGAGTATTTCATTCTTTCTTTGAAAAGGACAACTCGACACTAAGTCCGTAAGTCCGGTATTACTTATGAGCACTTCTAGGTAATCAGCCTATAGTACTCTATGTTGATCAACACTACATTCATTAAACGCATGTACGTTTAATTTGTGGCAACCTCACGTTCTTGTCGTATGATGACGAAACATTTGTTTATCATACTCAGCCTTCTTTTGAAAACCATATCGAGTAGTTGACAAAAGATAACAACATTTGATAACAGTTGGATAGATTATCAATAATCCACCAATTGCATTAAATCCAGCCTAAAGAATTGGCTTTAACTCCATCATACATTAATTCATGCGTAAGGATACATGAATTACAAAGCTTATTCAGATTGAACTAAGACAAGGGTTAGAATACTTGCCTTCAGCGTCTGCTATGGTATAATTACTTTATGTTTGAGTCTTTCAAGTCTCTACAACACATGATTACATAACGCCATACATTAGGTCATATATAATCAAGTATGTATATGACTATATCTTACCCTTCTTCTCAATCTAATCATGTATTAGATTCGTTTACTATTAATTCTGGCTTGTCATTATACTTACATTCATAATTGAATAGGTTATCATCAACCTTTAGATACTATCCTTAAGGTTTAACGATGTTACTTTAAGTCCCGAAAGGTAAGTTCAATTTGAATTAATCACATTATCTTTCTTGTGTACTTATACACATTCCTTACTATCTTTATTCTAGGGTTTGGCATGCCATGTCAAACATTTGTTCTCTCTCTAGCGCATGCCATGAGAGAACAGATAGCAAAGTCCCTTGGACTAGGCGCTTGGTACGCGAGTCCTTACTCAGTGGTCCGCGCTACGGGTGCCACTCCTCAGTAGGTCATATACTATTCACGGTGCTGCGGTGCGATGAATTACCCTTGGGCTGGCGCCGCGGTGCTAGCTCTGTGCACCAGAAAAATTTCAGTTTGTCAACTTTGCGAACTACCCGGGCTCATAACTTCTTCGTTATAAATCCGAATTGGCTCGTTCAAAAGCCTACGGTTCACAAATTACATACTCTACGTTTTCATGCAAGAATTTTATATTTTCAACTTCGTTTTCTCAAAATTCACCTATTGGTTCATTTCTTAACGAAAACGATAACGTTCGTGAACGTTCAATGCTCGTTTCTTCGTTCTAATTCGGAATTTGGTCATTTTTGAGTCCGCAACTCTATAATGCCAAATATGACTTGTCTCCATCGAAAACTAACGTTTCCTAATTTAAACAGAAAATTTGACTTCTATTCCGAGAATTTCACGAATTCGACGATTATCGTCCAATCGTGCAATTTTTGGCAAATCTTCATTACTTATGATTCGTTCATTACTTAAAATGAATTCAATTCATCATATGAACATCTCAAAATACTTATTACAACAACTTATTTTCATGTTGGATTTTGACTTATTCTTACATGAGCTTATAACTTATTAAGGTATAAACTACTTATAGCTTTATTACTCATGACTTATGATAATTAAAGTCTTTAAATCATCATCCTTTATATGTTCTCAACATATAATTTCATTCATGTATACTTGATACCCATTCATACAATTTCTTTTTCATACTAACTTCTTAAGGTCAACTTATAACAAGTTCATATAGCTTCTTCATAAGTTTATAACTTATGCAAGTTTAAAGGACTTATTTCTGACTTATGCGGCTTAAGTCCATTGATTAATCCTTCTTCTTACTTCTTAACATCCATGTTCACTAATCCCTACTACTCTTATTAACCTATCATGGTAGAGATAGAAGATTAATGGACAAGAAGTCTTACCCTTGAAGTTCTTTGGAATAAGTCTTCTTCTTCTTCTCACCAATGGAAGTAGCTTATTCTCTCTAACACTTAAGCACTTTATAAGTTTAATTGTTGAATGATTTGAACAATTAACAAATGACTAGCAAGCTCCTCTCATTTATAGAATTCACAAGGTTAGGGTAGTTTAGTCAATACACCATCCCACCTCCTTAAGTCACCTCCTTACGATTCATTACTTGTTAAGCACAACACTTATTTCTTGCTTGGCCATTACACCTAAGTCTTGGTCATCACACATAATACTTGATTACCAAGATTAACCATAATAATATGGTTTGCCCCATGGGTCACTACAACTCATTGGATCCTAGCTTGGGCTTGGATTAACTTACTAAACTTTTGGGGTTGCATTAATAAATATTACCTTGTTCATTAATTAACATTTGGGCCTTACCATTAACTCACTTGGGCTTGTACAAATTCCTAACAAATTCTACAAGTCCAATACTATTGGTCAATACATATAACGTATTTTCTACGTATTATTCCTGTATTCTAACTCGTATATAACTTCGTTATATACAATATATCATCATTCATACAGACTCGTATAATACCTTGTATTATACTCGTATTCATTACCTCGTACAATACTCACGTATCTTACGATTATTACTTAACTCATTAATACTTCCCTTTCCTTAACGTTCACAATTTAAGTCCGCAAGCGAAATATTGCGTTTTCCATACTTAGATTATTATTACATAATCCATCTTACCTTGACATTCTATCATTACGTATTTCTCAGAAATTCAAAAATAATTCTTGTTAAAATATCGATGAAAAGTGTTTTTCAGAAAATTTCTCGAAAAACTTTTATTTTCGTCTTGGAAATTTAAACACTTTAATTCCTTCACGTAGCTAAAATACTACTACATTCCCACATTATTAGGTTATACAGTGATAACCATCTTGATAACACATAGAATATAATTCTATTTATTATTTAATTCAAAAAAATTATTTTACAATAAAATCCAATTTCTCAAATCAGTTACATCCTTCCCCCTTATAAGGATTCTATCCACGTAATCTCGCCTTACTTTAATCAAATAATTGAGGAAAATTTTTTCTTCATCTTTTCTTCTAATTCTCCACGTTGCTTTCTTCTAAGATCATGGTTCTTCCATAATACCTTTACCGAAGATATTACTTTGTTCCGCAGAACTTTCTCCGTTCTATCGATGATTTGAATCGGCGATTCTTCGTACGTTAAGTCTTTCTCGATATGAATCGGCTCATACTCGATTACATGCTTATAATCCAAATTTATAAGGACGTAATACGACGATCGTGAAACACGTTATGTATTCATTCTAGGTTTGGAGGTAATGCTATCACATAGGCTACCTCTCCCACCCGTTTTAATACTTCAAAAGGTCCTATAAACCTTGGACTTAACTTTTCCTTCTTTCCAAAGCGTATCTTTCCTTTCCAGGGAGATACCTTTAGAAACACATACGAGTCTACTTCAAACTCTCTATTTATTCTATGTGAGTCTGCATACTTCTTCTATCTGTCCTGAGCTGTGACAAGACGTATCCGAATTAACTTTACTACATCCGCTGTCTGCTGCACCAATTCTGGTCCTAACATTCAGCGTTCTCCCACCACATCCCAATACAATGGTGTTCTGCACCTTCTTCCGTACAAAGCTTTGTAAGGTGGCATGCCTATGCTTGCATGATAACTGTTGTTATACGCAAATTCTACTACTGGTAGGTGATCATCCCAACTACCCTTGAAATCCATGACGCAAGATCTCAACATATCTTCTAACGTCTGAATTGTTCTCTCGCTCTGTCCATTGGTTTGTGGATGATACGATGTACTTAACTTCAACTGCATTCCCATCTGTTCTTGCAAACTTCTCCAAAAGTTCGATGTGAATCGTGGGTCATGATCTGACATAATCGATACTGGTACTCCATGTCTAGAAATAATTTTCTTAACATAAAGTTTAGCTAACTGGTCTAAGTTATACTTGACCCTAATTGACAAAAAGTGAGCCGACTTAGTCAATCGGTCCACTATTACCCAAATTGAATTGTACCCTTTTGTCGTAGTCGGAAGTCCCACCACGAAGTCCATCGTGATATGCTCCCACTTCCATTCTGGAATCTCCAATGATTGTAACAAGCTACTAGGTTGCTAATGTTCGACCTTAACTTTTTGACAAGTCAAGCACCTACTCACATATTTCACTATTTCTCTCTTCATGTTCGGCCACCAAAAACTCTGTCGAAGGTCTTGATACAACTTTGTACTACCAGGATGTATCGAGTGCCTTGAACTATGAGCTTCTTGTAACACTCGATCTTTTAACTCCGTCTCATTCAGAACCCAAATTCTCCTTCAAATCTTAATAATCCCTCATTATCAAGACTATACTTAATATCCTTTTCCTCAGCTAACATCTTCTTCACTTGGTCACACTCATCAGTTTTGAGTTGTACCTCCTTGACTCTCTCTACGATTGTAGATTACATCTGCATTGCAAAGAGTATCTGCCCCGATTCACTTGGCATCTTCAATTCTATCTCCATCCTAGACATCTCTATTAATAACTCATTTTGAGCTGTTAACATAGACAACTTTTCCCGACCCTTCCTACTTAAGGCGTCGGCAACTATATTGGCTTTTTCAGGATGATACAGGATTTCACAATCATAATCCTTTATCAACTCCAGCCATCTTCTCTGTCTCATATTCAACTCCTTCTGTGTGAAGATATATTTTAGACTCGTATGGTCTGTGTATATCTCACATTTCTCCCCATAAAGATAATGTCTCCATATCTTTAAGGAAAATACTACCGCTGGCTAGTTCCAGATCATGAGTAGGGTAAACTTTCTCATAATCCTTCAACTGCCATGATGCATACGCAATGACCTTGCCATGCTGCATGAGCACACAACCAAGTCCTTTATGCGAAGCATCACTATACACTACAAAATTTCCTGTGTCATCTGGTAATGACAAAACAGGCGCTTCACTCAATCTTTTCTTTAGTTCTTGAAAACTATTTTTGCATTTATCTGTCCATACGTATTTCACCGTCTTCCTTGTTAAGTTAGTTAACGGGGTAGCTATCTTCGAAAAATCTTGGATAAATCTTCGATAGTATCTCGCTAACCCTAGGAAACTCCGCACCTCAGTCAGCATTTTCGGTTGTTATCAATTCATCACTGCTTCTACCTTCGATGGATCCACTGAAATCCCTTCTTGGTCAATGATATGACCCAAAAACTACACCTTTTTTAGCCAAAATTCCCACTTAGTGAATTTAGCATATAACTTCTCCGTTCTTAGTGTCTCCAACACTATTCTTAAGTGTTCAGCATGATCTTCTGGCGTCTTAGAATAGACTAGAATATCATCGATAAACACAATGACAAACTTGTCCAAATATTGTTTGAACACTCTGTTCATCATATCCATAAATACAGCTGGTGCATTAGTCAACCCAAATGACATCACCAGAAACTCGTAATGACCATAACGAGTCCTAAATGCCGTCTTTGGTACATCTTCCTTTCTAACCTTCCATTGGTGATACCCCGTCCACAAATCTATTTTAGAAAAATACTTTTCCCCTTTTAACTGATCAAAAAGATCATCGATCCTGGGCAATTGGTATTTATTCTTTATCGTTAATTTGTTCAACTCTCAGTAGTCAAAACGAATCCTTAACGATCCGTCTTTCTTCTTGACAAAAAATACCGGTTCCCCCCACGGGGAAACCCTTGGTTGAATGTACTTTCTGTCCAATAGTTCTTGTAACTGAACCATTAGCTCTTTCATTTCCACAGGCGCCATACAATACGGTGCCCTTGAGACTGGTGCCACTCCTGACACAATGTCTATTACAAATTCGATCTCCCTATCTGGCGGTAAGCCCGGTAATTCATTTGGAAATACATCCATGAATTCATTTACTATAGGTATTTGTTCCATGTTCACTCCCACTCGCTGGGTATCGACAACATGACACAGATAACCTACACACCCCTTCCTTAAAAGTTTTCTAGTTTGTGTCATCGTAAGGCAACACGAACGTCCTGACGATTTATTACCATAAAATATTACAGGAGGTTGTTTCAACGTCCTAATGTTCACACATTTCTTTTGGCAATCTATAATTGCACCATGGTTAATCAACCAATCCATTCCGAGAATTACGTCGAATTCTCCTAACTTTATCGGTATCAAATCTACCGATAACTTACAACCACGTATATCTACGCAACAACTCCTATGAATATCTTCAACAGGAATTATCTCTTCGTTTGCTACCTTAATATTCAAAGGTATAGGCAACTTTTTCAGGAAATAATTCTAATCGTCTAGCAAAATCACATGCTATAAATGAACAAGTAGCACCCGAATCAAACAGCACGTAAGCATTTATGTTGTTGATTAGAATAATACCTGCAACTACATTCCCTGATGCCACCGCATCTTGGACCGTCATATTAAAGGTGAGGGCCATCGGCCTACCCGGCTGCACTGGACCACCAATAGCTAACTTATCGCTATTAGTGCCCTTATTTCCATCCATCCCCTTCTTTGGGCAGTTCTTTGCTATGTGGTCAGTAGATCCACATATAAAGCATCCTTTATTTTTCTTTGGACTTGGAAAGTTAGGCGAAATGTGCCCTTCTTGTCCACAGTTATAACATACTGCCTTTCCCTTGAGAGAGACTCCTAAGTGAGTCTTCCCACAGGTTTTACAGGCCTCCATCCTCCTCTTAGGATCCCCTTGTTTTACTCCAGTATTCCCAGAGTTAAATCCCTTCCTCTTTTGACCGTCGCCACTACCGTTGGCTCCCTCGGTCTTTATTCCTCCATCGGCATTACCTTTATTTTTCTTATCTTTGTGGTACTGGCTAAGAGCCTCATTCCCACCCTCGACAATTATTGCCTTTTCTAGTATGGTCCCAAAAGAAGTACTTTGGAACACCAAAATTCGACTATAGAGCCAAGGTTTCAAGCCCTGCTCGAATCGTCTAGCCTTTCTTACCTCCGTGTCCACTTGATGTGGAGCAAACCTTGCCAGTTCATTAAACTTAGCAAAGATATCTTTGGGAACCGCTCATATCCCTTGCTTTAAATCAAGAAACCGCATCTCCATCCTTCCCTGCATACTCGTGGAAAAGTAGTTCTCGAAGAAAATCTCCTTGAACCTTACCCACGTTAGATTTTCTATACCGGCCCTAGCTTGGTTTGCCTCCCACTAAAAATTGGCCTCACCCTTCATCAAATAGTTGCAAAGGCAAACTTCTGACCTTCATCAACATTTGCTATTACAAATGTTTTCTCAATCTCTTTCACCCATGTCTGGGCTTCTATAGGGTCCATGGTTCCTTTGAACTCCGGCGGACCGACACTTTTGAAATCCTTAAAAGTAGTAGCTCGTACTACTCCAGGATTTATGGGTACATTAGCCCCATTTCTATTAAACGCGGCCGTTAAAAGATTAACAAACTCTTGCATTGGATTAACCGGACCTCCCTCCAGTTGATTAACATTAGAATCTTGATTTCGTTGTCTCCTTCTTGGCGGCATTTTGCTGTTAAAAAAACAACACGTCATTAATACTTTCTTCTTGTTGGTTAGTTATTAGTTTTGATTAAACAATAACTCATACTCATTACTCAATATATTCCATAAAAAGACTTATATTGATTCATTACTTGTAGTATAATACTACATTATTTACATTTTATAGCCTAAGCTGATTACATACTACCCCGCAGTTGCTTTCCAAAAATTGAGATTTATAAAAGACTACCCTTTGATATACAAAAGAGGGTTTTACGTCACTGCTAGATACATAATATTTACATATCTAACTATTCTAGCTATTGCTAGATTACATCTGTTGTATGGAATTCTCAAAATCTTTCTTGGCGGAATCGGCAATACATCATCTCAACCGATAGTATGTCGGTCCCCCTTCTTCTTCTATCGGGTACCCAGCTACTTGTCGTTGAAATCCATTAGAAATCCTATGTATATAGGACATTCTTTCTATCTTTTGTTTCTTAGTCTTTAGCTCCTTCTGGAGCTCAAAGACTTCATTTTTTAGCTCGTGAACCTTGTCCTTGGCTAAAATTCGATCATCATGCTCCTCTTCCCACATACCCTCCATACTAGTCTTATCCTCCCGGATAGCTTGAAGTTCCTCTTTTAACTCCTTTACCTCCTTACAATGCTGGTCATTTCTATCCAATACTGACATAAATAATGCCTTCATTGACTCCCCCGAAGTCAACTCTTCTATAGGTGCTACCTGGTCAAAAGACACCATATCCACCTCTTCCTCAAACATGCCATCAAACACAGACATGTAGTCTAAGTTGTCCGAGTCTCCAGACTTAATTTTCACCACTTCCGGTTCTACTGCGATAGGATTTGGTAGGATCTCTACTCGATTCACCGAATTCTCGCTTACTACATGTATATATCTATACATTTCATTTTCTCCTGACATCTACAACAAAACAATTTAGTTTGATTAGTTCACGTCAGTAGAATAATAAAAACACATAATATAATTATAATGCATTTTTATAGGGTTACTTTTCATCTTTTACTTCTTTGACTTTTCTTAAGGTTATGAATTAAGGTTCTAATTTCCCCCTTAAGTTTTATAACCTAGGCTCTGATACCAACCTGTAACGCCCCCAAATCCGGGTATATTCCAACCCGACATATGGTGCTATACGGTACTACCATTCATACATTCATTTAATTGAAAAGCCTTAAAAGAACGAACATGTCTTCTATATATTCAAAGTAATATTTGCATTTCCCAGGTTCTATACCCATTACAAAAGTTCTTTGTCATAATATCACATACATTACAACAATAAACCTACACTATTACATGTATGTACTTAACGATCTCTTTAGCCTTTCCTTTATCCTTATTCGATCCTTCGTGACGCTCATCTTTTAGTCGCATTCATATGGTTCAAGAAAGAATGAGCATAACTAGCTCAGCAAGTATGGCAATTTCAATAACAACATGCTTGACACATAAGAATTGTATATCTTCAATAACTGAACAATAGTTATGAAGTACTATTTATGATTCAAAATAGCACTTCATCTTTCTTTCAAACTGTTTCACAATGAATAATATTCAGTAAAACATAAACTCTGGTCCTAGGCCTTGAGTATTTCATTCTTTCTTTGAAAAGGACAACCCGTCACTAAGTCCGTAAGTCCGATATTACTTACGAGCACTTCTAGGTGATTAGCCTATAGTACTCTATGTTGATCAACACTGCATTCATTAAACGTATGTACGTTTAATTTGTGGCAACCTCACATGCTTGTCGTATGACGACAAAACATTTGTTTATAATACTGAGCCTTCTTTTGAAAACCATATCAAGTAGTTGACAAAAGATAACAACATTTGATAACAGTTGGATAGATTATCAATAATCCACCAATTGCATTAAATCCTGTCGAAAGAATTGACTTTAACTCCATCATACATTAATTCATGCGTAAGGATACATGAATTACAAAGCTTGTTCAAATTGAACTGAGACAAGAGTTAGAATACTTTCCTTTAGCGTCTGCTACGGTATAATTACTTTATGTTTGAGTCTTTCAAGTCTCTACAACACATGATTACATAACGCCATACATTAGGTAATATATAATCAAGTATGTATATGACTATATCTTACCCTTCTTCTCAATCTAATCATGTATTAGATTCTTTTACTATTAATTTCGGCTTGTCATTATACTTACATTCATAATTGAATAGGTTATCATCAACCTTTAGATACTATCCTTAAGGTTTAACGATGTTACTTTAAGTCCTTAGTTCCTTAAGGTAAGTTCAATTTGAATTAATCACATTATCTTTCTTGTGTACTTATACACATTCCTTACTATCTTTATTCTAGGGTCAATCATGGCGCCTTGGCATGACTTGTTTCTCTAAGCCACATATTGCCGAGAATACAAAGAGCAAAGTCCCTGGACTTGGCGCCATGCAGTCGAGTCCTTACTTACTCGCTGGTCCACGCATGCATGGCCACCCTCAAGAGGGTCATATACTATTCACGGCACACGCTCAAAGATGAATTACTCTTGTTATGGCACCATGGCGCTAACTCTGTGCACACCTAAAAAATTTAATAGTTTGTCAACTTTGCGAACTTCCCGGGCTCATAACTTCTTCGTTATAAATCTGAATTGGCTCGTTTAAAAGCCTACGATTCACAAATTACATACTCTACATTTTCATGCAAGAATTTATATTTTCAACTTTGTTTTCTCAAAATTCACCTATTGGTTCATTTTTTAACGAAAACGATAACGTTCGTGAACGTTCAATGCTCGTTTCTTCATTCTAAGTCAAAATTTGTTCATTTTCGAGTCCGCAACTCTATAATGCCAAATATGACTTGTCTCCATCAAAAACCAACGTTTTCAAATTCAAACACAAAATTTGACTTCTATTCTGAGAATTTCATGAATTCGACGATTATCGTCCAATCGTGAAATTTCCGGTAAATCTTCATTACTTATGATTCGTTCATTACTTCAAATGAATTCAATTCATCATATGAACATCTCAACATACTTATTACAACAACTTATTTTCATGTTGGATTTTGACTTATTCTTACATGAGCTTATAACTTATTAAGGTATAAACTACTAATAGCTTTATTACTCATGACTTATGATAATTAAAGTCTTTTAATCATCATCCTTTATATGTTCTCAACATATAATTTCATTCATGTATACTTGATACTCGTTCATACAATTTCTTTTTCATACTAACTTCTTAAGGTGAACTTATAACAAGTTCATATAGCTTCTTCATAAGTTTATAACTTATGCAAGTTTAAAGGAAGTATTTTCGACTTATGCGGCTTAAGTCCATTGATTAATCCTTCTTCTTACTTCTTAACATCCATGTTCACTAATCCCTACTATTCTTATCAACCTATCATGGTAGAGATTGAAGATTAATGGACAAGAAGTCTTACCCTTGAAGTTCTTAGCTATAAGTCTTCTTCTTCTTCTTCTTCTTCTTCTCACCAATGGAAGTAACTTATTCTCTTTAACACTTAAGCACTTTATAAGTTTAATTGTTGAATGATTTGAACAATTAGCAAATAACTAGCAAGCTCCTCTTATTTATAGAATTCACAAGGTTAGGGTAGTTTAGTCAATATACCATCCCACCTCCTTAAGCCACCTCCTTACTATTCATTACTTGTTAAGCACAACACTTATCTCTTGCTTAGCCATTACACCTAAGTCTTGGTCATCACACATAATACTTGGTCATCACACATAATACTTGATTACTAAGATTAACCATAATAATATGGTTTGCCCCATGGGTCACTACAACTCATTGGATCATAGCCTGGGCTTGGATTAACTTACTAAACTTTTGGGCTTGCATTAATAAACATTACCTTGTTCATTAATTAACATTTGGGCCTTACCATTAACTCATTTGGGCTTGTACAAATTCCTAACAAATTCTATAAGTCCAATATTATTGCTCAATACATATAACGCATTGTCTACGTATTATTCCCGTATTCTAACTCGTATATAACTTTGTTATATACAATATACCATCATTCATACAAACTCGTATAATACCTTATATTATACTCGTATTCATTACCTCGTACAATACTCACGTATCATACGATTATTACTTAACTCATTAATACTTCCTTTTCCTTAACGTTCTCAATTTAAGTTCGCAAGCAAAATATTGTGTTTTCTATACTTAGATTATGATTACATAATCCATCTTACCTTGACATTCTATCATTACGTATTTCTCAAAAATTCAAAAATAATTCCCGAGCAAAATACCGATGAATAGTGTTTTTTAAAAAATTTCTCGGAAAACTTTTATTTTCGTCTTGGAAATTTAAACACTTTAATTCCTTCACGTAGCTAAAATACTACAACATTCCCACATTATTAGGTTATACAATGACAACTATCTTGATAACACAGAGAATATAATTCTATTTTTTATTTAATTCAAAAAAATTATTTTACAATAAAATCCAAATTTCTTTGGTTAATTGCCCATTATTATGATCGTTTTGGAGGTTCGGTGGGATCTGTTGACGATGGTGCACATGATCGTATGATCGATCGATTTGAATAGGATTGTTTTGAGGTTCGGTGGGATCTATTAGACCCTATGATGGTGGACAGGATCGTTTGGAGGTTCGGTGGGATCTGTTCGACCCTATGATGGTGAACATGATCGTTTGGAGGTTCAGTGAGATCTATTCGACCCTATGATGGTGAACATGATCGATTGAAGGTTCGGTTGGACCTGTTCGAACCTTTTACGGTGAACATGATTGATTGATAAGGTTGGTTCAGTTGGTATACAGTTGATTCTTTATATCTTCGGTAGTGATAAGGTTCGTTCGGTTGGTATAAGGTTGGTTCTTTACATCTTCGGTAGTGATAAGGTTGGTTTGGTTGGTATAAGGTTGGTTATTTATATCTTCGATAGTGATAAGGTTGGTTCGATTGTAATAAGGTTGGCTCGATTATCTGTGTATTCGGTCGTGATAAGGCTGGTCTTTTATATCTTCGGTAGTGATAAGGTTGGTTCGGTTGGTATAAGGTTGGTTCTTTATATCTTCTATAGTAATAAGGGTAATTGTTTGCCTATCTTAGGAGTGAACAAGAGTAGTGAGGCGGCAATATTGGGAGTTAAAAATTTTCATTCGGCGTATGGAGTTCTGGTGTGATAGTTCGTCTTCAGCGGATATGGATTTTCTGTTGATATAAATTTGTATACTCTTTTATTTTAAGTTTCTTATAAATAAGAGACCGGGGCAATGTTGAGATGTGATTGTTTGGATTTATTTGGACAGTGGGAGAGTCCTCATTGAAACAAGATTGTGTTTCCTTATTTAGTGGGATAAAGAGTTTACTTTGGGAAGGAATCTATCAACTATTAATTGTTGTTATAAGGTGATTCTACAAAGGACTTCTACTCCTGATTGGATTTTGGAGGACATGACAGTTATAAATATAGCAATAAGCAATGGTTTAGAGATACAATATACAAGAGCATATGACACAAATAAACACTTTGTACTCTCCATATTATTATAGTGGATTTCTGTCTTTCCGTGATTTGTTTCCAATTGGGTTTCCACGTAAATTTTGTGTCTGTTTGTTTATGTTTATGTGAATGTATTTCGTGAGTTTGATTTTACAACAATACAATCAACTTGTTAACACGATTTTGACCTGCTTTTTTGGTAATTTTATTAGGCGTACAAAATTTGACGTCAACACTGTCTTAAATCTTATTCATTGTCATGTTCATGGTCCCAACAAAGCTTTGAATGATTCAGGTGGATCTTAGCCGTAAGTTATTGGAATAGATACTCCTTATACATTGCATAATAGCATAACAATTACTGGTGCCTAAATCAAAAGAAAGATTATGGCTACTGTAACACCGAGTTAAGGATGAAGCTATGTTACATGGAATTTTTACTTTGTCTTCAAGAAGTATTCGTGTCCAACACTTATACTCGGACAAGGGTACGGTGGATAAGTATTTCTCTCTTTCGATCTATAGGCAATTCTAGTTAAGGCTGTAAATGAGCCAACACAGTTCGGGCTCGATTCGAAAAAATACGAGCGAGACTCGGATTCGTTAATAATATGATCCAATTCTGAGCATTCAAAATAGTTCGAATAAAAATATGAGTAGAATCTGAGCAAGGTTATACTCGACTCGTTTAAGATTCAAACTACTCGAATTTTTGATTGTGATTTGATACATACTCGGTTAATACATATTCGATTAGATGTTCGATACATTCTCTTATAAAATATACAAATTTAAATCAAATTAGGATAATTAGTTATTATTTTGTTTTGTTTTTAATTTTAATTGTGATTTTATATTTATAAAATGTAATAATAAATATATTTTCTCATTTTTAAGTAAAATAACAAATTAAATTTATAATTATATTTATGATAAAACTAGTTATTATGTGTAGATTCGAATTCAAGCTTTAATTTGAAGCTCGCGAGTAGTTTGAATAAATATTCGAGTCGAGTCGGATCGAATTCTAGTAATAAATATTCGAGTCGAGTCGAATCTGAGTAGGAACTTTCAAATATAATTCAAATTTGAGCCGAATTTGAGTACGAATTTATCATTTCGAGTCGAATTTGAGTAGCTCTCTGTTCGCTACGATTCGACTCGTTTACACCCTTAATTCTAGTAAATGAATGAATTAAATTGCTATGTGAATATGAATGTCACCTGGTATTTTAGAAAGGTTGGTGATGAGTAAATTACCATGGTGCCTTTCGTTGGTTTAGAAAGTCTCGAATGCCGTTCTAAGTGGGTGACAAATGTGGCTCATTGATTGGCGAAGGTCTTTTATGCCCGTGAGGGGTAAATGTCTCTAATCGTCTTGACGAGATACGTGCGTCATCTTCTTATAGGTTAATTTGATGTCTACTCAATGGCATTCAATTGACAGTAATAAACATCATTGGGTGGCCTGGCACAAGGTAATTACTAGATCCGGTTAGCGTGAAGTTTAATTTTTGGTAAGTTGGTCAATTGATCAATAGAATGCTGACACACATAAAACCTCGCCTGCGTGTCAGCACTCTATTGGCCAATTGACCAACTTACCCAAAAATAAACTTCATGCTAACTACTTCCGTAATTACTAGACCTGCTTACATGATTGCCAGTAGATCATAATACTCATTCCCTTCCAAAATTAGAGATAACATTTATAAAACGACGACTTTTAAAGATAATTTTATATTCTCAAATATAGTCTTAATATTAACTAGAAATTTAGATGTGGTAGTATGATATTGAAAATGATAATAAAAAACATAATGACAAATTAGTAACATTATGTCACTTTATAGTCCTAAAATAGAAATGTATCTCTAATGTTGTAACGGATTAAAAACAGAAATGTAAATTTGCAGTTACAGTTGCCTTCTACTACCTTACCTACTGTGGCTGCTACATGGTGGAGTACCTAAAGGTTTAAAAAACAAACATATTTTATAAAATCTATTGTTCTGGCTGCTCTTGTTAAGAGATTTGGGATATGCCAAATAAGTTCTTGTCATGGGAGTAATTTCTAATTTCTGTTGTGCCTCTTAATAGAATTATTTGGTGGCTGCAATATCTACTGCTGCTATTTAAGACAGTCTACAGTTTCTTACCAGGATTCCAATATGTTATTCCTTTGCATACTATTAATGACGCAGTTCAAATCAATGGTAACTGAAATGCGGTTGGTTAGTAAATGTTAAAGATAGCTGTATATGAGTGCGTCTCATTGGAAATCTCTTAGAATGCAAATGGATTAAATTCAAGTTTATTGTCAACAAGTTTATTATTTTATAAGTAGTTTAGTTCAAAACATAATGTTTGAACATCTTAATACTAAGTTAAATTAGTGTAAATATAGGTAAAATAATAAAGAAATTTTTTGGTACATTAAATTTAAAGTATTAGTACGTAAGAGTTAGACCTGACAAAATATGGTTATGAGTTGATTTTGATTTACAAAATATGGTTATAGTTTCATTTAATAACTAAAACCATATTAACTATTTTTAATATGGGCTGTGTGGGTTAGAACCATATAGTTATGGTTCAAATATAGGTCCATCCATATTTTAAAGTTCAAACTTACCTTTATTATGATCCAATTAAATAAATTATTATTAAATATATCATGTATACATAATCACTAAGCATTTTAATTTTTTTGGAGATGGAGTGGGAGTGGAAGTGGGGTGCGGGTGAGGGTGTGAGTGTACACATAATCACTAAATATTAATTTTTTTTGGGTGGGGGGTATAATAATCACAAAATATATTTTTTTGGGGTTGGGGTGGGGTTGGGAGTGTATAAATAATTAGTAATTTTTTTTTTTTTTGGGTGGTGGTGGGGTGGTGGAGAGGCGAGGTGGGCCTTGAGTGAGGTGGGGGTACATACATAATTAGTAAATATTTTTTTGGGTTTGGGTAGGGGTGGATGTAAGACCTCAACTTTTTACAAATAAAATTGAATTTTCTCTATTAATTATTTTGAAAAAGTAAGGGGTGGATTTGATTAATGTGGTTAGTTATGGGTAAAATTTGCCAATTTTGCGAAATAAGCAAGTAGTTATAAAATATTCATTATTGTCGGGGAATATTCGTTTGGTCGTGGAATATTCTTGTTGTCGAGGAATATTCGTACGACGGCGCATCCATTTGTGGGCCCCATAACGAAAAACGGTCGGATGAAGAAAATGACAAGTTTGAGTTTTTATAAATAACGACGTAGTCGTTGTTACCATTAACACTGTTGGAATACCTGGTAGTTAAAGTACAAGATACGCTGGCGTGGTTGCACAAGAAGACAATCAGTATATTATGCGAGATTTTTGGATTATTGATTCTTACGTGAAGGGCACTACTTTCAATAATTGTTACGATAATTATTGTTAATATTTTATTTTATTGATTCAATAATTGCTACGTTGATATTTTATATTATTGTTAATTCAATAATTGTCACTACACAATATTTCTCATTATAAGATCAATAATTCATATTATTCGAATAATATTATGTGATAGCAGTATTGACAATGTCTAAGGAAGTTCTGTCTAAGAAAGAGATTTGGTCACCTAATTGCGTGCCAGTAAGGAGAAATCCTTATCGGAAAGCCCCCTCTTTCCTGGGAATGACTTGGTTGTCATTATTGTGATTCTGTAATATTATTTGTGAATAATTAATTATTGATTTATATGATAAGGAAATATTTATTTTATGTGGATATAAATGAAGGAATTAATGTTGAGATATTTTATCAGTAGTTTGTCAGAATGGAAGTATTAAAAATGAACTGTATGTGGATTTTGGTCATTTTCTGTTTGGAATTTGAAAAAAATTTCTTCTAGAAAATTGTAGAGAATTAAATTTCCTATGGAAAGGACATAGAATTCTTATTTTTCTGATAAAAGGGCTATTTATTGTGAATTATTGAACTTTCAGAAATAAATATTTTTATTAAATACATGGGTGGGCCCCACTTGTGGAGTCCTGAGTTTTGGTCAAGTGGCGTGCAGGAATTTTTTTATAAAATATTATTTTATTAAATTTTAGTTTGCTTTGGCGTTCTGACATTTTTCTATAAATAGGATGCTTAGTTAGAATTGAAAATCACACAAGAATCAGAAGTTTTCTCTCTGTATAATATCGAACGTATTTTTGTGAGTAATTAGATACTTTGAGAGTTTCTATTCAGTGCAAGTTTCCTTCAGCATTATATCCGATAATTCAGCCAGAAGTATTATTCTTTTGAGGTGAGGGATGTTGTCTTCTTCGTAAATGATATTATTTCTTTCAATATAATTATACCAAAATATTGGTATGAATTTTATTGTAAAATTTTTATATTTTCATGTCAAGGTTACTATTCATGTATACGACACTATTCACGTATACGACACTATTCACGAATACAGTACTATTCACGAAGTAAGATTTTCTTGTGGAATTTTTACCTTTTTGTGTCGGGGTTACTATTCACGTATACGACACTATTCACAGAAAAAATTAAATTTTCTTTTCTTTGTCCAATTTATCTATTGTGGTTACTATCTTTGATTGTATCCATGTTTTGATCTTTATTCTTGAATTTTGCTCCACAATTTATTATTACGGAGTAATTTTGAACTTGAATAAATTAAAGTACGAATCCCTAATCTTTGATCTTTTATCTCACTGGATTCGTTTTCGTTAAAATATTTTTCATCATCATCAGTCCTAAATGATGATATTACTGAATATCTTTGGCCTGTAGTGTGACACCCCCAAATCCAGGTACTTCATTTCCACAGGATTTGGTGCTCACTATTCAAAACTATTACATCTAACTACCCATAATAAAGGATAAAGACATAATTTAAATAACTTAAACAATAATCTTCCCCATTAAAGAGTTACATCAACTTTAAACAATCCCAGGTAATCTAACCTTAAATTATTACATAAGTCTGCGGAATACATCACAAAATAAATTAAGTCATATGACATAAGTCATTCAAATAAATTCTCATAGATTTTCAACACTTGGACATCTTGCCCTTTCCTTTGCTGGAAGATGGCTCATCGACTTTCTCGACTTTAGCTGCAGTGTTAATTGCAAGAGTGAGCAAACAATTGCTCACTGATATAGAGAGTAATAATAATAACAACATGAGAATGAACAATGAATACTGAATAATAGTGAACTTGTTCTACGAATCAAGAATAGAAAATAAGTTCGAATTTAATATCTGAGGGTCTTAAGACCACAAACTATGTCCCCGGTATTTAGGTATTATTACCCCAACCTTAACAATCATTTAGACTATACAGACCCTTCTTTACGTACTTAGGGAGATCAACCCTTTTTACCATATATTGTGCACAAACATCTAAACGTTACACGTACATAATTCCCTATGTTAGGGTTGTTTCGTCTCAGTTTGAATTTAGAATTTCCGCACTAAAGAAAGTTTAGTTTGGAACTAGCTTATCAGTGGTTCTAGAATTTTAGAACACTATTCAATTATAGATTTGTTCAATCAATAAGAGTTTGTTTGCCACTTGAAGGTTAAATACAATAATATAGAATTGAACAAGGTTATTTAAGTCAAAGATTGAGTAACAACAATATATTATTGAGTAGACATGGTATACATGCAAAGTACTACATTTAAAAGAGTTAAAACAATCTCATTTGAATAAATGTATTAAAACAGTATATGCTTTGGATAGCAATAACAAGAAATAGGAAAGTGAAACTCGCTCGATGTAACGAATTAGGTTACAAGAGCTTATACAACCATACAAAAGATAGAATCAATAGGCTTGCTCAACTGTAATATAGGATTTGCATAATGATAATTTAGGACTTGAAAGCTTGCTTGACAATAACAAAATAACGGAATTATGGAACTTGCATTCATTATAAAGAGAATGAAGTTTGGGAACTTGCCTCGTGTGTTAGCTACACAAGTATAATAATGTTTGCCAATTACCCTACACATACCATTGAAATTGCAATACCAATTAGTTGTATCAACATTAGCTTTATAAGTTTAACCCACCATTTAAGCAATAACCTTATCTTAATGTCTAATCATGTTGGTTCACCATTCATACGAACCTGAAATCTCACTATCGCCTACTATAAGTTTTATCATTCACCTCTAACTCTTGTAAACGTCGACTTCTATTCATTACATAACTTGTTTAAATGATCAATTAAAATCTTCACATTTTTATATCACCACCCGAAAGCAACTGTTATAATATCTTATATTATGATTTAACATGTTTATCATGCATGCCATACAAGATTAGGTCCTCATACTATGGTCTGCAAATAATCGTAACTCACTTTGCCCCTCGAGCGAGGCACAGACAAATTGCTACCGCCCCAAGCTTGCTAATGCCAGTACTACTACCGGTGCAGAAACTCGAAGGCCTTTACACAGAAGTCACAAGGATTTCACGCTTATGGTACCGACGCAACAAGATTGCATACACAACAAATGCCTCGCTTGCATTTTTTGCTGCTTCTGTTCACAACACACCCAATTTCTCCCAATTTCCACAGAAATTCTCAAATCCTAATAACTAAAACTTTATAACAACATCAATAAACATGCAATTCATCATTCTAACAACATAAACACTATATATACTTAACCTTTAAGGATCAAAACCACACTTTTTTCCAATTTCTCCATTTTTACCTCTTTTAGCGAATTTGATTGCCACAACTTCATTTCTTAACCAATTGACTGAAAGTAGTATGCACACAAGCCAATCATGTTTGATGATAAAGCATATACTTTGTAACAATCTTATTCATTTATTAATAAATAAAAGTATTAATTTATTAAAGGCTTTTAATTATCTACATGATGCTGTTTTATAATATGTGATAAACCCATAGTTTTAAGCAATGCTTTTAGAATAATGATGATGATCATTCTAATGAGATCTAAATTCTTAGAAAGCTTAAAACTAAAATAGTTCCCAATCATTGGATTACTAAATTGGGGATTAGTGAATCGATAGAGATTGGTACATACGTTGCTTGCTCATTGGATGAGGATGACCGATCTCATGATCATTTGTGTGGAGACACTAAAGCAAGTATGTAGGTGCTTATTAGAGAATAAGTTCACTTTGAACGTGGGCTCGCTAAGTAATACCTAATGGAGTTTTACTTTTTGTCAATAGGAATTCTGTAGTGATAGTAGTATAAGTGATCCTTGGACTTGAGATCATCATAGTATCTTGTGTATGATGAATTATACTTTGACTTATTCCTTAAGACCCTTAGGGTATATCAAAGTATATGCTTGGGTATAATAAGTTGTACATGGAGATAATGTATGATCAATAAAGAATCTACCACTTACATTAAAAGAAGAGAAATGTCATATGTGATTCGATAAATGACAACCCAAAGAGTCCTCGCTAAGGCGAATAAAATTAGAAAGGAGTTTCTAATTTGCATTATTTGAGTTGTGCATTTAAGGATCGAAATACATATAATTAAATAAAATAAGACTTGACAAGAATTCCATGTCTTATATTTAATTGGGACATTGTATGGTGGAAGGATTGAATTGTCTGAACTATTTACTCAAAGGTTCTTTTATGATTAATGTTGAAATCTATATTATCCGGAAAGTCGTTTGATCGCTAGGGAGGCTTATCCCTATTGTAGAATAAATATTATTTATTTAAATAAATTAATTATTTAATTTATTTATTTAAATAAGATTAGAATTGTTCTAATTGATTTATTCACAACCTGGGTTTAATATGGAGAACCTAAAGGGTCACACCATAAATGGAAGAATAATTATTTAAGAAGTTAATGGCATAATCGTAATAATATATTATGTATATTTAATTTAATCTATGGTGATAGAATAAATTAAATAGCTTAATATTTATTATTTAATATTTTAGAAATATTAAATATAAATTAATAAGAGAAGTCTTATTAATATTATTACAATTATTATTATTATTTTAATTTCTAAAAGAGTTTAGAAATTAATTTAATATAAGTACTCTCATTTATTCCTAATAGGATTAGGAGGAAAATTAGTTAAAGGAGTTTAATTAATTATCCCTAATAAGATTAGGAGCCCATTTAATTAAAAGAGTTTAATTAAATAATACCTTATTTTATTAAATAAGGTTACCTGATATCTTTATAAGAGGAGTCTTATATCAGATATCAAAAATATACGTTATTCCAATTGTTGGAGAGTACGCCCCATTTTTCTATACAGATAGAAAAAACTAGGGTTTGAGCCAATAACCCATCTTCTAGAATTCTTTTTCTTCCTTGGTGGATCACCTCTAGAGGCCATACACTTGGGTGGCTAACGTTGATCAAAGGAAGGAACCAAACCCGGTGGATTCAAGTTGAACGCGAAAAGGATTGGAGGTGAACTTGTACCTGAGGAAGCTCGATTTTCAAGGGTATGATTTTATTCTTTATCTTTTCGTTTAATTAATAATTGTGCATAAAGGGTGATCCGGGTATATGGTTTGTAAATTTTTTTTAAACTCTGATTTATCTCGCTTCCGCTTAATTTATGCAATTTGATTGCGTTCTTGAATATTACAAACCTAATAGTGGTATTAGAGCCAAATCTTTATGCAAATTATTAATTGTTCAGATTTGATATATATATTGATATGTGTTTAGAACAATTTAATTGGGCATAATTTGTTGTATAAAATTAAAAAAAAAATCACGAAATTGCAAAAATAATGCGAAGCCAATCATGATTACCGAAGCATGTTGATAAAAAAAATAAAAGAATAAGATTCTTGATATAATCATGATTTGAAAAAAATAAATAAAAAAAGAAAAAAAAAGAATCTTAACGTGGGATTACCGGCATGTTGATATTATATATATATATATATATATATATATATATATATATATATATATATATATATATACGTTACTCGCTATATATATATATATATATATATATATATATAAGATATATATTGTAACAGTGGCATGATTCGGTTATTCTATATATACAATCATCATGTTGCTTTATTAATTTGAAAAAGCTATCAGCCATGCTACGGATATAATACACTGAGGCAATTAATTTGAACGCCCACATCAAAAGCTATCACCCATGATATGTTAGTGATGCACGGAAATCAAAGGGGTTCAAAGATCATGGATTCATGTTATATAATATATATTATATTAACGTAATATAATATTATATATATATATATTCTTAATTATTTTAATATTAAAATAAAAAGTTTATTTTAATATTAAAATAAAAAAAAAAGTTTATTTTAATCTTAAAATAAAAGGTTTATTTTAATTTTAAAATTAAATTTCATGCTAACTAATTAGAGTTGGAATTGAATTCCATGATAACTAATTAGAGTTGAAATTGGATTCCATGTTTCCTTAAATAAAGGAGTTTATTTAGATATGAAATAAGATTTCATATTATTCAAAATAAAAGAGTTTATTTGTGAATAGAAATAGAATCCTAATTTCCTTAAATAAAGGAGTTTATTTAGATATGAAATAAGATTTCATATTATTCAAAATAAAATAGTTTATTTGTGAATAGGAAAGAAAATCAGGTTTCCTTAAATAAAGGAGTTTATTTAAATATGAAATAAGATTTCATATTATTCAAAATAAAGGAGTTTATTTGTGAATAGGAAAGAAAATCCATGTTTCCTTAAATAAAGGAGTTTATTTAAATATGAAATAAGATTTCATATTATTCAAAATAAATGAGTTTATTTGTGAATAGGAAAGAAAATCAAAGTGTTTCCTTAAATAAAGGAGTTTATTTTTTTTACTTGGAATTGGATTCCATAATTAATTAAAATAAAGGAGT
This sequence comes from Panax quinquefolius, assembly GCA_020205615.1. Taxonomy (NCBI): domain Eukaryota; kingdom Viridiplantae; phylum Streptophyta; class Magnoliopsida; order Apiales; family Araliaceae; genus Panax; species Panax quinquefolius. Next base: position 35,922,112 of record CM035168.1, on the reverse strand, counting down.
TTATTTTGATTAAAGATTTTGATTAAAATAAAATAGTTTATTTTATTCAAAATTGGATAAATTAAAATAAAATAGTTTTATATTGATTTAAATTTGGATTGAAATAAAGGAGTTTATTTTAATTCAAAATTAGATTTTATACTAACCAAATTTGCCCATTAAATGATATCAATATATATATATATATATATATATATATATATATTAAATGTTTATTATTCATGAGATGAATGTTATTTATTGATGCATATGGTGATGTGTATGATAATAAATGGGATTGATTATGGACTATCACCAATATGATTGGATTTTATTTTAGTTGGATGCATGAATGTATGGGTTTTATTAAATGGGGTCTCATGTACCTGCCTTCTCTAATTTTTCTTAATATAAATTCTATCTCCTCCTATGTACTTCCCTCGATCACGATCAAGGTTTTATTTATTGTAAATAGTTTTGTAATAGGAATAGTTAGAATTAATTTTGAAGAATTGGAGATCAAGGAGCAAGGAGCGCTTGAAGACCCGTTTGTAATGGAGCCCGAGTTTAAATGTAATAGTTATATTTAAATATTATTTCTTGCACCCTGGGGGTTTGACCTTTTGGTTCACTTGGTGGCTCTAGTGAACCAAACTAGAATAAAAGTCCATAATCAATTCGGGTAGAATATAGTATTCTATTGTGCATGCTTATACTATATATATTATATATTATGCAAACATGCTTCGCATGTTCATTAATATAACGCGTATTTTATATATATATCGCACATGCGAGCTAAACAAGATGAGACAAATTAATAACAAACCCCTCAATTTTTATATTAAGTCCTAAGCGCTTCAAGATATTTGAATATCGAACGTCAGCTTTCTAACATGATAAAATTAATAGAGTATTAAATATTTAATATGAGTTTGTTGTGTCACCACAAGGCAAGTATTAAGTATTTAAGATGTTAATTTATCACATTTGATGCTTATAAAGAAAATTGAACAATATTATTTTGTTGTGTCACCACAAGGATGATATTTTCTTATTTGAATATATGGAGTGCTAGGTGGGACTTAACTTGGATAATTTTGATTCTGGATGTGCCACCACTTGATCAAAATAATCTAAGAGGCAAAAGAAAAGGAGTTGCATAGTTGATGTAATTAACAAAAGTTGTCTACCTATTTATTTATATATAGTTTGTTGTGTCACCACAAGGCTATATACATTTGAAATGGGATCCTTATTCTCACTAGCAAATCTTTAATTAGATTTTGCCAACTATATTATTGAGGGTAATATAGTTTGAAGAAAATAGTGGGAGATACCAATTTAAAACAAGACCTAATTTATTTTGGTAATTAATAAAAGAATGTATGTTAAAATGTTGTTAATTACAAATTCATTTACTGTAATTTTACAATGTCTAAAATTACTATCATCGCGAAGCATATTAAATTAAATTAACGGCAATCAATTAAATCTGGATTTGGTTAAGGAATTTGAGAATAGTTCTCATAGTCGAAAAGCTATCTTATGTCCTTAATACGCCTATCCCTGCAATGGTTGCAGATAATGCCTCTGAGGAAAAGATTGCTACTTTTAGAAAGTGGTAAGATGATGCACAATTGGCTCAATGCATCATGCTCGCATCCACGAGTAACGAGCTTCAAATACAGCATGAAACTATGGATGCTCCTACTATACTCCTGTACGTTAAGTAGTTGATGGTGAGGAAAGTAGGACTAATAGATATCGACATATCTAAGGAGCTCTTCCGATCTAGAATGGCCAATGGCACTATAAGATGCATAAAAAGTTCTTAACATAATCAATTTGATTGATCAATTAGGACAACCGGTTTTGTCATGGATGGAGAATTGAGCCAAGATTTGATCTTGCATTCACTCCCTAACTCCTTTCATTATTGTTGTGAATTTTCATATATGAACAAGCTAGATATCGGCCTCACGATTTGCTTAACATAATGAAAAATGTTGAGAGTCACTTTCCAACCAAGAAAGATCAAGTCTTACTGGTAGGGGCCAAAGGATCTTCTGAAAATAAGAACGATTCAAAGAAGGTAAATAATAAAGGCATAAACAAAGGATAATAAGAACAAAACGACACGGATAGCAAAGGAGTTTGCTTCCACCTTGAAATAAGCCCGACAATCGGAAAGAAATCTGCGAGAAACATCTTGCGCAGAGGCTAACCAAAGAAGCTTAGTGAAGTTTCTTTTATAATACGCTTTTTGTTCATGATTGAAATAAATTTTTCTTTAAGTCAAGGTTCTACTTGGGTATTGGATACCAACTTTGGTTATCATAAATATAGATTTATGAAGGGACCAAATGAAGTAGAAAGCTAAACAAATATAAGTAATCCTACGTATGGGAAATGTAGCAAAGGTTGCCATATTAGCCATAGAAACTTATAGTTTAGCAATGCTTACGAACCAAATCTATTAAGTCAATAAGTTGTTATTGTATTCCGCTTCTTGTTAAAATATTATTTCTATTTTATTGTTGACAATAAAATTTTTGGTATTATAATTAAGAACAATTGTTGTTCTATTTATAATAATAATGTTTCAGATAGAATCGAAAGATTACTTAATAGATTTTGTATACTGACTTTCGTGAAAATATATTTTGCAAATTGAACAAATTAGTATAAGAAAAGGAGATGATCATTCAAAGAGTTGAATGTGTGTATTTGGTAAAATAAAAGTGTGAATTATTTGAAAGGTTCAAAGAATTCGTAAGTGAAACAAATTGGCAATGTATTAAGATTCTTTGATTAGATCAAGGAATAAATACTTGTCAGGCAATAAGTTTCGGATCATCTCAAATGGTTTTCTCATAATGGACACATCCTGATACGCAATAATTGATTGATGTATCTGAATGAAAAATCGTACCTTGTTGGACATGGTGCGGTCCAAAATGATTTTACCGACATTCCAAAGATCCTTCTGGGATAATGTCCTAGAAATGGTCGCATATCTCACGAAAAAGGTAACCTCAAAATCCAAATTTCAAGACTCCATAAAAGTTATGGATGTGGGAGGATTCCTAATCTTAAGTATGTTAAGATAAGGGTTGTCCAAATTATGTGAAAAGGTTTCAAGGATAAGCTTGGGACAAGATTTGACATGTATGATTTTGTGGGACATCCTAAAGTAAGTTTAGGGTATATGTTCTATAATTCTACTTAGCAAAAGGTGTTTGTTACGAAACACGCTGCCTTCTAAGATAAATGTGTTTATCATTAAAAGGGGCTAGTGGGAGGATAATAGATCTTGAAGAGTTCAAGAACCACAAAATACTATAAGTCAAATAAGAGGAACTTGTAGATAGACCTATTATACCACAACTGAATCGTAAATCTGGAATAGTACCGAAGATACCTGGGAGGTATGGATTCATCATAGATGATGATGATGAGGTACACATCATAGAAGATGATGATCCAGTTACATACGATGAGGTAAGTGTTGTAGACACTCAGAGAAATGGATTGAAGCAAGTTTCTCAAATATGGAACATTCGTTTTGATGAGGTAATCAAAAGAGTTTGATTTTATCAAAAATAAGAATGAACCTAGTGTGTATAAAAGGGTCAGTGGGAGCATCGTGACATTCCTAGTACTATATGTTGATATACTACGGATGAGGAATAACATACCAATGCTACAATCAGTAAAGATAAAGTTGTCCAAACATTCCTCCATGAATGATTTGGAAGAGTATCTTAATTGGGGATATAAATCTAGATAGATAGATTTAAAAGGATGCTCAACTTAACCCAAGGAACGTATATTCATTTGATGCTAAAGTCGTTTAGCATGTCAAACTCCAAGAGATGTCTCATGTTGATGAGCTATGGAGTGTATCTCTCTTAATAGTCCCCACAGACTCCTGAAAAGAGAGGTCGCATGAGTGACAATCATGTATGCAATGAAATGTACGAGACCTGATGTTGATCACCATATTATGGAGAAGTTCACTATGAGTCGCTGAAAAACATCTTAAAGTGCTTAACCAAAGACTAAGGATGTGATCATATTCATGGTGGGTCTAAATTAAAACTAGAGGGCTTAACAGACTCAAGTTTTTCAGACAGACCAAGACGACAGAAAAATCCACTTTAAGGTAAAGGGTTACCTTGAACAGTGGTGCAGTGAATTGGAAAGGTTCCAAAAAGCAAAAAGTTGCTGGTTTAGTGATAAAGACAAAGTATATAGCTATAAATGAAGCTGCAAGTTGATTGTTTGGATTAAAAGTTCATTACAGAACTAGGAATAGTTCCTAAGTCTCATCTTGGATCTAAACATGTGTTGTGGCACTTTCATTTGATTATTAGAATCATTGAAAGATGGGAAATCACTATAGAGATAGTGGACTCTCATGAACAACATTACATATCCATTAACTAAAGCTTATCCAACAAAGCAGGATAGTAGTCATCACTTAGAGAAGAAGAGTATGAGATACCATGACGATTGACTTTAGTGCAAGTGGGAGATTGAAAGTAGTATGCACACAAGCCAATCATGTTTGATGATAAAGCATATACTTTGTAACAATCTTATTCATTTATTAATAAATAAAAGTATTAATTTATTAAAGGCTTTTAATTATCTACATGATGCTGTTTTATAATATGTGATAAACCCATAGTTTTAAGCAATGCTTTTAGAATAATGATGATGATCATTCTAATGAGATCTAAATTCTTAGAAAGCTTAAAACTAAAATAGTTCCCAATCATTGGATTACTAAATTGGGGATTAGTGAATCCGAATAGATTGGTACATACGCTGCTTGCTTCATTGATGAGGATGATTGATCTCATGATCATTTGTGTGGAGACACTAAAGCAAGTATGTAGGTGCTTATTAGAGAATAAGTTCATCGAACGTGGGCTCGCTAAAGGAATACCTAATGGAGTTTTACTTGCTCATCAATAGGAATTCTCAGAGTGATAGTAGTACAAGTGATCCTTGGACTTGAGATCATCATAGTATCTTGTGTATGATGAGTTATACTTTGACTTATTCCTTAAGACCCTTAGGGTATATCAAAGGGTATGCTTGGGTATAATAAGTTGTACATGGAGATAATGTATGATCAATAAAGAATCTACCACTTCTATTAAAAGAAGAGAAATGTCCTATGTGATTTGATAAATGACAACCCAAAGAGTCCTTGGCATAAGGCGTAATAAAATTAGAAAGGAGTTTCTAATTTGCATTATTTGGAGTTGTGCATTTAAGGATCGAAATACATATAATTAAATAAAATAAGACTTGACAGGAATTCCATGTCTTATATTTAATTGGGACATTGTATGGTGGAAGGATTGAATTGTACGGTAACTATTTACTCAAAGGTTCTTTTATGATTAATGTTGAAATCTATATTATCTGGAAAGTCATTGATCGCTAGGGAGGCTTATCCCTATTGTAGAATAAATATTATTTATATATATATATAAATAATATTTATATATATATATATATATATATATATATATGACAATAACAGATTCTATAATATTATTATACACACCCATAACCCATATCTTACAATCAACAACTTATCAAAACCCCAATTCCAGAGAATGAAAATTACAAAACTAAAAATTAGAGTTAGGGGTAGATTATACCTTAATTCTTTGATGTTAACAAGTTGACAACAAGGTTTTCCCAATTCTCCTTCACCCTCTTCTTGACAAACTCACATAGAATTTTCTCTATTCTTAGTTAGCCTTAGAAAAAATAGATCGCGTAAATTATAAACTGATATGGCCTCTCTCCCACGTACGTCAGGTAACAAACCCAACAGGTTGGGTTGGTTAAAACTAAGCCAAAGGCCACAAGGCCTTGTTTGGCTAAACACAACTCCCCCCTTCTAGATTATTATTATAATATTTATATTATATAGTTTTTACTTGTCACATTTAACTAATTCACATAACTTATAAATATAATTATAATAATTATATTTTCCATTATAATTATACCTTGTATTTGATAAATTGATATATATCCAATTTAATTATTAAATTAGACTAGAACATCATTTAATTTAATTTAATTATTTCCTTAAATATTAAACAATTCATTTAATTTAATTATTACATTAAATTAAATCTTTAAATAATGAAATTAGCATTAATCAATTTAATTAACATTACTCAATTTAGTTACTAAATTCTTGCACCACAATTTCCTCAATTATTTATTTTTCTAAATAAAAAAATTATTTAAAATATTTATTTAATTTAATAAATATTTAAATTACAAAATTTCTCAATCGTTACATCCTTCCCTCCTTAAAAAGATTCTGTCCCCAGAATCACGACTCGATAAATGTATTCGTTACATTCTTCCCTCCTTAATAGGATTTTGTCCCCAGAATCGCTATACAGGATTAAGCAAATAACTAAGGATAATTTCTCATCATAACATCTTCAAGTTTCCACGTAGCTTCTTCAGCATTGTGGTTTCTCCAGATTACCTTAACAGAAGGTACCACTTTATTCCTTAGTACTTGCTCTTTCCTGTCGATAATTTGAACATGGACTTCTTTATAGGACAAATCTTTCTCAAACTGTAATGTCTCATATTCTATAACATGCTTATAATTAGGCTTATATGGCCTCAATACCGAGACATGGAAAATGTTATGAATATGTTCTAATTCCGGAGGTAAAGCTACCTCGTAGGCCATTTCACCAACTCATCGAAGCACTTCAAAAGGTCCTATAAACCTAGGGCTTAATTTCCCCTTTTTGCCAAACTGAATTTTCCCTTTCTAGGGAGACACTTTCAAGAAAACAAAACTACGGACATCGAATTCCCAATTTTGTCGGTGTTGATCGACATATTTCTTCCGCTATCATCCCGTGCAGCCTATCAATCTTATCGAATCACCTTGATGATCTCGACGGTTTTATTGTACTAACTCCTACCCAATAGTGACGCTCACTCTACCTCATCCCAAAGATAACGGAGTTACTCGCATTTTTCGTAGATAACGATTCGTAAGGCGGCATGCCAATACTCACATGATAACTATTATTATAGGCAAATTCAACCAATGGTAGATGATCATCCCAATTTCCTTTGAAATCCATAATATATGCTCTGAGCATATCCTCTAGTGTCTGGATGGCTCTCTCACTCTATCCGTCAGTTTGAGGATGGTACGCTGTTGCCTCTTTTTTAGTTCTAACAAAAGAGCTCTAACTCATGCAAGCATACATGTGTCAGCAAGTAATACAGAGTAAGTAGAGTATCGTCCCACAGAGAAACTTGTTTAATTTAAACCACTATGCATCAACTAAATCACTATTTTTATATGCTTAAACTAAATATTATAATTGTGAATTACTCTAAATGTAAATAATAACTAAAATAAGAATAATAACGAAATAAATCAAATCTGGAAATAATGGGATCCTAACTTCATTTAATACTTCATCTAATTGTCACCATCATGCAAGATTGTTTACATATCACAGAAAGGTAGCCAAGAGCACTAATATAGACATAGCCATTTTTCAATGTACTATGACCTACTTACATAGTATCCACAAGCGATAGACACCATGTAATCATCAATATAACCAAAATCAGTATATGTCTATGTGAAATTGCAACCATATTGAATATAAGCGCAAACCCTTATTTTAACTCGTACGGTGGAACATTATATGTCTATCTGGTTCACGAAATACACAAGCCATGCAAAACAGCCCCATAAACGTATGCTATCATGATTATAATCCATACTCGCATGTTCATTTTCAATTCCATACAAGCACTTAAACAAATGGTGATCAAGCATTCATGCATGCAAAACAACCATGATAGAAATTCCTTATGATATGTAAAATAGTCCAGCAATCAAGCACGCAACTAAACTACATATTAAAATCCGTTAGAATCCCATTATAGAGTTTAGTTCATGACTGAGCCAAAAGCCATTATGGGATCAAAGCAATACATGGACAATAAATAAACAATTGAAGAAGAGAGATAATAGAGTCGATCAAACCTAATTGATGAATACAATCCACTAATAACGTTCAATTCCACATTAAAATCCAGCAACAAAATAGTAGTCGTCCACAATGATTGAAAATCTAACAACGAAATAGCAAATATGAAGGTTAGGCTTCGTTCTATGTTGGAAATCTCCCAAAGTGTAAAACCTAGTTTCCAATATGAAAAACACATCAAAACTACTGAATGATACGTCTAACACCAGTCAGAATCATTTTTAATTAATTAAAACCCTTAAAATTCAAAATTAAAATAAAACAGCTCAACATCATCAGTCATCGTACGCGATCGCCCGCCCTTCCTTTGTAATCCTTGCGCGGGCGCGCGTCTTCAAAATCTGGTCCATCCTGATCGGCGCAGCAAGGCCCTCGCTTCATATAAATAAGGCTTCAGAAATCCGCATTTTGGCTTTGCTTCGATTCGATTTCTGCGCAGATTGCCATTGCCATCGATTTGTTCTCACGCTCATTCCTTTCATGCTTGGTTCCCTTGCTCCACTAGATCCTCACGCCATGCATCAATTAGCCTTATGCCATCTAATACCACCATATTAGGCCATTTCCTGCACTTTTACACCAAAAGAGTTCTCAATACATGCAATGCAAAATAACATGAAATGCAACTAAAACACACTAAAATGTACTTGAGATGGGCATCAATTCGCATGAATTGGTATTCAATAAGTAGGTATAAAACCCACTTATCAAATACCCCCAAACTTGAACTATTGATTTCCCTCAAGCAATGCATATTATATAAACAATGAAAATGCAACTACAGTACTATGCAACTAAGCTATGATGCAACTAGTCTCACATTGTCCCAGCTCTAACAGAATTTCAGTCCAACATGCCTCAACGAATTATCCAGATTCAAGAATACAAATTCAAACCGAACTATAGGCATAATGTTATTCACTCAGATAATTCATAAATGCTATAGAGATGCTGTGTGTGTGTGTTGTGTTAACCAAAACTTGAATTAAGCAAAGAATACATATGCTAAACTCCTCAAAATAGAAAATTATAGCCTAAATTAAGACTCATGTATACTTATGCAGCAAAGACTGTTTCAACATATCAACACAAACTAAGGTTCAACAATGGGCTTAACTGCCTTATTGCTACTCACGAGGGCGATTTTTGCACTTTCCCGCGGTGTTTACTGCTATTTTTTTTTCACATGACTGTGCAATGCCTCATTCCATTAGGCAAACACTACTACCCTTTAGCGAACTTTCAACCAACAACTCCCAGACCATGAAAGACCTTAGGGCGCTAGGTGTTAAGACACCCCTATGGGCGTACTTACTTAAGTAGCTTGGGGCCCAAAATAAGACTAGCCACATTATTGCTTTTTTTTTATACATAGCATACCCATGTTTTCCCAAAGTTTGAATATGAATGTTTTATGCAGTCTAAGTTTACTTTCCACATATTTCTCTTTTTAAAACTACATTTTCTATCGAACAATGCAACACATAATTCTTATACCTACAAGTTATTGTGAACACTGCCGTGCAAACTGAAAGCATTTAAACAGCAACATGAATTTCATCGTGTAAAACATTATTGCTAGGTTCATGTTATCCCACATACTCAAAAATCCTTCAAAATTCATTATCATCATCTGCTAGACAAAATTTCTATAAGGCTAGAACTGTGAGACATACAAACTAAAAATATACTAACACAAGTAATAATAACTAAAACTTAAAATTTTTTTGTAAATTTTATCTAACACAAACATATAAAATTTAAACTAAACATGCAAATACTAAATGAACTTAACTAATCATGCAAAAACTATATGCAACTATACTACTACCCCAATACCCCCAAACTTATAATATTCAATGTCCCAATGAATGAAGGTAAAGGGTAAAGAAAACTCCCCTAATGATCAGTGGCACCACCCTCTTCGGGTGGGGAATCTGGTGGTGGATATGGCACTGCTGTCCCGAACTGAGGCCACTCAAGCATCGTTCCTTATTACGCAAAAGCCTCGGCCAAGGCCCTCGTGAGTCCCGTAGCAAATGCTCCGAAATTATTGTACATGGCATCGACTTTTTGCTCCGACCGTCGGAGCTGGCGATCACCATGGGCAGCAGGTGCTTGCGTGGACGGGTCTGCCTCATCTGTCTAAGAGGGCTGCTGTGGTGGCTCTGGAAATGTGGGCCAGAGAATAAATCCTCATCCACGCGGGTGTGGTTCACCTCTTGCCCAATCCTCGAATTTCGCAATGGTGGCATGTGTAATGTCCTGACTTGGGTTCTGCATCTGTTCATTGTCCCAATGGCACCCCTGATGAGCACACAACATAGCTACCACTGACGCATGTGGAATGCTACCTGTAGTGCTACCCCGTAGATACCGCAATATGTTTTGATGGATAAGATGGCCCACATCAATATATTTTCCGGTGATTATACCCCATAAAATGATCGCCCTTTCCGCTGTGATCTCATGCTGATGCGACGAAGGCACTAGTTTGGCACATATGAACAGATTCCATGCCTTTGCGTATCGGTACAAGGCTGTAGCTAGGAATATGCGAGGATGATTTGTACCGGCTTTATACGTCCATTTCGTGCCAGGCACGCACAACTCAACAATAACCAATTTCAGGTCTATTTCTATATGTGCACTGGTGACTCAATTAGCAGCCCTTGTTGACGGTGTATCAGTGAGTTTGAAAATGGTTCTGATGGCGGGGGGTCTGTAGTCTATCTCAAAATTGTGAACCATTGAGATACCGCTCATGGTGATTTTGGCATTGGCATAAAACTATCGGACTATGCTCATCCGAATGGGCGTGGGAGTGGCAATCAGCCCACCCCAGCATCTTTCACGGATCATGTCACATAATTGCTCATCTTGTCCTTCCAGCTTGAATCCTCTTTCTTTCATGAATGTCTTAGCTACAATTCGGTAGTACTCCTGTTGGGCTTCCAAACACAAAAATTTGTTGTGATCAATAATATACCCCCCCTGACTGCCAGAGGAAGATGAAGAAGAAGATGAAATGGAGCGAGCTCGCTTAGGACCCATTTACAGTGCATAGAGAAGGTAAAACTTTGCTTGAGATGGAGTGATAGCAGAAGCTTGGATTCTTCCCACACTAATTTCGCACAACCCTCTCTTGAAACCCTAGTTTATATCAGTGGATGAGAGCGTGGGTTTGAGCTTTGAACGTGGAGAGAATCGTGGGTATATGATGAGAGATGTACTACTTCAATTTGTAACTGAAAGAGTGGGAGAGACGTGTGTTATTGAGACTGAAATGATTGCACTTCTGTTATGATTCAATTGAGAGTCCGAATAATCCCCAACATGATTTTAAAACTTTTAAAACTATCTCAGATCAAGGCGTCATGTACTGCCATGATTTGTCAATGGGTATGTTCATGCATGGCGCCATGGTGACTTGACCTATTTGGATTCCTTTCCGCACGGGCGCGCGAATTCTCAAGCTTATTCATGCGCGACCGCGCGATGCAGAGTCTTGTACTGCTAACTCCGACTTCCAGTACTGCAAGTCAATGATGAATTCAAGTGAAGGTACCTTCATAGATAGCAAGACACATTGTTAAGGCATGAAGTACTGAGTACGTATGAATGACTACATAAACTCTATACTACATCACCCCTCTCAGTGCAAATTTAGCTACCCATTCAATTATGCAAAACAGATAAATTATCAAAAATGACAATAAGATGAACTAACTCCAGCAACCTAAACTGAATATATAGAAACAAAATAGAGGTAGAAATAATGGGTTGCCTCCCATCAAGCGCTAAGTTATAGTCAATGAGCTTGACTGTCTCTAAAGCTCATGCCAAAGAAAGAATTGAGGCGACTTTCTGTCTTTCCGCCTCACCCCTGAAATTACTGTCTCTTACTTTCATCAATGGCTTGACCTCCAAATCTGAATTTTCACCAGTTACACACCTCAACGGTTCATAGTTCACCAAATTCTGTACCTCATCATTTAAGACCCGATCCACCGAATCAACCTAAAAATATTCTTCTTCATTTGTTGGGAACTTCATTGCCTTAAAGACGTTAAAGGTAACCTCCTGGTCATGTACACGCATCGTGAGTTCCTCTTTTTGCACATCTATCAAAGTTCTGCCTGTGGCTAAGAATGGTCTCCCTAGTATGATTAGTATGCTTTTGTTTTCCTCGTAATCTAAAATGATGAAGTCAGCCAAAAAGATAAATTTGTCCACCTTCACCAAGATATCTTCCACAATTCCCCATGGATATGTGATGGATCTGTCAGCTAACTGCAACAAAATGTTTGTCGGCCTTGGAGCTGGCAATCCCAACTGATTGAATACTGACAAGGGCATCAAATTTATACTTGCCTCGAGATCACATAAACACTTACTGAAACTCATCTTCCCGATTGTGCACGAAATTGTGAAACTGCCCGGATCCTTTAGCTTCAGAGGTAACTTTTGCTGAAGCACTGCACTGCACTCCTCTGTCAAGCCTACTGTCTCAAACTCGTCTAATCTCCTCTTCCTTGACAATATACCCTTCATGAACTTTGCATAACTTGGCATTTGTTCCAATGCCTCAGCGAATGGTATGTTGATCTACAGCTTTTTAAATACCTCCAAGAACTTGCTGAATTGTTTATCTTCCCCTGCTTATTCAATCTTTGCGGATACGGTACCTAAGGGTGAACTGGTGGTCCTGAACTCATAATCTTCTCAGCTGAACTTGTTTAATCTTTCTCTTCATGCTAAACCTCAGAATTTTCCAGATTTTCTTCATCGCTAGCCAACCGCTTCGCTTGTGTGACTTCCTTAGTACAATTAGGGCGCAGCACGCGAATCGCCGTCGATGTCTGCAATATTTTTCCCAGACCTCAATGTGATCGCTTGGCACTGATCCTTCCCGTCTCTTCGTGGATTTGTCTTTGTATTACTTGGAAATGAACCTTGGGGCCTATTGTTAAGCATGCTCGCCATTTGCCCCATCTGAGTCTCCAAATTCTTAATAGCCACTGCTTGGCTTTTGATCATAACTTCCGTGTTTGCCATGTACTTCAACATCATCTCCTCCATTTTTGATTTCTTTTCTTGCTGAGGTGCAGCTTGAGTGTGATGTTGTTGTTGTTGAGAAAATCCAGGCGAAAATGGTGGTTTTGGTGTAAACTGTGGCTGAGATGGCTGTGATTGAAATTGTTGATTCGGCTGAAACTGATTCTGCTGATTCCCTTGGTTATTTGACCAACTGAAATTCGGATGATTGTGGTTGTTGGGGTGGTATGTGTTCTAAAACTGTCCTTGGTCTTTCTTGTAATTTCCCACATACTGTACCAACTCCGAGCTAATAGCACATTGATCCGTGGAGTGCGACCCCGCACAAATCTCACATAATGAAGGCAAATCGCTTTCACTTTGCTCTTCGCCAAACAGATCTATTTTCTTTGCCATCGCGCCATTTGTGCTTATTAACCGAGTAATAAAGATCTACCTCCAACACACCTGCAACCTTGGACTGTGGCATCCGAGATGTAGGATTCTAAAAATCATTTACAGCCATAGTCTCAATGAGTGTATAGGCCTCGTCATATCTCTTTGCCCATAATGCCCCTCCTGCAGCTGCATCTACAATAGGTCTCGACTGCCATCCCAATCCATTGCAAAATGTGTTGATAACCATCCAATCTGGCATGTCGTGATGTGGACAGTTCCTCAGCATCTCTTTATATCTCTCCCACGCTTCATATAAGGACTCACCCTATTTTTGTTCGAACTGAGAGATAGCTGTCCTCATCTTCGCCGTCTTAGCCATTGGGAAAAATTTAGCTAAGAACTTTTGTGCTAAGTCCTCCCATGTAGTAATTGATCCAGCAGGCAAAGAATGCAACCAACTCCTTGATTTATCCCTCAAAGAGAATGGGAACAACCTCAATTTAATAGCATCCTCCGTCACCCCGTTGTATCTGAATGTATCACAAATCTCAATGAAACTCAACAGGTGTTCATTCAGATCATCCAGTAAAGACCCCCAAATCGCTCTTAATTTCGCGCACCATCTGAATAGTGCCCAGTTTAATCTCGAATGTATTTGCTGCTATTGTGAAGACCCGGGTAAGGGTTTGGTTTTAAGAAATTCCGAGGACGGAATTTTTTTAAGGAGGGAAGAATGTGACAACCCGGAAAATCGAATTGTCCAGAATTTAAGTTTAAAGAATTAGTTATTAATAAAATGATTTTTTATTAATAATATTCTGTACTATGTGTTTATTAATCATTCTATAACCTAGAATGATTATTAATCGGGAGTATTCTGGCTATGAACTACACTATACGAGTAAGAATTTTTAAGAAGAAAATAAAATTTTTACGGGAACAAAAATATTTTCGGGGAAAAAGACGAAATAGGCACTATTCATCCATTTCTGCTCGGAGATTTATTTTGAATTTCCGAGAAAAGCATAATGATAGAATTCTGAGATGAGATGGAATATTCAATAATATTTCAGTTATGGCAAAAATGAAGTTTTCGCCTGCGGACTTAAAACCTAAGGGTTAGGAAAAGTGAGTCACGAGAATTTTATGATTTCGTATAATAATTAGAGTTATTATGCGTGAGAAATATGAGTATAAATACTAGTTATTATACGAGTATAGTACGAAGATTAGTACGACGTAGAATACGAATATCGTACAAATTATATACGAAGAGAATACGAGAATACGAGAATGGAATGCGTAGAATACGATTAGTCTAAATGGACTTTGAGTTCATGGACTTTGTAGAATCCAAGTAGACTTGGATTATATCAAGCCCAATGGAATGTGTAATCAAGCCTAGAGAAGGCCCAGTAAGAATTAATGTAAGGCCCAATGTTAGATTTAATTAAGCCCGATCCAAGAAAATTAACCGCGGATCGAACCAATGGGTCACCAGATGGGTAAAACCCATGGAGCAACCCATGCGGAAGACCCATGGGCATAAGGGGCGGCCACTTGGTCACCAAGTAAGGGTGGTGACCAAGTAAACTTGGTGGCTAAGCTTGGAATAGTAAGGAGGTGGGGGTGAGATGACTAAAATGCCCCTAACATTGGTTTTCTATAAATAGAAAGCTTAAGTTCATTATTTTGAGCTTTTGAAAATCCTACTCTTTGAGAGAGAGAGAGAGAGAGAGAGAGAGAGTTTGGATGGGAGAAGAAGAGGAAGAAGAATGAGGAAAAGCTAGCTCGAATGCACGCTTTGTCCGACGGAAGGAGATTAAAGAAGAACGGTAATCCGAACCCTAGTTTCTTCTAATTTTCTTTAAGTTTAATATGTTAAAAAACATAACTTAATGAAGATAAGAAGTAGATGAAGTTAAGAATGATTTCATATAGTTGAAATCATGAGAAAACGAAGAAATAAGAATTATAAATTTAGTTTATAAATTTCTTAAGGAAGTGTAAGATTCGTAAGGATTTTGAGCGATTCGAATGAATCTTATTAATGAGTTGGTAAAATAAGTAAGGAATGATGTTCTATAACATCAAATTCTAAGAAAAAGTAAAATTGTAATCCAAAATATCGATTAAAAACGAAGAACATGCGAAGAACGCGAAGAACGTTGTTGATGGACAAATTTAAAACCATCGTAGGATAATTATTGTTGATGGACAAGTTTAAAACCATCGCGTATAATTTAGTTTCTTATTTCTTGGTTAGGAACGTTAGAAACGTTCATGAAGAACGGATTAAAACTGAGCTATAACGAAGTTATGGCAAAATTTTTTATAAAAGATAAACGAGAATCAGAAAGTTAGTAAATGAACCCGAACGTATAGGGTTTCATAAGAATGTAAGAGAACGTAGAAAACATGAGTCGTGGACTCAAGAACGAACAAGTTCCGAGTTCGGATGACCGAATTACGGACGAACGAACGAAGAATGTTAATAACGTAAAACGAACAAAGGGCAAAGATTAAGCCAATTGAATGGCATGTTAACGGATTTAGAATGAAGTTCTATCTAAGGGTAATCGAAGTACGTAAGATAAGGAAGAAAATGTCTTTGGAACGACCTCGTTCCGAGTTATAACGAATAAGATATGAGATTTCAAAGTTTGCATCTCAAGCTTGTAAAAGACTTAGAAATTTTTTTCTAGGTTTCATGCATGGCGTCATAGCAATATGAAACTCGAAAGCCATTAGCTACTTCTAAGTGGCAATCATGAAGGCGAAAAGAAAGATAAGGGCACTAAGGCCGCTTACCAGTGCAGTAGGCAATGCCCAGAAATGAGATTTTTACTACTCAATTACTGGGGGATGTGCAAGAAAGAAATATGAACATGTAGTTCAACTAATGTAACACTTTATAAAGTGTATTAAACCTTTGATGAAGGTTGAATGAAAAGATTAAATGAGATTAAAAGATAAAGAATGTAGACATGGGTTACAAAATAAATATCCGGGGACCGTAGTCGCGATAATCGAACGTGAGGGATTGCTAGAATTGTGATTCCTTAAACGTTGATTGACTAGGGTAATGAATAACATTTCGATGTTATGTCATGGTCATGAGAGATTAATGTAAAGCTTTTAGACATTGTGAACGTAACGCTGTTGCGATGAACGATTTGGTCTTAGCATACAACAAACCGTATGGCTTTGACATTAAGAAAGACTAATGAACATGGGGTTCAGGTGACGAGTAATGAATGAAAGTAATTAAAACCTTAGATGAAGGTTGAATAGAATTAAGAGGTTTTAAGGTTTTAGAACCTGGGATTAAAAGATGTATGTTGTTATAGTTAGCTATATAATGATGTATGTTTAGAAGAAGATGGGATCGTGACGTACGGAATCCGGATGTGAGAATAGACCGGATTTCGGGGGGTTACAGCTATCGCCAGTCTGACTATGCTAGACTGAAGTCCATTAATATTCGGCATGAAGTAGTCTCTTAGAGCCCGGTGCTCTTCTCTTTGCTCCATTCTTTGTTCTTCTGTCATATCCGGTATAGTACCTTCTAACTGTGCTTGCAAATTTCTCCGCACACTTGTTTTCCAACCTTTTTCGTTAATATTATCCCGCGCTGGTATTAACTCAGAATTAGATGAATGCGTGTGCATAAAAATCTACAAGTACCTGCATCCAAAAACAAAAGCAAAAATAGAAATAAGATAAGATTAGATATGTCTAAGTCATACAATATAGCTTAAAATTGATGATAATTATTTAAATTTAAATGCCTATCCCCGACAACGGCTCCAAAAACTTGTTGCCTCTTTTTTAGTTCTAGCAAAAGAGCTCTAACTCATGCAAGCATACATGTGTCAACAAGTAATACAGAGTATATAGAGTATCGTCCCACAGAGAAAGTTGTTTAATTTAAACCACTATGCATCAACTAAATCACTATTTTTATATGCTTAAACTAAATATTATAATTGTGAATTACTCTAAATGTAAATAATAACTAAAATAAGAATAATAACGAAATAAATCAAATCTGGAAATAATGGGATCCTAACTTCATTTAATACTTCATCTAATTGTCACCATCATGCAAGATTGTTTACATATCACAGAAAGGTAGCCAAGAGCACTAATATAGACATAACCATTTTTCAATGTACTATGACCTACTTACATAGTACCCACAAGCGATAGACACCATGTAATCATCAATATAACCAAAATCAGTATATATCTATGTGAAATTGCAACCATATTGAATTTAGGCGCAAGCCCTTATTTTAACTCATACGGTGAAATATTATATGTCTATCTGGTTCACGAAATACACAAGCCATACAAAACAGCCCCATAAACGTATGCTATCATGATTATAATCCATACTCGCATGTTCATTTTCAATTCCATACAAGCACTTAAACGAATGGTGATCAAGCATTCATGCATGTAAAACAACCATGATAGAAATTCCTTATGATATGTAAAACAGTCCAGCAATCAAGCACGCAACTAAACTAAATATTAAAATCCGTTAGAATCCCATAATAGAGTTTAGTTCATGACTGAGCCAAAAGCCATTATGGGATCAAAGCAATACATAGACAATAAACAAACAATTGAAGAAGAGAGATAATAGAGTCGATCAAACCCAATTGCTGAATACAATCTACTAATAACGTTCAATTCCACATTAAAATCCAGCAACAAAATAGTAGTCGTCCACAATGATTAAAAATCCAACGACGAAATAGAAAATATGAAGGTTAGGCTTTGTTATACGTTGGAAATCTCCCAAAGTGTAAAACATAGTTTCCAATATGAAAAATACGTCAAAACTATTGAATGATATGTCTGACACCAGTCAGAATGGTTTTTAATTAACTACAACCCTTAAAATTAAAAATTAAAATAAAACAGCTCAGTAACATCAGTCATCGCGCGCGGCCGCACGTCCCTCCTTTGTAATCCTCGCATGGGCTCGCGTCTTCAAAATCTGGTCCATCCGGGTGCTCACGCGGGCGCGCGTCCTCAAGCCTATATAGCCGCGCGGCCGCGTAGCTTCTGCAATCTGCATTCTAGCTTTGCTTCTGATTCTGGTTCTGCAATATTGCTGCTGCTACTGATTTGTTTTGCTGCTCATTCCTTTCATGCTTGGTTCCCTTGCTCCACTAGATCCTCACGCCATGCATCCATTAGCCTTATGCCATCTAATACCACCATATTAAGCCATTTCCTGCACTTTTACACCAAAAGAGTTCTCAGTACATGCAATGCAAAATAACATGAAATGCAACTAAAACACACTAAAATGTACTTGAGATGGGCATCAATTCGCGTGAATTGATATTCAATAAGTAGGTATAAAACCCACTTATCATACGCTGTGCTTATTCTCAATTTTGTTCCCAAGCACTGTTGTAGTCGTTTCCAGAAATTTTATGTGAAACATGGATCTCTGTCTGATACAATGGACACCGGTGCACCATGTCTTAAAATAATTTCCTTCACGTACAGTTTTGCCAACCGATCTAGGTTAAATCTAATCTTGATTGGAAAAAAGTGTACAGACTTCGTCAATCGATCAACAATCACCCAAATGGCGTCGTAACCTTGCTGAGTCGTTGGAAGACCTACCATAAAATCTATTGTGATATGCTCCTATTTCCATTCCGGTATCTCCAACGATTGCAATAATCCGCTTGGCCTTTGATGTTCAGATTTAAATTTCTGACACGTTAAGCATTTTGCCACACACTCAGCCACATTCTTTTTCATATTCGTCCACCGAAAATGATGTCTAAGATCCTGGCACATTTTCGTACTCCCAGGGTGAATCGAATATCTTGAGTTGTGAGCTTCACTCAAAATTTTCTCTTTAACTTCTGGTACTAGCGGAACCCAAATTCTCCCTTCAAATCGAAGTAACCCTTCCAAATCGATTTTAAATTTATTTTTCTCACCTTCAGATACTTTTCTTCTTATCTCTTTACAGTTCTCATCCCGAAGTTGTGCATTCTTCACCTTATCTAACAACGTTAAACGGTTTCCCATCTGGAACAATTTTTCATCTGATTCTGCTGGATATTTAATTTCCAACTCCATCTTTGCCATTTCCGATACTAGCTTCTCCTAAGCAGTCAACATCATTAACTTCTCCCGTCCCTTCCTACTTAAAGCATCAGCAATAACATTCGCCTTTCCAGGATGGTAGAAAATCTCGCAGTCATAATCTTTAATCAACTCTAACCATTTTCTCTGTCTCATATACAAATCTTTCTGTGTAAAGATATACTTCAAACTTTTATGGTCTGTATATATCTTACACCTCTCTCCAGAAAGATAATGTCTCCAAATCTTCAGGGCAAACACCACCGCAGGCAACTCTAAGTCATGAGTCGGATACCCTTTCTCGTAATCTTTTAATTGACGTGATGCATACGCAATAACTCTATCGTTCTGCATAAGCACAAAACCTAGTCCTTTATGAGATGTGTCACTATACACCACAAAGTTCCCTATATCATCAGGTAATGACAACACAATTGCTGAACTCAACCTCTTATTTAATTCTCAAAAACTTTCCTCACACTTCTCCATCCAGACAAATGCCTTCTGAGTTAAATTCATCAACGGAGTCGCGATTTTGGAAAAGTCTTGAATAAAACGCCTGTAGTAACTTGCCAATCCCAAGAAACTCCTTACTTCTGACGGTGTCTTCGGTTGATCCCAGTTTATTACAGCTTCCACTTTTGATGGATCTACCAAAATTTCGTCCTTATTAATAACGTGCACGAGAAACTGTACACATTCCAACCAAAACTCACATTTTGAGAATTTAGCGTACAACTTCTCTCTCCTCAATGTCTCCAACGTCACTCTTAAGTGTTCAACATGTTCCTCCTTGGTTTTGGAATATACCAATATATCATCAATAAACACCACAACAAATTTGTCTAAGAATGGTTTAAACACCCTGTTCATCAAATCCATGAACGTCGTAGGTGCATTGGTTAAACTAAAAGACATAATCAGAAACTCGTAATGACCATACCGAGTTCTGAACGCTGTTTTTGGTACATCCTCCGGCCTCACCTTCAACTGATGATAACCACTCCTCAAGTCTATCTTTGAGAAATATCTTGCTCCCTTCAATTGATCGAACAAATCATCGATTCTTTGTAATGGATACTTATTTTTAATCACGCCCTTATTCAATTCTCGAAAATCAATGCAGAGCCGCATTGATCCATCTTTCTTCTTAACAAACAACACCGGTGCTCCCCATGGCGATACACTAAGCTGGATATACTTCTTATCGAGTAATTCTTGCCTTTGCACCATCAACTCTTTCATCTCTACTGGGGCCATTCTGTATGGTGCTTTAGATATCAGGGCCGTTCCTAGTAGTAAGTCAATCATGAACTCGATTTCTCGATCCAGCAGAAGTCCCGGCAAATCTTCTGGAAATACGTTTGCAAAATCTCTTATGACCGGTATCTCTTCTAACTTCACACTCTTCTTCTATGTATCAACTGTGACGCCCCCAAATTTGGACCTCCACATGGTCACTCGAATTCAGTTCATCACGTTCTTATGGTAACACCATAATAACTAAAATCACACATACACAACGGAAAATCTACTTTAGAATAATATACAATGATTTATTATAATTATTCCCCCAAGTCTCGTAACCTACAATGCTTAATAGATTACATAATAATATCAAATAAAGACTTATTACATAACCCTACTTAAGCTTAAACATAGTCTTAATACAAAGATAATAGATTTTAAACATAAAGGGACAAGCTAGTTTGGTAGCCTTGCCTTTCGCCTTGTCTGCTCCGAGACACCTCCCTATTCCTCCTTAATCAAAAAGGTTTAAATAAGCAAGGATGAGCACAAATTGCCCAGCAAGTAATATACAACAAGGGTAAAGAGTCTCATAACATAAGTTTGAAATATCAAAGTATCATCTCTAAGATTTTTCAGAGTTTTAGAATAATAACATGAATAATGAATATAACCAATTCTTGGAATAAGAACGATAATTCAATATAAATCAATAGAGATATATGAATTCAACGACTATCAATGTATCCAACTGAATAAACAATTTATACTGAGTAGTCACTAAGGACTATTGAACTTCCACTAGAGTTACCAATATTAAACTGATAACCCAAAAATATCAAGTACTATAGATGATCATTCAACAATACATTACGTTATGCATAACACCACCATAATATTCAATCATGTGTTGGGGTTTCCAACGACATACACTCCCCTTACCAAAAGGGTTGTCCAACTCAGTTTTCAAGATTTTCGCACCAATCAATTGGTTTGGACAGCTTTTATAAACATGCATATAGTCTAGCCGAATCAAATGGCGTCGACTTTTTCACAATATTCAAGAACAATACTAAGTTCAACATGAATAATAACTTTCACAAGAATTTAAGCATACTAGCTTCATTGAACAAATAAGCGGGATAACTTACATTCACAAGATAAGTTTAAAAGTAGGGTTTAAGGAACTTGCACAATCAAGAGTGAAGTTCAAGGAAACTCGCTCAATAATAATTAGAGTAAGTTTAGGGAACTTGCCTTAAGCGTAGTTTACCAAAATATCGCTTATCAATACACTTTCGAATCCTATCATAATGTGATACGCATATAGGATATTCATTAGTTAAACATATTCGATAAAAAATATTGATAATTATAGTCCAAGTGTACTCACACAACTCAATCAAGAAACCTTATACGTATGTCATTACGTAGCTCAGATCTATCGTTAGACTTCATCATTTTAAAAACACTTTGTCAATTCAAGCTAAGGTAGGTGTTAACATGCAAAGCTACCTTTGTCAGTGTATCATGAACATATATAATCATAATGAAGTTATACTAGCAAGCTATATACTTCAGAAATCACAGAAGTTACTTTCCAAGTTTGCAGAATGGCGCGGTCGTGCGACTCCCAGTTCAAACCAGGACTGAGCAACTATTTGCTTGGCCTAGCTTGCACATTCTTACATACATAACACATATTAACATGTTAAGGGTCCTTTCGCACTTTTCAAGTTTAATCTAGGTCCCGTCTTGCATAATACAGTTCTAAGTTGGATATCTCAACAAATTAAGCCCATTTAAGGTTATGAAATCATAAAGTCCACATGCTTGATTCTTAAACATATAAAGTAGTCATATAACTCATATTAGACATGCTTGTGAGTATTCATATCACATATGTGTATTTAACATTGTTTTGTTTTGAAAATGCTTCGTTTATGCTTCCTTGAGTTATGATACCTAAGCATGGTATATATACATTTATGATACCTAAGTGAGTCTAAGAGTATCATCAAACATGTTCATAAATATCAGATTCTAACTTTCAAGTAGCACGTTAACATTTACATTTAAAGTTCACATTTTCATTAGCAAAGCTTATTACTAAGTCCAACATAACCACGCTTCAATACGAAATCCCTATACTTGAGTTAGTATGTCTGACACGTATTTTAAAATCATACTAATATGCTTGCAAGATCAGAATGTGCATTACTTCAAGTTCATAATTTCTAGTTTTCTAAATCTAGAAGTTTTCTTGAAAACTTAACTTAAATCAAGCTAAAACAACGTACTATATTCAAAACAATATCTAACAACATGCTAGGGTTATTTATATGCTTAACCTAACTATCATAGCATGCTTAAAACAAATTAGAAACCTCAACTCAGCATCTAAGAATAGCACCACGTGCGACCACGCGGTTTTAGCCCACGGAAGTGGCGCGACCGTGCCACTTCGAGCAAACTAAAAAAAATGGCTCTGCTTCTGCAGAGCCTTAACACATGAGATGCAAAACCTGCAACCAGACCAGCTACCATGTTCCAAAACATGCGTACCAACTCAAATAACACAATGGCACGCTATTCTACATCAACTAACAGAGATTTCCTACGATTGCAAGAATTTAGACAAAACTCAAACTAAGAACAAAATTAGGGATTATACCTCCTTGATGCTTAAATTAAACTCTCTCACTACTCTAATTATACCTCTACAAAGCTCAACAACTCATACCCTCAATTCACACTTAATAGACAATTCAAGCAATCAGAGAATGGAGAAGGAATGGTGCTATATATAGAGAATAGAGTGTCCAGTTCATGGCATTACACCATGGTTTGATCCAATAGAAATTGAGAAGAAATGTGGGATAAAGAAGAGTTGGCCAACTTCCCATTTAATTACCCACTAGTAATTAATATCTCCTTAAAACTTTATTATTTCAAGTAGACTCACTTATTGAAATAATTTATAATTCTTTGACAGAGTATATCTTTTAATATTTCCACTCATGCTTATTGTCACATAAATAATTGTTTATGTAACTTATAATTTCTTACACTTTATTATATAGTTTATATATAGTTTATATATATATTACATAGCCATACTATTGTGTCACACCACATCTTCTTATTAATTGTAAGAATTATATAATATCACATGTCTTCATAAATTAAATAAATCATACCATTCTATTCATTGATTCTCGTATATAGCCATTAATCCTTATCACATTTGCTAACAATAATAATCATATATTATTAATTAATCAATATTCTACCACAACCATTATCAATTAATTAATATAATAATTTAATAATCACATATTAATTAATCCTCATTATCAAATGATTAATATACTACACATCAATTAACAATTAATAGTATACTACAACCACAATAATTAATATTACTTAATTGTTTACTTTATAATTCCATCGTTAATTAATATTACTGTTAATATTTCCCATCACCATGCCACACAAGGCTTCAATGAGTTCATCACAAAACTCCACACATCCTCAATTATTCAGTTATTTAATATAATTGAGTTATCTCATTTCATAACACGAAATTGTTCATATTCAAATAAATATTCATTTCCATTAATATATTTATTTAATAATACGTGAAAATTCTCGGGTATTACATAAACTATGTAGGCTAAGTATCCTACACATCCTTGTCTCAACAGCTTCTTGGCTTGCATCACCGTCAGACAACTTTCTTGTCGAGGTGACTTACTGCCATAAAACACTACCTTTGACGGAGTCATAAGGTAAAAACATTTATTTTCGCAATCAATTACTGCCCCGTAATTGAATACCCAATCCATTCCCAGTATGACATCAAATTCCCCAAGTTTAATTGGTATCAAATCTACCATCATCTCGTGACCCTTTTATAACCACTCTACAATTCTTGTATATAAATCTAATATGAATGACTTCCCTATTCGTAATCTTTATGCTTAAGGGAAATTGTGACGCCCCTGAATTCGGGTATCTTCCAACCCGACATATGGTGCTACACAGTATCCATAACTATACAATCATTCCATTGCAACACAACATAATGAATGTAATTACTATCTTTTATTACAATCAAAGTGTAATCCTTTCCTAGGTTCATAAACCGATTACATTGTTTGTTGTTCGTAATGTATAATACATACAAACATACTAGTTTATTACACGATGGTTAATTATCCATCTTAGCTTTGCCCTTATCTCTCTTAGCTTTCTTAGTACGTTCAACCTTAATTGATGTCATATAATTCACGCAAGAAGTGAGCATAACAAGCTCAGCAAGTTCAACAAGGAATAATATTAATACCACATTCTTGAATTATATGACAAATCAGACATAACTGAACAAATAATTATGAAGTATTATGAAACAGTAATACTTTAACAATTCATAACATCAATTCTCAAAGTATAGAATAGATTAGGAATTCGAACCGTCGATAGACTATGAACATTAGCTTTCGGTTTTCATACTTGAAAAGGACATCACAACACTAAGGCCGTACATCCGTATTACTTACGAGCACTTCTAGGTGATCAGCCCATAGTACTCTATGTTGATCAACATTCACCCGTTTAAGTTCTGGCAAACTTGTGTGCCCATCGAATAATCGATGAAAAATACTTTTGTTTGTTCATAGACAAACCTTACCTTCAAATCCGTACCAATTTCTTGGCATAGGATAACGTTAACGTTTCTATATAGAAAGATATGTATACAAATCAATCTATATCTTACGAGTAGTCTAGCCGAGTTAAAATTGGCATTGACCCTTTCTTTAAGATCAATCATGCAATTCAGTACAATGAATCACATATAAACTGACTAACTTCAAAGTTAGACAAGCGTTAAGAAAAATTGCCTTTCAGCGTCTCCAAATAACTTAATCGATTGATCACAACCTTTATATAATCTACATGATATATTGACATAACACACTGTAATTAGCTATCAAACAATTAATCACATTGTTTCTACGAACTTCTTTCTCTTCTATGTCTAAGTTAACTTTATTTCATTTAATAAAGTCAATTCGACTCATTACCCTTCATTCCGGCTTATTAACAATCTTACGTTATTATTCGGACTCTATCATCATTGGTGAAGTACCAATGTTGATTACCGATTATGGTTTACTAATTAAACGTTGTGTTCTTCGTTCATAAGTTAATAACATGCTTTCAATTCCTAAGTTCATTATTATATACATTAGTATATGTAATATAGGAATAGTTTTAGTATACTTATTAAGTGTATAGAATTAACTTATATAGGTCTCTGAACCTTTGAAGTTCAACCTAAGTTGTCTAACAAAGACTCTGCCTCGGCCATGAGTGGTCTTCTATATAATCTTCAAGGCCGTGGCGCCAGCCATTAGCATTAAGTTCCGGTCTCGACGTTGTGGCGCGAGACTCCTTCATATGAGTGGCGCTGCAAGCACGACTCTCAGAAGAGGGCAATGGCATCAGATCAAATACTGTGTACGGCACTTAAAGCTTTGATCAGCGCCACGGCGCGCACCTCAAAGACCGTAAAAATTTTGACAGTTAATAATTTTGGTGAACTTCCTAGATCCATAACTCCTTCGTTATAAGTCCGATTTGGTCCGTTCAAAAGCCTACAACTCATAAATCACATACTCTATGTGTTCATATAAGAATTCTACACTTTCAAATCCATTACCTCAAAATCCACTATTAAGTTCATTTTAAGCGTTCGTTAAACGCTAATGAGCGTTCAATACTCGTTTTCTTCGTTTTAAGTCAGAATTCTTGAGTCCATGACTCTTAAATACCCTATCTCACGTGTTGACATTGAAAAACAATGTTTTCAAGGCTCACAACAACTTCCGACTATCAATCCGGAATTTCTACGTTTTTGACGTTTAACGTCTATTTCCGTGAAATTCGCTATAACTTCATTACTAATGTTCTATAAGCCAAATCAAATTAAATACTCCATGGATTTCATATCTACATCCTAACCAAGCAAGATGCACATATTTAATTATTGACGGAGTTTAATTGTTCATCAACAATCAACCTCAACAATCAATATTTTCATGATTTAACCCTACATCAACTCTTATGATTTCTATGTCTTCATGACTTATAAAGATTGTATATATAATAAGTCATCCTTTTTCCTCCATAAGAGACATACACCACCAATTTATGATTCTTTATACCTAAAGAAATCAAAAGAGATTGAACTACTATTAAGGAATATTACTTTAAGGAATCTTGGTGTTCTTGAAAGAAACTCTAAAGCAAAACTTCAAAGTAGATTGGTGACTTAAGTCTAGCTTTTTCTCTCTCTCAATATATGTTGAATACTCTTGGAAAACCAAAAATAAACAACAATTTCCTTCTATTTATAGACAATTGAAATGGAGGGCAAAATAGGCATTCTCCCTCACCTCCTTACTATTCCCTACTTTATCACCAAGTAAAATACTTGGTGATCAAGTAGATTTATTTTCTTTCACACCAAGTGGCCGGCCCACCATGCCCATGGGTCATCCCCATGGGTTGCCCCATGGGTTTTACCCATTCGGTGACCCACCGGTTCGATCCATGGTTCGGTTTTCTTGGATCAGGCTTAATCATTCTAACATTGGGATTTAGCTTGGGCTTAATCACTTAATACCTTGGGCTTACATACTCAATTACTTGGACGTGGCATAATCCAAATATAATTGGATCACTCTAAGTCTTAACCTTAATTCCATAATACCAATCATATTCTATACATATAATTCACGTATTCTTTCCATATAATACTCGTATGATAATCGTATTGTACTTTGTATTAACTCCTCGTAGTATACATAGATACTAAATAGTATCATACTTGCATAACACGCTTTATCATTACCACAATTCCTTCTACGCGTCTCATTTCCTTCTCGGAAATCATTCTACTCAACCCTTAGGTTTTTAAGTCCGCAGGCAAAAACTTTGTTTGCCATAAATGAAATATTATCAAATATTTCATCTTATCTTAATATTCTATCATTACGTATTTCTCGAAATTTCAAAATAATTTACCGAGCAGAAACGGATGAATAGTGCTTTTACGGGAATTTCTCGAAAAACATTTATTTTTGTCTTGGAAATTCTAAACAATAAATTCTAGCACATAGCCAGATTACTAACCACATTCGCACATTATAGGTCATAGAATGACCTTCACATAGCTTACACACAAAATAAATCAATTAAATTCATTTAATTCACATAATCAAATAAAATTTAATCATCATAAAAATCCAATTTTCTCGGGTGTTACATTCTCTCCCCCTTATAAGGGTTCTATCCCCAGAATCTCGTTTATAATTACATAAACAAATGAGGAAAATTTTCCTTCATTTTATTTTCAAGTTCCCACGTTGCTTCTTCAGCATTGTGATTTCTCCATAACACCTTTACTGAAGTTATTACCTTATTTCTTAAAACTTGTTCCTTCCTATCAATAATTTGGATTGGAAATTCCTCAAATGATAAATCTTTTTCTATCTGGATAGATTCATACTCTATTACGTGTTTATAGTCCGATTTATAAGGATGGAACACAGACACGTGAAACACATTATGAATGCGTTCCATTTCTGGAGGTAAGGCTACTTCATAAGCTACCTCTCCTACCCTTCTTAAAATCTCAATAGGTCCTATAAACCTTGGACTTAACTTCCCTTTCTTTCCAAAACGTATCTTTCCCTTCCAAATCGATACTTTCAGAAAGACAAAAGATCCTACGTCGAATTTTCTCTTTTCTCTGTGAGGATCTGCATACTTCTTCTGCCTATATTGGGCTGCTACCAATCGAGCACGTATCATCTTTACCATGTCCGCCGTTTGTTGTACCATCTCAGGTCCCAACATCCGACGTTCACCCACCTCATCCCAACACAATGGAGTTCGGCACTTTCTTCCATACAACGCTTCGTAAGGCGGCATGCCTATACTAGCGTGAAAACTATTGTTGTACGAATATTCCACCAATGGTAGATAGTCGTCCCAACTCCCTTTGAAATCCATAACGCAAGATCGTAACATATCTTCAAGTGTTTGAATTGTCCGTTCACTCTGCCCATCCGTCTGAGGATGATACACCGTACTCAATCTTAACTGCGTTCCCATTTGCTCTTGTAAACTCCTCCAAAAGTTTGATGTGAATCGTGGATCACGATCTGACATAATCAAAACCGGTACTTCATGTCTAGACATAATTTCCTTGACATACAACTTAGCTAATTGTTTTAGGTTATACCTAACTCCTATTGGTAGAAAATGAGCCGATTTCGTCAATCGATCCACTATCACCTAAATAGCATCGTATCCTTTCCTTGTTGTTGGTAGCCCCACCACAAAATCAATTGTGATGTGCTCCCATTTCAACTCTGGAATTTCTAATGATTGCAACAACCTACTCGGTCATTGGTGTTTAGCTTTAACCTTTTGACACGTTAAGCACCTACTAACATATTCTGCTATCTCCCTTTTCATATTTGGCCACCAAAAGTTCTGACGAAGGTCTTGATACATCTTCGTACTACCAGGATGTATCGAGTACCTCGAACTATGAGTCTCCTTCATTATCTCCTCCTTTAATTCGGAATCATTTGGAACCCAAATTCTTCCTTCAAAACGAAGTAATCCCTCCTTATCAAGGTTATACTTAGTCTTTTCTTCATCTTCTATCCTCTTCTTCATATGCTCGCATTCCTCATTACTCAATTGTACTCCCTTAACCCGTTCCAGTATAGTCGGTTGAGTCTCCATAGAAAATAACATCTCCTCTGTTTCCTCCGGTAACTTAACTTCTAACTCCATTCTTGCCATCGTTGTTATCAACTCATTCTGAGTTGTTAACATTGACAGTTCCTCTCTACCCTTCCTACTTAGGGCATTAGCTACTACATTTTCTTTTCCTGGATGATATAAGATATCATAGTCGTAATCTTTTATTAGCTCCAACCACCTTCTCTGTGTCATGTTCAACTCCTTCTGTGTGAAGATATATTTTAGACTTTTGTGGTTCGTGTATATCTCAAACTTCTCACCGTAAAGATAATGCCTCCATATTTTCAAGGTAAAAACTACAGCTGCCAATTCCAGATCATGAGTAGGATAGACCTTCTCATAATCCTTTAATTGACGTGACACATACGTAATGACCTTGCCATTCTGCATGAGCACACAACCCAGTCCTTTATGCGAAGCATCGCTATATACTACAAAGTTCCCTGTATCATCTGGTAATGACAATACAAGTGCCTCACTTAACCTCTTCTTTAGTTCCTGAAAACTATTTTCACATTTTTCAGTCCACGTGTACTTCACCGACTTCCTTGTCAGATTTGTCAACGGAGTAGCTATTTTAGAAAAGTCCTGGATGAACCTTCTATAGTATCCCGCCAACCCCAGAAAACTTCAAACCTCGGTTGGCATTTTCGGTTGCTCCCACTCATTAACTACTTCTACTTTTGCTGGATCCATGGAAATATCATCTTTGTAAATAACATGTCCTAGAAACTGCACTCGCTCAAGCCAAAATTCACACTTTGTGAATTTTGCATATAACTTTTCCTTCCATAGTGTTTCCAACACTTTTCTTAAATGTTCAGCATGATCTTCTGACGTCTTAGAGTAGACTAGAATATCATCAATCAACACTATGACGAACTTGTCCAAATACTGCTTGAACACTATGGTCATCATATCCATGAATGCAGCTGACGCATTAGTCAACCCAAACGACATCACCAGAAACTCGTAATGACCATAACGAGTTCTGAACTCCGTCTTAGGTACATCCTCCTTCCTCACTTTTAACTAATGATACCCCGTGCGCAAATCTATCTTAGAAAAATACTTTGCCCCTTTCAACTGATCAAATAGATCATCGATCCAGGGCAATGGGTATTTATTCTTAATCGTTAACTTGTTTAACTCTCGATAGTCGATACAAAGTCTTAACGACCCGTCCTTTTTCTTTACAAACAATACCGGTGCTTCCCATGGAGACACACTCGGTTTAATGTACTTTCTGTTTAATAGTTCCTGTAATTGAACCATTAACTCCTTCATCTCTATTGGTGCCATTCGATATGGTGCCCTTGAAACTGGTGCCGTACCCGGCAACAGATCAATTATAAACTCAATCTCCATGTCCGGTGGAATACTTGGTAATTCTTCCGGAAATACATCCACGAACTCTTGAACTATAGGAATCTGGTCCAAGGATGTCCCCACTCTTTGGGTATCCACAACATGGCACAGATAACCTACACACCCTTTTCTCAACATCTTCCTAGCTTGTGTCATCGATAGACAACAAGAGCGTCTCGGTGATTTACTACCGAAGAACACTACCTTGGTTTTCTTAAAAAGCCGAAGGTTCACACTTTTCCTATGGCAATCTATTATTTCCTTATGGTTAATCAACCAATCCATACCAAGAATTACATCGAATTCTTTTAACCTTATCGATACCAAATCTATCAATAACTTATTACCTCTAATATCTACGCAACAATCCTTATGAATATGTTCAATGGGGATTATCTCTTCGTTTGCTACCTTAACGTCTAAAGGTATTGCTAACTTTTTAGGGATTAAACCTAATCGCTTAGCAAATCCACATGCTATAAAAGAACAAGTAGCGCCCGAGTCAAATAACACATAAGCATTTATTTCATTGATTAGAATGATACCTGCTATTACATCCGATGATGCAACCATATCTTGGATAGTCATTTTAAATGTACGGGATGAGGGTCTACCCACTGATGGTGTTGGTCCAGTAATGGCTAATTTACCACTACTAGAACCCTTATTTCCCTCTAACCCTTTCTTCGGGCAATTTCTTGCCATGTGGTCCAACGATCCACAGACAAAACACCCATGGTTTTTCTTAGGGTTAGGATAGTTGGGTGACAGATGTCCCTCCTACCCATAGTTGTAGCAAACTGATTTCCCCTTTAAATAGACTCCCATATGAGCCTTTCCGCATGTCTTGCATGCCTCCGTCCTACGCTTAGGATCTCACTATTTTACCCCAGTATTCCCAGGGTTGAAACTCTTCCTCTTAGGCATGTTGTCACTCCCGCTGGCAACTTCTACCTTACTTCCTCCCTCTACTTTTTTCTTGTTCTTCCTTTCTTTGTGATACTGAGACAATGCCTCACCACCACCTTTAGCTATTATCGCTTTTTCCAGAATGGTCCCATAGGAAGCACTTTGAAATACCGATATCCTACTGTAGAGCCAGGGTTTCAAGCCATACTCAAACCGACGCGCCTTCCTCTCTTCTGTGTCCACCTGATGTGGAGCAAATCTTGCCAATTCATTAAATTTGGCAGCATATTGGGGAACTGTCATATCCCCTTGTTTAAGTTCCAAGAACTTAATCTCCATTCTACCTTGCATGCTAGTAGGGAAGTAGTTCTCGAAGAATACCTTCTTGAACTATTCCCATGTAAATGCCTCGGTTCTAGCCTCACCCTGGTGAGCCTCCCACCAGTAGTTGGCTTCCCCCTTCATCATGTAAGTCGCAAAAGAAATCTTTTGCGCCTCACTTACGTTTGTAATAACAAACGCCTTCTCTATCTCTTTTACCCATGTCTAGGCCTCTAAGGGGTCCGCCGTTCCTCAGAACTCCGGAGGACCCACTCTTGAATTCCTTAAAGGTAGTTGTTCTTGCTACCCTAGTTGCTACGAGAATTCCTCCCCCAACTTGGTTAAATGCTGTCGTTAATAAATTAACGAACTCTTGCATAGGGTTATTAGGACCCTCCTGATTTTCAATATGAGACTCGGTCTCTTGGTTACTGTAACGATCAAGAAATTTGTAATTTAATTCAAATATTTATAGAATTAAATAAATATTTAAAATAATTCA
Organism: Panax quinquefolius; assembly: GCA_020205615.1. Classification (NCBI taxonomy): domain Eukaryota; kingdom Viridiplantae; phylum Streptophyta; class Magnoliopsida; order Apiales; family Araliaceae; genus Panax; species Panax quinquefolius. The sequence continues at coordinate 35,889,292 of CM035168.1, read as the reverse complement.
TTTATTGAGGAAAATAAATATTTTATGAATTGTCATGAATAAATTTAGTAGCTAAATTAATTAATGTTAATTGAATCGAGTAATGATAATTTTATTTGTTGGATTTAATTTAAGGAGATAATTAAATTAAATCAATTGCTTAATATTTAAGAAAATAATTAAATTAAATGAATTATTTAATTTAATGGAAATTAATGAATTAGATAAAGTAATGTGTCTAATTTATTAATTAAATTAGATATATAATTATTTATTATAAGAATAATGATAATAAGAATTTTATTAGTATTTATTTAAATTAGCTAAACTAAAGTTATTTAAATTAATCAACTACAAGTGTGACATAAAACTATATAATATAAATGTTATTAAAATAATTTAGTTGGGAGAGTTTTTGTTTAGCCAAACATGGCTTATGGCCTTTGGCATTATTCCAACTGATGAGTCTTTTTATTTTTCTAACGTAAGGGAGCGTGGGAGTGGTCATATTTTTCTTACGCATATTATTTTCTAAGGCTTGCTAACAGAGGAAGAGAGAATTGCTGAGTTTTGAGGTTGAGGAATTGAGAGAATAATCTTTGTGAGTTTGTCAAGGGAAGGAAGAGACTCACCATCTTGTGCTAATCAAGAAGATTAAGGTATACTTAACTCCTAAATCTCTAAATTTTAGTTTTATCTGAATTCTCTGTAAATTGATTTTGTTGAATTGTTGTTTCAAACGTGATTATGTGATGTTGGTTATATTGTATAATCTGTTGTCATGATGTATCAGTGTTGTATCAGTTATTCAATTTGTGGGAATTGGGTTTATAGGAGGGAATTAAAATATCAATGTTATGTTCGTATAAAATGGCTTTAGAAAGTACCAAATTTATCGTCCAATGTGTGTTGTAATCTGTAAATTGATGCTTGTATATGGTAGTTCATTGAGATACGGACATAACGTAATTCGAATGGAATGATTTGGTCAAGTAACGAGTTCACAATGATGATTTTTGGACAGACTATCAAAAATGGAGTTTTATGTGAAAAACATGAAAATTGAGAAATTAAAATAGTTTAATTTGATGTTTAATTGTTCTAAGTTAATGAATATGTGAGGAAACATGTATGTGTTAGTTTTATATCAGTTGGATGTGCTAATTTAACTGTTTGATGGGTGAAATTTATGTTTGTTGGTCTAAAAACGGCTACTATTCAATGCCGCCTCTCTCTGCTGTCTAAACTAAACACAGTGCAAATGCTTGCTTGCCCAAGGCAAAAAAGCAACACAATACAAGCTTCCCACAGAGTCTGCTACCAGGCTCAAAGCCTAAAGTGTGGCGCAATTTGCACCACATCTTGAACTGAGACAATGAGGTCTGCTTATTGGCAGATCATGCGTAGTGGACTTATATTAGTTTAGCATGCATGTTAATGATGTTGAGGCATAATATAAACCACAATAACAGATTGTCATGCGTTGTTATATAAAGTGTAAAAGAATTTAAGTGATTACTTGAATAAGTTATGTAATGAACCAAATGTGATGTTTTCAAAAGTTGAATATAAATGATAAGGTTTATAGTGTGATTTCAGAATCGTTAAGGTGTTAACTAACGTGGTTAGGTGCTAGGTTAGGGTTATGACCTAAATGATGGTTTAAACCCTAAAAGATAATATTCATACAATTAATTATTGTTGCGATTTCAATGATATGTTTAGGATAATTGGAGATTATTTTACATTTGTGTAGCTTACAATCAAGGAAAGTTCTCTAGCCCCACTTTTATAATTGTGCAAGTTTCTAAACCATATCTCCTTACGATTGAGCAAGTTCTTAAATCTTAACTCTTTACATTGAGAAAAGCTTTCTAATTTCATTCTTTTCGTATTGAATGCAAGTCTCCATTTCTATAATATTATTGTGCAAGTTCTTAAAATTGAGCAAGCCTAATCTATCTTGATTATGTTTGTATAAGCTCTTGTGACCTGTTTTGTTACCTCGAATGAGTTTCACATTCACTTATGAGAATTTTATTTTAATGAATTATGTTAAAGAATTGTTTTATTTTATGTGATGTATTCTGCAAACTTATGTAATAATTTTAAGGTTAGATTACCTGGGATTTAATTCGAGATGATGATGTAACCCTTTAATGGGAAAGATTATTGTTTAAGTTATTTTAATTATGTCTTCATCCTTTATTATGGGTAGTTAGATGTAATAGTTTTTGATAAGTGAGCACCAAATCCTGTGGGAATGGAGTACCTGGATTTGGGGGTGTCACAGGTTGGTATCAAAGCTTTAGGTTATGAACCTTAGGTGGGGAAACCTTAGGAAGTAACCTTTAAGGAAATAAAAAACATAGAGGTGTTCAACTCTTATCGAGTTTTAAGGAATGGATTAAGGTATCCATTGAAGTTAAATAATAAAAGACATTATGTGCTATGTGTTAATAACTTATGTGCTCGCGAGTATCGAAAAATGTTAAGTAAAACTTAAAATATTTTGTTGTCAGGATGTCTAACGAAGGAGGATCCAGTCCAGCTAGAGAGGTGATACCTCAGATTCCTATAGATGATGAGCCCCGGGATATTCACGTAGTGCGGGAGCAGTTGATCCAAGAGGATGTGCCTGTGACCGATCCCGAGGAGGATAGTTCTGAGGAGGTAGAAGAGGATGATGAGGAGGAGGATCCTGAGGAGTTTCCACCAAACTCCATATCGGCCGAGATGTATGATGCTTTGTATGACCGTAACATAGAGTTACAGGACGAGGTTGAGGAGCTGAAGGAAATGGTTGAGATGCATCATGCTTCGATGGAGTAGAAGGATGCAAAGATTCAGGAACTTGATTCGAAACATGGAAACACGGAGTGGGATCTGGTTCATACAAAGGTTCAGCATGAAGACCTATTGGTAGTGCACGAGAAGCTGAAGACTGACATGGAGAAATTGAAAGATGATTTCAAGGAGGAATCAGCTAAGCGTGCAAGAGCAGAGGATGTTTAGATGAGGGCGACTCAACGTGCAGACCATGCTGAAGCTAAGGTCCAAGTGAAGAAAGCCAAGATGAAGGAGATGGATTATGCTTTTAATTCGGCGATTGATAGGGCCCAGGATCGAGTCTATTATTATCCACCTCAGTTTGAGAATTCGCTGTGGTTCGTGATGGATCGCAGAACGGCGTATCGTATCATAGAGGAGGAACGTCGGGAAGCCCTACGACGTCTTAATATACCTAGATAGAATAAGATAGATAAGAATGTGTGGTTAATTATGTGAATAAATAAATTGTGAATCCCTTATTTTGAGATGAATAAAGGGATAATATGAGTATGTAATCCTGAAACTTGTCTAGTTTAGGAAAGTGAATGTTTATAGCAGATATGCTATCTTTATCATGTTCTAAAATGTTATGGATAAATAAAATATTAAAGTTTACTTGAAATGTTATGTGTTAAAGCTTTAATTTTGGAATGTTTAAGTTAAACTTTAAATACCCAAGAAGTTGAGTAATGAGCTAATAAGCGTATATTCTAACAGAAAATTCCTCCTAGAAGAAGACAACCACGTCAACAAGCACCGCCGGAGGGGTCTACTAATAATAACAACGAGACCAACGCTAATCCGGTTCAGTAGCTGGTAGCTCTGTTGACGGGTGCACTTGCGAATCAACCGCAAGCTCAAGTCACGACATTCAAGGAATTCAAAGCGGTTGGACCGCCAGAATTTCAAGGGTCTATGAATCCAGTGGAAGCCCAAACCTGGATCATGGAAATGGAGAAGGTGTTCGACGTTGCTAGTGTTAACGAAGATCAAAAGACTGTGTTCGCAACGTTTATGCTGAAGTCTGAAGCTAGCTGCTGGTGGCAAGCAAATAAGGTTCGTGGAGGACAAGGAGTGATAGCATGGGATAGATTCAAAGAAATGTTTTTCGAAATGTATTTTCCAGTGAGTTCTTGAAATCAGCTGGAAGTGCAATTTCTGGAGTTGAAGCAAGGAACGATGACGGTGCCGGAATATGTTGCGAAGTTTAACGAGTTGGCAAGGTTTGCCACATATTAAGTCAATACTGATGAACGTAAAGCAAGAAGATTTGAACAAGGATTGAAGCCCTGGCTTTACAGCAAGGTTTCAATGTTCCAAATTGAACACATTTCTTGGTTGTCTTTGGAGAAGGAAATTATCGCGGAAGGTGGAAGCGATGCTTTGACCAAGAACAAAAGAAGAGGAAGAGTGACAATGAGAATAAGGTGGGTGGAAGTAACGTTAAAAGTAATAATCAGAAGAGGAAATGGAGTGAGAATTCAACTACGGGAGGACAACAAGGGAATCAACAGAAGAAAAAGTTTGAGGCTTGTGCAACGTGCGGGAAGAACCATACTGGGGTATGTTTGAAGGGAAAGCGGATGTGTTTCAACTGTGGTCAGGAGGGACACATTGCACCGAACTATTTTAGTCCGAAGAAAGGAGCATGTTTTACCTGCGGTTCGAAGGATCACATGGCTCGTGATTGCCCTAAGAAGCCAGCGGGAAATGCAAGTGGCAGAAAAGGAAACAACAACGGTGGTGGTGCATTGACTATCACTAGACCAGCTCAATCAAGCCGACCTACTGTGAGGACTTTCAATATGACTGTGCAGGATGCTGTACAGTCAAAGGATGTTGTGTCAGGTATCATTCCGATTAATGGTATTAATGCTTATGTACAATTTGATTCGGGTGCTACTTATTCATTTATATCCGATGAATTTGCTCAGAACTTAGATTTGCCTCAGGAAGAATTAGAATTACCCTTAAGTATAGAGATTGCGAATAGGGATGTGATTCCTGTTAAATTCATATATAGGAATTATAGAGTGGTTATAAAAGGTCATGAGATGATGGTAGATTTGATACCAATTAGACTTGGTGAATTTGATGTTATATTGGGAATGGATTGGTTATTTAATTACGGAGCAGTAATTGATTTCCAAAGGAAGTGTGTTAACCTTAAGACTCCATCAAAGGTTGTGTTTTATGGTAGCAAGTCACATCGACAAGCAAGTTGTTTGACGGTTATGCAAGCCAAGAAGTTGTTGAGACAAGGATGTGTAGGATACTTAGCCTACATCGTCGATACGCAGAAGAAGAGTTCGAGGTTGGAAGAGATACCGATCATAAGAGATTTTGCAGATGTATTTCTAGACGATTTTCCGGGTCTTCCGCCGGATCGACAAATCGAGTTCGTGATTGACTTACTACCAGGAACGGCCCTGATATCTAAAGCACCGTACAGAATGGCCCCGGTAGAAATGAATGAGTTGATGGTACAATTACAAGAATTGCTTGACAAGAAGTATATTCAGCCAAGTGTTTCACCGTGGGGAGCACTGGTGTTGTTTGTTAAGAAGAAAGACGGATCAATGCGGCTCTGCATTGACTACCAAGAATTGAATAAGGTCACAATTAAAAATAAGTATCCATTACCTAGAATCGATGACCTGTTCGATCAGTTGAAGGGAGTGAGATATTTCTCTAAGATAGATTTCAGAAGTGGTTATCATCAGTTGAAGGTGAGGCCGGAGGATGTACCAAAAACAGCGTTCAGAACTCGGTATGGTCATTACGAGTTTTTGGTTATGTCTTTTGGTTTAACTAATGCACCTGCAGCATTCATGGACTTGATGAACTGAGTGTTTAAACCATTCTTAGAAAAATTTGTGGTGGTGTTTATTGATGACATATTGGTATATTCCAAAACCAAAGAGGAACATGTGGAACACTTGAGATTGACGTTGGAGACGTTAAGAAAAGAGAAGTTGTACGCTTAGTTCTCAAATTGTGAATTTTGTTTAGAATGTGTACAGTTTCTCGGACACGTTATTGACAAGGATGAAATTTCGGTAGATCCATCAAAGGTTGAAGCGGTAATAAACTGTGATCAGTCGAAGACACCGTCAGAAGTGAGGAGTTTCTTAGGATTGGCAGGATACTATAGGCGTTTTATTCAAGACTTTTCCAAGATAGCGACTCCGTTGACGAATTTAACATGGAAAGCGGTTAAGTTTGTTTGGACAGAGAAGTGTGAGGAAAGTTTTTGAGAATTGAAGAAGAGGCTTAGCTCTGCACCTGTGTTGTCATTACCTGATGATACAGGAAATTTTGTGGTATATAGTGACGCATCACATAAAGGACTAGGCTATGTGCTTATGTAAAATGGCAGAGTTATTGCGTATGCATCACGACAGTTGAAAGATTATGAGAAGGGGTATCCGACCCATGACTTAGAGTTGGCAGCAATGGTGTTTGCCTTGAAAATTTGGAGACATTATCTTTATGGAGAGAGGTGTGAGATATATACCGACCATAAAAGTCTGAAGTATATCTTTACACAAAAAGATTTGAACATGCAACAAAGAAGATGGTTGGAGCTGATCAAAGATTATGATTGTGAGATTTTCTACCATCCCGGAAAGGCGAATGTTGTTGCTGATGCCTAAAGTAGGAAGGGACGGGAGAAGTTGATAATGTTAACTGATCAAGAGAAACTAGTGTCAAAAATGGCTAAGATGAAGTTAGAAATTAAATATCCGACAGAATCTGATGAAAAGTTGTTCCAGATGGGAAACAGTTCAACGTTGGTGGATAAAGTGAGAAATGCGCAACTTTAAGATGAAGACTACGAAAAGATAAAATAGAAGATATCTGAGGGTGAGGAAAACAAATTCAAAATCGATTCGGAAGGGTTACTTAGATTCGAAGGTAGAATTTGGGTTCCGCCAGTACCGGAAGTTAAAGAAGAAATTTTGAATGAAGCTCACAACTCTTGATATTCAATTCACCCTAGGAGTACAAACATGTACCAGGATCTTAGGCATCATTTTTGGTTGTCGAATATGAAAAGGGATGTGGCTGAGTGTGTGGAAAAATGCTTAACGTGTCAGAAAGTTAAAGTTAAACATCAAAGGCCAAGCGGATTGTTACAACCGTTGGAGATACCAGAATGGAAATGGGAGCATATCATAATGGATTTTGTGGTAGGTCTTCCAACGACTCAGGAAGGTTACGATGCCATTTGGGTGATTGTCGATCGACTGACGAAGTCGGCACACTTTTTGCCAATTAAGATTCAGTTTACACTAGATCGGTTAGCAAAGCTATACATGAAGGAAATTATGTCAGGACACGGTGTACCTGTGTCCATTGTATCAGACAGAGATCCACGTTTCACATCTAATTTCTGGAAACGATTACAAGAATGCTTGGGGACATAGCTGAGAATGAGCACAGTGTACCATCCTCAAACCGATGGACAAAGTGAGAGAACCATCCAAACACTAGAAGATATGCTCAGAGCATGTATCATGGATTTCAAGGGAAATTGGGATGACCATCTGCCATTGGTGGAATTTGCTTATAATAATAGTTATCACGCGAGTATTGGCATGCCGCCTTACGAAGCGTTATACGGCAGGAAATGCAGAACTTCGTTATGTTGGGACGAGGTAGGTGAACGTCAGCTATTGGGTCCAGAATTGGTGCAACAGACTGTCGAAATAATCAAGGTTATTCGAGCAAGATTGATCGCAGCACAAGATAGACAGAAGAAATATGTCGATCAACATCGACAGAATCGAGAATTCGATGTTGGTAGTTATGTTTTCTTAAAAGTGTCTCCCTGGAAGGGGAAAATTCGATTTGGCAAGAAAGGGAAGTTGAGCCCTAGATTTATAGGACCTTTTGAAGTGCTCCAACGAGTCGGTGAAGTGGCGTACGAGGTAGCTTTACCTCCAGAGTTGGAGCATATTCATAATGTTTTCCATGTCTTGGTATTGAGACCACATAAGCCTAACTATAATCATGTTATAGAGTATGAGCCCTTACAATTTGAGAAAGATTTATCATATAAAGAAGTCCTTGTTCAAATTGTTGACAGAAAAGAGCAAGTACTGTGGAATAAGGTGATACCTTCTATTAAGGTAATCTGGAGAAACCACAATGCTGAGGAGGTTACGTGGGAACTTGAAAGCGTTATGATGAAGAATTATCTTCAGTTGTTTGCTTGATTTTGTATAGCGATTCTGGGGACAGAATCTTGTTAAGGAGGGAAGAATGTAGCGAATAAATTTTTCGAGTTGTGATTTTGGGGATAGAATCCTTTTAAGGAGGGAAGGATGTAACGATCGAGAAATTTGTAATTTAATTCAAATATTTATAGAATTAAATAAATATTTAAAATAATTCATTTATTGAGGAAAATAAATATTTTATGAATTGTCATGAATTAATTTAGTAGCTAAATTAATTAATGTTAATTGAATCGAGTAATGAAAATTTTATTTGTTGGATTTAATTTAAGGAGATAATTAAATTAAATCAATTGCTTAATATTTAAGAAAATAATTAAATTAAATGAATTGTTTAATTTAATGGAAATTAATAAATTAGATAAAGTAATGTGTCTAATTTATTAATTAAATTAGATATATATTTATTTATTATAAGAATAATGATAATAAGAATTTTATTAGTATTTATTTAAATTAGCTAAACTAAAGTTATTTAAATTAATCAACTACATGTGTGACATAAAACTATATAATATAAATGTTATTAAAATAATTTAGTTGGGAGAGTTTTTGTTAAGCCAAACATGGCCTTATGGCCTTTGGCATTATTCCAACTGATGAGTGTTTTTATTTTTCTAACGTAAGGGAGCGTGGGAGTGGTCATATTTTTCTTACGCATATTATTTTCTAAGGCTTGCTAACAGAGGAAGAGAGAATTGCTGAGTTTTGAGGGTGAGGAATTGAGAGAATAATCTTTGTGAGTTTGTCAAGGGAAGGAAGAGACTCACCATCTTGTGCTAATCAAGAAGATTAAGGTATACTTAACTCCTAAATCTCTAAATTTTAGTTTTATCTGAATTCTCTGTAAATTGATTTTGTTGAATTGTTGTTTCAAACGTGATTATGTGATATTGGTTATATTGTATAATATGTTGTCATCATGTATCAGTGTTGTATTAGTTATTTAATTTGTGGGAATTGGGTTTATAGGAGGGAATTGAAATATCAGTGTTATGTTCGTATAAAATTGCTTTAGAAAGTACCAAATTTATCATCTAATGTGTGTAGTAATCTGTAAATGGATGCTTGTATATGGTAGTTCACTGAGATACGAACATAACATAATTTGAATGGAATGATTTGGTCAAGTAACGAGTTCACAATGATGATTTTTGGACAGAATATCAAAATATAGAGTTTTATGTGAAAAACATGAAAATTGAGAAATTAAAATAGTTTAATTTGATGTTTAATTGTTCTAAGTTAATGAATTTGGGAGGAAACATGTATGTGTTAGTTTTATATCAGTTGGATGTGCTAATTTCACCGTTTGATGGGTGAAATTTGTGTTTGTTGGGCTAAAAGCGACTCGCTCACTCACTCACCGTCTCTGCGTCTGTTTGAACACTGAACAAGCAATTGCAATTTGCTTGGGTACAAGGCAAAAAAATGGCGCGCAATGCTTGGGTCCCAAGCCTAAGTGTGGCGCATTGCACACCACACCCCTAACCGAGAGACGATGAGGTTTGCTTATTGGCAGATCATGCGTAGTGGACTTATATTAGTTTAGCATGCATGTTAATGATGTTGAGGCATAATATAAACCACAATAATGATTGTCAATGCGTTGTTATATAAAGTGTAAAAGAATTTAAGTGATTACTTGAATAAGTTATGTAATGAACCAAATGTGATGTTTTCAAAAGTTAAATATAAATGATAAGGTTTATAGTGTGATTTCAGAATCGTTAAGGTGTTAACTAACGTGGTTAGGTGCTAGGCTAGGGTTATGACCTAAATGATGGTTTAAACCGTAAAAGCTAATATTCATGCAATTAATTATTGTTGCGATTTCAATGATATGTGTAGGATAATTGGAGATTATTTTACATCTGTGTAGCTTACAATCAAGGCAAGTTCTCTAACCCTACTTTTATAATTGTGTAAGTTTCTAAACCTTATCTCCTTACGATTGAGCAAGTTCTTAAATCTTAACTCTTTACATTGAGCAAAGCTTTCTAATTTCATTCTTTTCGTATTGAATGCAAGTCTCCATTTCTATAATATTATTGTGCAAGTTCTTAAAATTAAGAAAGCCTAATCTATCTTGAATATGTTTGTATAAGCTCTTGTGACCTGTTTTGTTACCTCGAATGAGTTTCACATTTCTATTTCTCATTATTCAGAATTTGTAATGCTTTAATTCATTGCTTCAAATGAGATTGTCCTAACTCATTTGAATGTAGCACTTTGCATGAATTCCATGTTTACCTAAATATATACTGTTGTTATTAATCTTTTATCTAAATAGTCTTGTTCAGTTATAAACTCTTGTATCAAACCTTTACTGATGTAAATCGAATAGTGTTCTAAAATTCTATAAACACTGATAAGCTAGTTCCAAACTAAACTTTCTTTAGTGCAGAAATTCTAAATCCAAACTGAGACGAACAACCCTAACATAGGGGATTTTATACGTGTAACGTTTAGATATTTGTGCACAATACGTGGTACAAAGGGATGATCCCCCTAAGTACGTTAAGAAGGGTCCGTATAGTCTAAATGACTATTAAGGTTGGGTAATAATACCTAAGTACCGGGGACATAGTTCGTGGTCTTAAGACCCTCAGATAATTAAAGTTCAAACTTGTTTTCTATTTTTATTTGTCGAACAAGTTCCTTATTGTTCAGCTTTCGTTGTTCACTCTCATGTTATTATCATTGCTACGTTCTATATTAGTGAGCATTTGTTTGCTCACTCTTGTAATTAACACTGTAGCTAAAGTGGAGAAAGTTGATGAGCTGTCGACTAGCAAAGGCAAGGGCAAGATGTCCAAATGATGAAGACTTATGAGAATTTTATTTTAATGAATTATGTTAAAGACTTGTTTTATTTTATGTGATGTATTCCGTAAACTTATGTAATAATTTTAAGGTTAGATTACCTGGGATTTAATTCGAGATGATGATGTAACCCTTTAATGGGAAAGATTATTGTTTAATTTATTTTAATTATGTCTTCATCCTTTATTATGGGTAGTTAGATGTAATAGTTTATGATAAGTGAGCACCAAATCCTGTGGGAATGGAGTACCTGGATTTGGGGGTGTCACAGTTACGTTGTCTCCTTCTTGGCGGCATAATTCTGATTAAATAAATAAAGTTTCATTATTATCTATTTAACTGCTTAGTTATAATTCTCAAATAACAACTCACACCACAACAAGCAAATTAAATAAAAACTTCATTATATTAATACGCTTTCCTAGTCAAAACAATTTACACTTTGCTTCCTTAGCCAAAAAGCTATTACATTACTATCCCGCGATTGACTTCTACAAAAATTGGGATTTACAAAAAGACTATCCTTAATTATACAAAAGAGGGTTTTACGTCACTATATATATATAAAAAGATCTACGATCTCCTAACACTGCCTTACGGCATTCTCATGTTTCTGATTCGCTAGAATCGAAACAATATCTCGACTAATCGTATGTCGAGTCTGCCCTGACTTAATAGAATAACAAGCAATTTTTAGCTTGAAATCCTTATGAGCACATTCGTGGATGTAAGACATCCTAGCTATCTTCTGTGTGACGCCCCCAAAATAGGTCCATTCCATCCAACCCATTCTGAGTCGCCAAATACATGGTACAGAAATAACTACAACTTTATTAATACATTTGTCGTGCAAAATACGACAACATATATACTGTGAGTTTAAATACAATTATTGTCTTTTAGACAATATACATACCCAAATAAATCCTCATCACAATTATTTATACATTATTATATAAAAATGGTGAGGACTACTAAACAACTCTCTCTATAACCATCATTCCATACCCCGACTCGTACTCGCTACATTCTCGCCTCCCGAGAGAAGAAAAATGGAACAAAAAGAAAAAGGGTGAGCTCAACTAGCCCAGTAAAGAATATTATGACTAAGATAATATACAACAAATTATCGTTAGTCTCCAACAGGGAAAATCTAATAGAATACAATAGACAACCAGTTTTAAATCATCAACTGCAGCGGAAATAACAATTCATTAGAAGAGTTAAGTAGAGAATGCAAACTACTATCTTCTATATATGAATTTAAAAGTTCATCGTCGATATTTTATCCTGTAACATCAATCAATATATATCTCGAATCAAATATTCATCTTTGCACTACGTGCCAAAGATATTCATCGATTAGTCATGTTCATCTAAACACTGCTCATCTTTTGCACTACTGGGCAAATATATTAATCGATTGGTCATGTTCATCTCAACACTGCTCATCTTTGCACTACTGGCCAAAGATATTCATCAAGAAATCATTCATCTTTGCACTACAGGCCAAAGATATTCAGTAATATCATCATTTAGGACTAAGGATGATGGAAAATATTTTAAAGAAAATGAATCCAGTGAAACAAAAGAACAAGTATTAAGGATTCGTATTTCAGCTATTTCATGTCCAAAAATACCTTATAAATAATCATAGTGGTGTAAAATTCAAGAATGATCAAAACATGGATACAATCAAAACTAGTATCCAGAATAGATATTTTGGATGAAAAGAAAAATTTTCATTTTTCGATGAATAGTACCGTGATTCGTGAATAAGACCATATCGTGAATAGTCCGATCGTGAATAGTAACTCGACACCAAAAGATAGAAATTTCACAAAAAACATCTTCACGCTTCGTGAATAGTACTTGTGAATAGTAACTCGTGAATAGTAACTTATGAATAGTAACCCCGACATGAAAAAGTTCCAAATTTGATAAAAATTTCCAACCAATATTTCGGCATAATGATATTGAAGAAATAATATCATTTTTGAATCAAATAACATCCCTTACCTCGAAAGACAGTACTTCTAGTTGAAACACCGGATATAGGCTATGACTTGAACTTGCACCATATAGCTATACTCAAAGTATACTCAAAATACTCACAAGAATACGCTCAAAATATCGAGAGAGAAATAGAAAGAAAACTTCAGTTTCTGGTGTAATTTTTAATTCTAACCTAAGCTCCCTATTTATAGGAAAATGCTTAGAACACCAAAGTAGAAAATTGAATATAATAATATTATTTATAAACAAAATTCCTTAGCCCACCTTTGAAATCTGATTTCAGCCATAGCACATGTTAAATGAGGTTCACAAACTCACCAAAAACGTTTTTCTCATTTAAATTATTTTAAACTTCCAAATATTAATTATTTCGGAGCTTCGGAACTTCAATAATTCATAACAAATAGCCCTTTATCAAGAAAAATTCGAATCCCATGAGTTTTTATAGAAAATTCAATTCTCTACAACTTTGCAGAAGAAAATATTTCCAAATTCCAAACAGAAATTAACCGAAATGCACAAACGGGCGATTTTACAGGCTATAATCAAATTCCAGTCAAGAAATGGGTCTACCGACACACAAAATCTGTTTTTAATATTTATTACAACAAAAATACTCTTTCTCCTCATATACTCACATATCGCACATTCATTATAAAAATATCACCGTTAATATATTATTAAAATAATATATTTAAATGAATTATTTTATCAGAAAAAGATAAAATATTAATTTTCAACAATTGTCACATTAAAAATTTTCTCCATCTATATCCACATAAAATCAATATTTTCCTCATCATATAAATCAATAATTAATTATTCACAAATAATATTACAGTAATCACAATCTTCGACAACCAGCCGCTCCTCAGAAAGAGGGGGCTTTCCAATAAGAATTTCTCCTCGCGCACAATTTGGTGACCAAACCTCTCCTTAGAATGTAACTTTCTAGACATTGCCAATAATGTTATCTAATAATATTATTCGGATAATATGAATTATTGCTTCGATAATGGAAAATAATGTGTAATGACAATTTATCAAACAACAACAATATAAAATATCAATGCAAAGAATTATTAAATCAATAAAATAATATATTTTGAATAGTAATTATCAGTAACAATTATTGAGTAGTGCCTTCTTTACGTAAGAATCAATAATTGGTGCAATACAGTACTACTTGCTCAACAACGCGTATTAGTGTGTTTTAACCACCGGGTATTCCAACAAAGATAATCAGAAACAACTACGCCAGTTATTTATAAACAACTTATATTTGTCATTTTCTTCATCCAATCGCTTTCCGTTATGGGGCCCACAAAAAAGATCGTAGGTAAATGCGAATATTCCCTCGACAAATTTAATATTCCACGACCAAACGAATATTCCCCGGATAATGAATATTTTATAACCACTTGCTTATTCAAAATTTTTACGTATTTTACCCCTAACTATCCACATTAATCAAATCAACCCTTACTATTTCAAAATAATAAATAGAGGAAAATAAATTTCATTTATTAATAATTTGGGGTCTTACAACCTCCCCTCCTTATGAAATTTCTTCCTCGAAATTGACGACGTACTGTGTTTCAAAAGATGAGGATACCTCGCTTTCATTTCGTTTCTAATTCCCAGTGTCATTTCTCTATAGCATGATTCCTCCACAAAACTTTAACTTGTGGTATGACCTTTGCTGCGTAGGACATGCTCCTTCCTATCCAAGATCTTGACAGGTACCTCCTCGTGACGTTAAGTCTTCGACTATCTCGTCCGGTTCTAACTCAACGACGTGGTTCGGTCGTCCACATATTTACGTAACATCGATACGTGAAAAACGCGTTATGAACACGCGCGTTATACTTGGCGGTAAAAACGAGTCTATAGGCCACGCTTCCTATTCAATCGAGAATTTCAAATGGATTAATAAATCAAAGGTTTGAGCTTTCCTCACCTCACCGATTCTCGCTTTTGAAATAACAACTTCTTGTACCTCCTTCTTCAAATTCATCACCTCGGTGTGTAGCTTGAATAGCTTTTAACTTTATCGATTAAAGTCGATTATACTCGTATATCATCACATGGGTACCTAGAGTTTTCATCTCCATCTCTATTATTTGTAAATTATAATGAAATCGGTCTTTGACAATATCGTACTTTCAGACTTGTATACGATCTTCTACTCAACACGACAACTACCACGCTTCTCTTTCCGGGATGGCATGGTCGTAACATGTCTTTGAAATGAGTCTCCTCTCGAGTTCTTCAAGCTCTTCCCACATTCCTTGCTCCATTCGAATTTTGTATCTCTACGAGTCACCGCTGCGTTAATGGAATAGCGATTCAAAATATCCTTCAACGAATCTCCGATAATAACCAACTAAGCCTGAAAGCTACGTATTTCGATTACCCGACTTAGGTTGTTCTCAATTGTGACTCATATCCCAACCTTGGATAAAGACGTTACAATGACACCTATCGCTTTACTATCGCATCGAATATGGTGTCCCCTATGGAGAGTCTCGCTTCATGCATTCCACAAAGGAAGTCACCGATAAAGGCTCGGTACCAAATTCTATAGTTGAATTTTAACTCTGAAGTTCAATAGAGCCATTCGATATGAGATTTTAGAAATGAGTTTTGTCTTAGGTTCAAAGTCGATACAAAATTTAATATCAGGCTTTGGGAGTAAGCCAAGAAATTCTTCAGGAAATACGTCAGGAAAAATCAATAACAACAGGAATATTATTCAAATCTGACGTGTCTTTATTCAAATCCATAACATGGACTAAGAAAACTTGACATCCTTAATAAACGAATGACTTCATGGCTTGATATGAAAATGTTTGACTACAATGGTTTGATTGCTTGAATTCGAATAACAGGTTGCTTAGGAATATGTAAACTAACAACCTTACGAAAGTAATCAATTTTGGCATGATGAGTAGTTAACCTTAAAATCACATCAAAAGAAAATATCCCTATAGAAATAAGGTTAATAGGTAATGTGATAGTGCCAACCTGAATCAAGCAAGATTTCTAAACAACGGATGTAATGAAAGTTTCTCCTAACGGAGTCTCCATAAATAGGTTAAAGTCTAATTTCTCCGTAGTCAAGTTCAACCGTTGAGCGCAAGCAAGAGAGATAAAAGAATGGGTAGAATCGGTATCTAGTAAGGTATAAACTTCGCAAGAATTTATAATTAACTAACCCGTGCTAACCGTTCGGGTTCCTCGCATTTTACCTGGTCACGACAAACGCCTTCCGTGAACCGATTGACTTTGACTTTTCCCCGACATCATTTTGAGTCACCATTCTCAATCGAACTGGGTTTCGATACTGCATAATCTCGAAAGCGATATGTCCTTCTTTTCCACAATTATAGCATACCTTAAACTGTGGGCGGTTGAATGATATGTCCTCTTTCCAAGATTTGTAACATACGACCAATGGTCTTTCTCCTCCTCGGAACTAGTTCTTCTTTGGTGTTAACGCCTTCACACACCTGGCCGTTGTTGAATCTCCTCTTTATAAAATCTCCTCCCGACTCGCATCTTCTATTTTTATGGCCACGATTACCACCCGGAGTAGTTACTGCCTTTGTCCGTATTCTTCTTTCTCCACCGGTTATCGTTATTCGATGACTCGCTATCTTCAGATGATCCTCGGTTATGGTCCCTCGGTTGAACGTATCGTTATCTCGCTCTAACAATCGAGCCCTCATTGACAACATCTAAATAGAGAGAAAATTTATGAGAAATGAGATACCGACGTATTCCTGGGTTTCAAACCTCTTAGAAAAATCAAGGCCATCGTTCCTCATTCTCCACCAAATGAGGTGCAAACTCGATAACTCCGCTGAACTTCGCCTCGTCTTTGGGACACGTCATGTTATTCTCGCTCCATCTAATAAACTCCACTTCCTTCATATAATGAATACTTTTAGGGAAGTACTTGTCATTGAACTGTTTCTAAAACATCTCCCATGACATGCTGAGTGTAGCTGGATGGGTACGCTTCACAGATTCCCACCAGTAATCTGTCTCATTACGGAACATAAAAGTGGCGAATGGAACCTTTTGTTCCTCCGTGCATCCCAAGACATCAAATATCTTGATAATTTTCTTGACCCATGTTTCCGCCGTACGATCGGATCTCGCTTTCCCTTAAATTCGTGGTCCCAACTCTTTGAATCTGCTTGGTCAGTGACCACCCGTGAATTGCTATCATTTCCTCCTCAGATTTTGAACACGAGTCTCCCTCGCTTGATTTTGCATGAACTGCAAAAAAGCTTCTAAACATCCCCTCGCTCATCATCTACTCAAAGTGGTGTTGTTCACAGAGGTACATTGCCACTGACAGACGTTCTCCTCGTTGGTAAGTACATGCATCTCCACGATCTCATTTACTCCAATCATTAATATTCTCGGTCGATATTCTCAAATACTGTCATAAAACAAGGGTTAATTAAGGAAATCAATATATCACATAATATCCCTATATACTGACCAACTAACAAATAAGCTTAGGTAGGACACACTAGCGAAGGATTTACTCGTCTCTCCCCTCCTAGTTCTATTCCCTGATCTCCGCCAAAGATCATATCCCTAAGCTCTGATACCAACTATGACGCCCCCAAAATAGGTCCATTCCAACCAACCCATTCTAAGTCGCCAAATACATGGTACAGAAATAACTACAACTTTATTAATACATTTGTCGTGCAAAATACGACAACATATATACTGTGAGTTTAAATACAATTATTGTCTTCTAGACAATATACATACCCAAATAAATCTTCATCACAATTATTTATACATTATTATATAAAAATGGTTAGGACTACTAAACAACTCTCTCTATAACCATCATTCCATACCCCGACTCGTACTCGCTACATTCTCGCCTCCTGAGAAGAAAAATGGAGCAAAAAGGAAAAGGATGAGCTCAACTAGCCTAGTAAAGAATATTATGACTAAGATAATATACAACAAATTATCGTTAGTCTCCAACAGGGAAAAATCTAATAGAATACAATAGACAACCGGGCTTTAAATCATCAATCATAGTGGAAACAACAATTCATTAGAAGAGTTAAGTAGAAAATGCAAACTACTATCTTCTATATATGAATTTAAAAGATCATCGTCGATATTTTATCCTGTAACATCAATCAATATATATCTCGAATCAAATATTCATCTTTGCACTCTGTGCCAAAGATATTCATCGATTAGTCATGTTCATCTAAACACTGCTTCATCTTTGCACTCATCGCCAAAGATATTAATCGATTAATCATGTTCATCTCAACACTGCTCTTCTTTCACTACTACGGGCAAAGATATTCATCAAGAAATCATTCATCTTTGCACTACGGCCAAAGATATTCAAGAATATCATCATTTAGGACCGAGGATGATGGAAAATATTTTAAAGAAAAACGAATCCAAAGAAACAAAAGAACAAGTATTAAGGATTACGTATTTCACTATTTCATGTCCCAAAATACCTCATAAAAATAATCATAGTGGTGTAAAATTTAAGAATGATCAAAACATGGATACAATCAAAACTAGTATCCGTATAGATATTTTGGATGAAAAGAAAAATTTTCATTTTCTATGAATAGTCTTAGTATTCGTGAATAGTAATCAGATATCGTGAATAGTCCGAGTATCGTGAATACTAACTCCGACACCAAAAGATAGAAATTTCACAAAAAACATCTTCACGCTTAAATGAATAGTACTCAATGAATAGTAACTCATGAATAGTAACTCGTGAATAAGTAACTCATGAATAGTAACCCCGACATGAAAAAGTTCCAAATTTGATAAAAATTTCCAACCAATATTTCGAAGATAATGATATTGAAGAAATAATATCATTTTGAATCAAATAACATCCCTTACCTCGAAAGACAAGATTTAGTTGAAACAGGATATAAAGCTATGACTTGAACTTGCACCGTATAGCTATACTCAAAGTATACTCAAAATACTCACAAGAATATGCTCAAAATATCGAGAGAGAAATAGAGAGAAAACTTCAGCTTTAAATGTAATTTTCAATTCTAACCTAAGCTCCCATTTATAGGAAAATGCTTAGAACACCAAAGTAGAAAATTGAATATAATAATATTATTTATAAACAAAATTCCTTAGCCCACCTTTGAAATCTGATTTCAGCCATAGCACATGTTAAATGAGGTTTACAAACTCACCAAAAACGTTTTTCTCATTTAAATTATTTTAAACTTTCAAAAATCAATTATTTCGGAGCTTCGGAACTTCAATAATTCATAACAAATAGCCCTTTATCAGAAAAATTCGAATCTCGTGAGTTTTTATAGGAAATTTAATTCTCTACAACTTTGCAGAAGAAAATATTTCCAAATTCCAAATAGAAATTGACCGAAATCCACAAACGGGCGATTTTACAAGCTATAATCAAATTCCAGTCAAGAAATGGGTCTACCGACACACAAAATCTGTTTTTAATATTTATTACAACAAAAATACTCTTTCTCCTCATATACTCACATATCGCACATTCATTATAAAAATATCACCGCTAATATATTATTAAAATAATATATTTAAATGAATTATTTTATCAGAAAAAGATAAAATATTAATTTTCAACAATTGTCACATTAAAAAATTTCTCCATTTATATCCACATAAAATCAATATTTTTCTCATCATATAAATCAATAATTAATTATTCACAAATAATATTACGAATCACAAGATCTCGACAACCGTGCCGTTCCCGAGGAAGAGGGGGCTTTCCAATAAGAATTTCTCCTTACTAGCGCGCAATTAGGTGATCAAACCTCTCCTTAGACAAAACTTTCTAGACATTGCCAATAATGTTATCTAATAATATTATTCAGATAATATGAATTATTGCTTCGATAATGGAAAATACTGTGTAATGACAATTTATTGAAACAACAACAATATAAAATATCAATGCAAAGAATTATTGAATCAATAAAATAAAATATCTTGAATAGTAATTACTGTAACAATTATTGAGTAGTGCCTTCTTACGTAAGAATCAATAATTTGTGCAATACCATGTACTCTTTGCTCAACAACGCCGTATTAGTGTGTTTTAACCACCGGTATTCCAACAAGATAATTGATAATAACTACTACCAGATTATTTATAAACAACTTATATTTGTCATTTTCTTCATCCAATCGCTTTCCGTTATGGGGCCCACAAAAGACTCACAACACATATACTAATATTCCCAAAAGCGATCTAATATTCCACGACCAAACGAATATTCCCTGAGCGATAATGAATATTTTATAACCACTTGCTTATTCAAAATATTTGCGTATTTTACCCATAACTATCCACATTAATCAAATCAACCCTTACTATTTCAAAATAATAAATAGAGGAAAATAAATTTCATATATTAATAATTTGGGGTCTTACATTCTGGTCTTTTTCAACCAGTTTCTTTCAAAACTCGACAACCTCTTCCTTATAGTCTCTCGCCTTATCCGTCATCAGCAATTTCTCATCGTGCTCTGACTCAAAATCTGCCTCTGCAGACTCCTTCGCCTCATACAAGGCGGTAATCTCCTCGTTCTGAGTTTGCACCACAGTGCGCAGATACACATTCCTCTCCAACACTGCCAGATACAATGATCTCATTGCATCCGAAGGTGTTGGCTCCTGAGTAGGTACCACCGTATTAATCAATGTTCCCTCCATCTCCTCCTCCACATCTATCATCATATTCAGATATGATGCTATGCCCATTATTTCCTCAGAGTAATCCTCCCCAGACATGTACTCTTCTGGATCAGAATCTTCTAGAACCACTACTGGTACCTCCGCCACTGGCATTGGTACTACTTCCACTTGGTTCACTGACTCTTCACTCACAACGTGAATGTCTCTATACATCATGCTATCGATCGACATCTACAATAGCACATAACAAGTTGATTAGTACATAATACACAATAGTATAAGCACAAATCACATTTAATTTATTTAATGTTATTTTTATCTTTTAAATCTTTCGATACTAAGTTTTCTCAATACCTTATTAATTCATTCGACTCGAATTTTCTTTCTTCGAACCTAATGCTTTGATACCAACCTGTGACGCCCCCAAATTCGGGTATCTTCCAACCTGACATATGGTGCTACACGGTACCCATAACTATACAATCATTCCATTGCAACACAACATAATGAATGTAATTACTATCTTTTATTACAATCAAAGTGTAATCCTTTCCCAGGTTCATAAACCGATTACATTGTTTGTTGTTCGTAATGTATAATACATACAAACATACTAGTCTATTACACGATGTTTAATTATCCATCTTAGCTTTTCCCTTATCTCTCTTAGCTTTCTTAGTACATTCATCCTTAACTGTTGTCATATAATTCACGCAAGAAGTGAGCATAACACGCTCAAAAAGTACAACAAGGAATAATATTAATACCACATTCGTGAATTATATGACAAATCAGACATAACTGAACAAATAGTTATGAAGTATTATGAAACAGTAATACTTTAACAATTCATAACATCAATTTCCAAAGTATAGAATAGATTAGGAGTTCTGAATCGGTCGATAGATCATGAATAGTAGCTTTCGGTTTTCATACTTGAAAAGGACATCACAACACTAACGTCGTACATCCGCATTACTTACGAGCACTTCTAGGTGATCAACCTATAATACTCTATGTTGATCAAAATTCATCTGTTAAACGTATTTACATTTAAGTTTTGGCAAACTCGCGTGCCCATCGAATAATCGATGAAAAATACTTTTGTTTATTCATAGACAACCCTTACCTTCAAATCCATACCAATTTCTTGGCATAGGATAGCGTTAACATTTCTATATAGAAAGATATGTATACAAATAAATCTATATCTTACGAGTAGTCTAGCCAATTTAAAATTGGCATTAACCCTTTCTTTAAGATAAATCATGCAATTCAGTACAATGAATCACATAAAACCTGACTAACTTGAAAGTTAGACAAGCGTTAAGAAAACTTGCCTTTCAGTGTCTTCAAATAACTTAATCGACTGATCACAACCTTTACAGAATCTACATGATATATTCACACAGCACACTGTAATTAGCTATCAAACAATTACTCACATTGTTTCTACCAACTTCTTTCTCTTCTATGTCTAAGTCGACTTTATTTCATTTAATAAAGTCAATTCGACTCATTACCCTTCATTCCGGCTTATTAACAATCTTACGTTATTATTCGGACTCTATCATCATTGGTGAAGTACCAATGTTGATTACCAATTATGGTTCACTAATAACACGTTGTGTTCTTCGTTCATAAGTTAATAACATGCTTTCAATTCCTAAGTTCATTACTATATACATTAGTATATGTAATATAGGAATAGTTTTAGTATACTTATTAAGTGTATAAAATTAACTCATATAGGTCTCTGAACATTTGAAGTTCAACCTAAGTTGTCTAACAAAGACTCTACCTCGGCGCCACGGCGTGGTCTTCTATATAATCATGGGCTGCTGGCCAGCTTCTGACATCAAGTTTCTAGGTCTCGGCGTTGGCGGCGAGACTCCTTCATATGAGTGGTATTGCATAGCGACTCTGCGATGAGGTAATGGCATCAGACTGCAGGTCATGTGCTATTGCAGACACTTAAAGCTTTATGGCCCATGCATGCCGATCCTCGACACCGAAAAAATTTTGACAGTTAATAATTTTAGTGAATTTACCGGATCCATAACTACTTCGTTATAAGTCCAATTTGGTCCATTCAAAAGCCTACAACTCATAAATCACATACTCTACGCATTCATATAAGAATTCTACACTTTTGAATCCATTAACTCAAAATTCACTATTAAGTTCATTTTAAGCGTTCGTTAAACACTAATGAGTGTTCAATACTCGTTTTCTTCATTTTAAGTCGGAATCTGATGATTCTTGAGTCCACAACTCTTAAATACCCTATCTCATGTGTTAACATTGAAAAACAATGTTTTCAAGTCTCACAACAACTTCCGACTATCGATCCGGAATTTCTACATTTTCGACGTTTAACGTCTATTTCTGTGAAATTCACCATAACTTTGTTACTAATGTTCTATAAGACAAATCACATGAAATACTCCATGGATTTCATATCTACATCCTAACCAAGCAAGATGCACATATTTAAGTATTGATGGAGTTTAATTGTTCATCAATAATCAACCTCAACAATCAATATTTTTATGATTTAAACCTACATCAACTCTTATGATTTCTATGTCTTCATGACTTATAAAGATTGTATATATAATAAGTCATCCTTATTCCTCCATGAGAGACATACACCACCAATTTATGATTCTTTATACCTAAAGAAATCAAAAGAGATGGAACTACTATTAAGGAATATTACCTTCAAGAATCTTGGTGTTCTTGAAAGAAACTCTAAAGCAAAACTTCAAAGTAGATTGGTGACTTAAGTCTAGCTTTTTCTCTCTCTTAATATATGTTGAATACTCTTGGAAAACCAAAAATAAACAACAATTGCCTTCTATTTATAGACAATTGAAATGGAGGGCAAAATAGGCATTCTCCCTCACCTCCTTACTATTCCCTACTTTATCACCAAGTAAAATACTTGGTGATCAAGTAGATTTCTTCTTCACACACCAAGTGGCCGGCACACCATGCCCATGGGTCATCCCCATGGGTTGCCCCATGGGTTTTACCCATTCGGTGACCCACCGGTTCGATCCACGGTTCGGTTTTCTTGGATCGGGCTTAATCACTTAATACCTTGGGCTTACATACTCAATTACTTGGACGTGGCATAATCCAAATATAATTGGATCACTCTAAGTCTTAACCTTAATTCCATAATACCAATCATATTTTATACATATAATTCACGTATTCATTCCGTATAATACTCGTGCGATAATTGTATTGTACTTTGTATTAACTCCTCATATTATACATAGATACTAAATAGTATCATACTTGCATAACACGCTTTATCATTACCGCAATTCCTTCTACGCATCTCATTTCCTTCTCGAAAATCATTCTACTCAAACCTTAGGTTTTTAAGTTCGCAGGCGAAAACTTTGTTTGCCATAAATGAAATATTATTAAATATTTCATCTTATCTTAATATTCTATCATTACGTGTTTCTCGAAATTTCAAAATAATTTCCCAAGCAGAAACGGATGAATAGTGTTTTTACAGGAATTTCTCGGAAGACATTTATTTTCATCTTGGAAATTCTAAACAATAAATTCTAGCACGTAGCCAGATTACTAACCACATTTGCACATTCTAGGTCATAGAACGACCTTCACATAGCTTACTCACAAAATAAATCAATTAAATTCATTTAATTCACATAATCAAATAAAATTTAATCATCATAAAAATCCGATTTTCTCGGGCGTTACATAAATTCTAATTCTTCCTAAGGAAAATCTAAGTTTTGAGCAAATTCATCGGATATAAATGAACATGTAGCACCCGAATCAAATAGCACATAAGCATTAATACCATTAATCAGAATGATACCTGACACCACATCCTTAGACTGCACAACATCCTGCACAGTTATATTGAAAGTCCTCGCAGTAGGTCGGCTTAATTGTGCTGGTCCAGTGATAGTTAATGTACCACCACTGTTGTTTCCCTTTGCTCCACTTGCACTTCCCGCTATCTTTTTAGGGCAATCACGAGCCATGTGATTCGTTGAACCACAGGTGAAACATGCTCCTTTCTTTGGGCTAAAACAGTTTGGTGCAATGTGTCCCTCCTGACCACAGTTGAAACACACCCTCTTACCCTTGAAACATACCCCAATATGGTTCTTCCCACAAGTAGCACAAGCTTCAAACTTCTTCTTTTGCTAACTTCCTTGCTGTCCTCCTGTAGTTGAATTCTCACTCCACTTCCTCTTCTGATTGTTACTTCCATTATTACTCCCACCAGCCTTGTTCCCATTCTCATTCTTTCTCTTCTTCTGTTCTTGATTGTACTTGGTTAAAGCATCACTTCCACCCTCTGGGATAATTTCCTTTTCTAGTACAGCCGCAAATGTGTTTAACAAGAACATTGAAACCTTGCTATAAAGCCAGAGTTTCAACCCTTGTTCAAACCTTCTTGCCTTATGCTCATCGGTATTAACTTGATAAGTGGCAAACCTTACCAACTCATTAAACTTCGCAGCATATTCTGGCACCGTTATGGTTCCTTCTTTCAGCTCCAAATATTGCACCTCCAACTGATTCCGAGAACTCGCTGGAAAGTACATCTCGAAAAACATCTCTTTAAATCTATCCCACGCTATTATTCCCTATCCCCCATGAACCTTATTTGCCTGCCACTAGTAGCTAGCTTCAGACTTCAGATGAACATTGCGAACGCAGTTTTCTGATCCTCATTGACTCTGGCAACGTCGAACACATTCTCCAATTCCATAATCCAGGTTTGGACTTCAACTGGATTCATAGACCCTTGAAACTCTGGCGGTCCAACTGCTGAACCGGGTTAGCGTTGACCTCGTTATTATTTTTAGTAGACCCTTCAGGAGGTGGTTGTTGACTTAGTTGTCTTCTTCTAGGAGTCATTTTCTGTTAAAATATACGCTTTGTTAGGAATAAACATATGAATGATATTCCTATTTACATATGATTTGATTATGATATATATATATATATATATATATATATTTATATGAATGAATATGCAAGTATGTTTGTATTAAGAAAAGCTGTAAAGTCCTTTGATAGATAATAGAAACATATGTACAAGGACTTAGAATGAATTGATCAAATATGTTAGGTTGATCCTACATAAGCAAAACAACTTTGTAAAGTCCTTAAAAAGAAATGATGTACAAGGACTATAAACAAAGAAAGATCAAGCATGTTAGGTTGATCGTATGATGTAATAGATAGGCCTGTCTGATCATCGAGGACTGCACCAGAAATCGTAGTCTGCCAGGAGAGTCAAGGATAACTCGAGAGCTATCGAGGCAAAATCGTAGTCTGCAAGATAGTAGATCTCGGAGATCGTAGACTGCCAGGAGAGATGAGGAAGGATCGTAGTGTGTCGAGTAAAGCTTCCTCGAGCCGTAGTCTGCTGAGGAAGTCATGTTTAGAATCATAGAGACAGCCTGCCTACGAGCCGACTGAGCATCTGCCGAATCCAAGTCAAGAATCGTAGACTACACTCGCAGTCGTAGAGTCTACTAATGTCAAAGCCAAGTCAAGAATTGTAAACTACACTCAGAGTCGTAGAGTCTATTGATCATATCAAAGGCAGAGATCGTAGTCGAACGAGATCAGATAAAGATAACAAACACAACGATAGAAATCGTAGTGTCAAGATCGGATCTCGGAGTTGTAGTGTCTGCACAGCCAAAGCTGAATCGTAGAGTGCAGAGCTAAGACCTCAACAGATGTGCTCATAAAGCCAAGGTAGAATACACAATTCTCAATAATTGAGCACTCCCATAATATCCAAAGAAAAGAAGCCTCTGGTTGGTACTGCAAAGATACATCTCACCTAAAGGAAGCCAGAGAGCACTCAACGAATGGCATGCAAGCTAATAGAAGATCTAAGCATCAACCCAATCAGCATCCAGATTGAGTTATGAAGCCATTCAAGATGAAGTCTTCCACAAGATGATCATAAGAAGACTTCAGTAGCTGACTAAGGAAAGTCATCATATGCAGTAGCTATCAAGTAGAAAGTTGACAACGATCTTGAAAGTAACCAGGATCATAGTGTTTGCTAAAAGAAGAAGGAACTGATGGAGTATACACAAAGATACTGGTCAGCCTCTGAAGAACAAGGCTAAAGTGATTAAGCATTGGGTCAGTCCGTTGATGATAAGTGAACGGGAGATCACAAGGAGAAAGCGAGCTGGACACGCCACAAATCTGAAGTGTCTTGTTATTCAGAAGGGGCCAGAGAAAGGAGTCAAGCCATCAGTATCTGAGAGCAGTCGAGGCAAACAGAAGTGATGAAGCACTGCACTAGAGAAGGAAGAGCTGTTCTTCACTAAAGATCAAGTGAACACTCTTCAAGATCGTAGTGCTGACTCTACATGTCAATAAGCATCAGTCAATAAGACACTATGATCAGGTCCAAGAAGAAGTGCATCAGAATCGTTGAGTTCAAACAACTGAGGATTGAAGCATTGGCAATTGTTCAATCTGAAGGCTGGCATTCAGACAAAAGCTTATTGAGAGCATCAATGCAAGGACAACCTCTGATCAAGAAATCAGAAAGGAGAAATAAAGTCGTCGACCTGCCCGAGACGTCAAAGTAACATATCTGACGGGGTAGGTGAAACAGTAGACTACAGTGTCAGAAAGTCAGAAAAATATGTCATGTCACATCTGCAGTCTGTACCAAATAACTCGAGATATGTGAAGCAATTTGAATAGCTTTCAATGGCTACCTTTCAACGGAAAGATTGGAAAGTAGTATAAATCAATAGAGCTTCAAAGATCAAGAGTTTTTGAGGAATGCTATGTTGTAGAATCATTGAGTTTTTGAATGCTATTGTTAACTCTACGAGTTCCACCAAAGATCAACAGAACAAGTCTCAGTGACAGTGAGACTACATAGGTGGAAGTGAAGCAGCTTTGAAGAAGGACTCAAACAGACTAGAGCTTCACTCAACAAAGATGAGAATGCCCCTGAAGATGACAGCCAAGCTGAGAGCCGAGAAGGCCAAGGAGATAGCATTCAAAAAAGTGGCAGAGTACAAAGAAGATCAGGAGAGCCACTCTACAAATAACCATGAACCTAAAGCTGAAACTGAACAAGTGCAGAACCATGTCTGCAAAACATTCAAGAAGGGTTCAGGGATTGCTAAGTGCCAGACAAAGTTTACCAAAAGCTCAGGGACTTAGCAAATCCAGCTGGTGATGGTGCACAGCTGACATCTGATGAAGATGAACAGAAAAGAGTAAAGATCAGCTGCACCAAGGAAGATGTGGTTCAAACTTGAAGCATAATGCAAAGAGGACCACACCAAGCTGCTAAGTACAGAAGATGTTCAGAGCTTAAAGACATCTTAGCAGCTCAGCACCAACAACATCAACAACTACAACAACAAGAAGCCGTGGCACTGAGGGTCCTTGTCCAGAAGGGACTAAATGAAGTTTCAAAGCTCATTGGGCTTGAAGAGTTCCTAGGGAACTAGAGAAGTTCCAAGTCACGGCCTTGAAGAGTTGTTAGTGAATCAAGTCCCAAGGTCACGGCCTCAAGGATTCTTAGTGATTCAGGGTGTTGCCCTTCTTTAGTGGAAATACTGCTAGTTGAAAGTAGAAGAGTGGATTAGGAACTTGAGTTTCTGAGCCACTTAAAACCCCTTGTGTCTTTTAATTTATGTCATTTATTTTATGTACATTAACTGTTATAACTGCTATGTATGTTTTAACTGCTCACTACTGAATTAACTCTACGAACAATGTATGTCTGATTATGAATATATCAATGAAGGGGATCTTTTAGTTATTCCGCTGTGCTTGAAAAGATTCTTATATTTGTCATATGCTAATTCATGAGCAATACAAAATAAATGAGAAAAATTTTTCAAACAAAAAAGGATCTATTCAACCCCCCTCCTTCTAGATCTATATTGTGCCTACTAGGAACTAACAATTGGTATCAGAACAAATTCTCATGCTATATTCAAAAGATAATCGCTTTGAGTCTGATCCTAGGCACAAACATTATTCTAAACTTAGTTTAGTAGTAAGTCACTTGTTATATGCAGATGAGCTCACATGTTGGAAATATTGTGTACAAGTAAATGTGCATATACATCTGAAGCTGCTCAGATTGGTCCATGTTCTTGATTGTCATATCAACAAGACCAATCTTTGCTCGTGGTAAATCTTGTAGTCTGAAAACCAGGCTAGAAAGCTCAGGAGACATCAACAGAAAAGAATCAAACATCCACCAGCCTGAAAAGATGAAAAGGCCATACATGCTAAGTAATGCTTATCCAGAGAAGAAAGAAGAACTTCTCAAACATGTGTCTGGCTAACCTGTAGCTGGATGTAAACCTTGTGAACTCAAGGATGTCAAAGAACTAAAGATGCTGATATTCTCTTAGCTTGTATCTTCAAGACCACTACTGATTGATTGAAGGTCAACTAGAGTAGCTAGCTGTCAGGAGAAATTGAGAAACTATGCAAATCAATTCCTAAACTCAGTATATCTTAAGATAAATGACTGTTAAGAAACTGATAGTAAGAAGGTACGGTTCCTCTCTAATATAAATATGTACATCATGATTGCACCTCCTTATGAACTATGACAGTATTTTTTCAAGGAATCATAATCTACCTAAAAAGGTGAAGAGAGAAAGTACACTGAGGATGGAAACTCAAATGCTTATAAAATTTCTCTCCATCCAACTTTTAGGTTAAAGATGACATCTTGAAAGAAATCTGAAATGGGTCATAAGAGCATCACAGGTTAAATTAATTTTATGTGAAGTAATCTTTGCTGACGGGTTTGTATATATGTACAACCTGTGGTCTAAGTGTTTAATAACACACAGAGTATGATCAGTTCTACAAGAGTATTTTGCAGATTCATAGAAATTGATCACCTCCATGAATCAACCAGATACTGATAACTCGTAGAGTTGATTCTCACTCTATGAACATTTAAACCCTGTGAACATAACCTAGCAAATGATGAAACCATCAAAGTAAAATAGTGTTTTATTAAAATAGCAAATCTTACACACACTCACCATCATGCATCTCAGAATATATTATCTAAATTAGTTACATGAATGAATATGACTGGTGGTGATCAATATGATGATTATCCAAATATATGAGGAACAAGGGTTTAGAAAACTAACCTAACAGGACCCATCTAACTATGGGTACCAAACATAGAAATCTATAACCTACAGGTACCTGGTCTATTTGGCCACACTAAGGAATGTCGAAGCAAAAAACATCACTCAAGATAGATTCAACCAATAAAAGGCTTAAGACTGTTCAGAAATGATTATGATAAAACTCCTATATGTCAAAGCCTGTCCTTGAAGACCTGCTGAGCCGGTCTGAATAAAGCTCACATGGCTGCTGATTTTTTATGTGGAAGCAGGCCATTCAACCTAAGATGAAAAAGGGTCTTAGATGCTCAATCATCCAAAGAGAAGAATTCTCAAGGAAGCTCTCCACAAAGGATCATCGAGCATCAAATAGGAGGAACTCATTACGGGAGCAGAACTTCACAAGTTTAAGCTGACAAAGAAGACTATGTTCGTAGTGATGTCAAAAGATCGTAGAATGATCAGTCCTGGAGTTATCCATGTCTACGATAAAAATAGATTTTATTGTTAGTGGTGATTTCAGTCAGAAGGAGATATGTAAGGATGTCTCCTAATACACATGAAGAAAAGAAAATCACACCTCGCTGAAAAGACAGCATCAATCATAGGGGAGCAGTAATTTGGTATCAGCACTGAGATATTCTATGAAGCAATGTACCAACCACAGAGTCCCAAAAATTTATGGTTGATGAACCAAATGAAGATCCATAGTCAGTAGGAATGTCTCAAAATGAACTACTGATAACCTATCAGCCACCCAACTCAAAATCGTGGAGTACCTACGATCAAACATCTGATAATAGTGTGAGAGTAGAAGGACACCACGATTACAGCAAATACAATTGTCTAAAGTTGATAGAGAACCTCCCCATCAGAGAAGGTCAATTGAGATATCAGTGCCAATTACTTCTAAAGTACTTCATCTGGAAAGTGCCTCAGGGACAAACCTAATCCTTAGCTCACTCTAAGAGGTTGGCCCTTCCTGAGCTACCTTAACCCAGAAGGATTACTCGATCAAGTTTATCTCAAGGACCAAGACAGTCAACGATCGTAAAGTAGAATTTAAAGAGAACTCATCGATCATGATATAACCTCAACGATCGTAGTACAACCTCAGCGATCGTAGAAACGGACTCAACGATCGTAGTCTTACAAGAGGTTACTCTAACTAATGAAGAGCTTAAAAGAATGGGATAATTGCTCAACCATTCAGATTATGGAGACCAGTTCGAATGCTGATTGGAAAGATATCTTGTTGAAGAGAAATGCCCAAGGTTTTATGAAGTACGTCAATGGTTGAGGCATGCAACTTCAAAGTGAGGAGTAATATCAAAACCATCCACTACAACATCTATCAAAAGTTGATCGTTGAGTCAACAAAGGAAAACGTAGAGTCCATAGCTGCCTTACCATGCTACTCTACGAACCAAAGAAGTCAACGGTCAATCCACATCAATTAAACGTCCACTCTCCTAAAAGAAATATATAACTAAAAAGTTTATGGGGAGTTACAGCTCATTACTGGGCATCGTGCAACCAATGGCTAGTTGACACATCACAAAGATATGCGATTATCGTAAGAAACGCCATATAATGACAAATTCAAAATCTATAAACAGTTACCAGAAACTATCGAACCTCTCTCCCTCCCATTTTCAAACCCTAGAATCTTCTTCGAAGCTTAAATCAATTAAACCTCCAGAACCCAAATAACAATCAGCTGTCTCTCATAAATCTCTATAAATCAATACCCATACTCCTTAAAATATTCAAATGGAAGATTGGCGAGTAATCATTGGCATTCAGCTCGAAACCAAGTCGTTTAAGAAATCCGAAAAGAAGTTCAAAGACATTCTTGAACTTGTGAAGAAAGCTGAATTCTCAGAATGTCTTGAGGCAAGAACTCGAGTATACACTGAACTGGTCAAGGAATTCTACTCAAATGCATCCATAAATGCCAGAACCCTTTCAACCAAGGTTAAAGGTCAGTCTTTAAAGCTGAAATCATCCGATATCAATCAATGCTTAAGTTTTCCTGACCTACGACTGAAAAACCTTGATGAGATAGACACTGACTGAGCAAGCAAAAGAGATTATGGGGTACCAAAGAAACCCTAGTCTGGAGGATATAAAGAAAAAGGAGTTTCCTGAGGAATTCAAGTTCCTTACTAAGATAGTGGGAAAATGTATACTATGCAAGGATACTGCACATGACATTGTGCTTGATTAGCAATTGAAGATTATGTCTGCAATAGTTCTGAAGAAGCAAATAAACTTTGGAGTCATCTTGTTCGATCAAATCTCAAAATGGGTAGAAAAGGCTGAGTTGAAGAAGTCTATAGAAAAACCACTTACTAAAGTGTTTCATGGAAGACTGCTGAGTATTTTGATGAAGAAGAAGCTGGGAAGCA
The DNA here is from genome assembly GCA_020205615.1 of Panax quinquefolius. Classification (NCBI taxonomy): domain Eukaryota; kingdom Viridiplantae; phylum Streptophyta; class Magnoliopsida; order Apiales; family Araliaceae; genus Panax; species Panax quinquefolius. Next base: position 35,857,077 of record CM035168.1, on the reverse strand, counting down.
AGATCAAGGATGATGAGGGAGAACCTCTGAATATTCATAAAGTAATGTCTCCACGACTGTTTGTGAATTGGAAGAAGAACCCAAAGGAGAACAGAAGGCTAACTACAGCAGGGGGCAGTAAAAAGAACTCTGCTAAGAAAAGAAAGGCAAAAGAGGTGGAAAGTTCTGAATCTGGTGACTCTGTACCAGCAGTAACCACACCAGCCAGGAAGAAATCCAAAGGTGTGAGGAAAACTTAGGCCCCACCAAGAAGTCTCTCCACCAAAGATAAGGATGAAGATGAAAAGGTCTCAACTGCAGAGACCACAAAGAGGAGAAGTAACAGACTATCTCAAGGGCCATCGAGAAAAAAAGCTAAGGTGGTAAACAGACAAGTCCAAATTTCCCAAGAAAGTTCATCTGACGAAAGGGAGAACGTAAAGTCAGAGGAAGGAAAGGGAACTGATAGTCTCAAGACCGAGCCCCCGAAGAACGAATCCGATAATGAAGCTGAAGCTGCTTTTTTGGAAGAAAATGTAGAATCTACTGATGAAGGAAAACACACAAGCCCTGTGGCTAACTCTCAGAGCATTCACTCTAATAATGAAGAAAAGTCACAAGCTAACCCAACTGCACCTCTAAATGCATATGCTCCAACAAGCCCTCATGTTGGGTCAAATGATGAGTCTGAAGAAGAAATACCTGCCCGTGACAATGCTGAACCTCAAGGAAGTTCATCTTGTAATCCAAAGGCCTCAAAATCTGAAGAGGAAGAAGAGTCTGACTCTCCTATAGTTGAACCCCCAAGAAGAAGAAAGAGCAAAAGATTGCTTGCCAGGGCTGTTTTAAAGAAGAAAGGAGAATCTTCTACTGCAGTCATTGAATTAAGCGATAATGAATCTGAATCACTGGAAGAAAGTGCTGAAGATGGAACTAGTGATGAAGAAGATGAGTCTAAGGAAGATCTTGCTAAAGAAGATTCTAGAAATGAAATACAGCAAGAAGGATTCACTGATGGATTCGATCAGAATGGCTCAGAAAGAGAGGAAATGGAGAAGGATTCTGATTTTACACATCAAGAATCAGAGGAACTAGAATACTATCCTGTTCTCTCTCCAGCTAGAATTAGCAAAAAAATAGTGGTGAAAGTTTTTGATGAACCACCAGCTGAACCAGCAGCAAGATGGATAAATCATGGAAATGAACAACTTCGAGTTGTAAGGATGACTATAGATGAAGTGCTTCACAATTGGAAAAATATGGAGTTAGATTGCACAACAATACTATCGACGTCGGGATTTTTAGATGTCCCTTTTTGTTACTTGTTCTTTGGTCTTCTCATGTTAATGTGAGATTTGTTTGAAAAAACAAGTAAAAAAGGTCCGACATGTGTAATGTCGACGATTTGACTTTAAGAGTCGCCAGTTGGTGTTTTTAACTAGTTGCACCAACGCAACCGAAAAGTTTTGCACATTAACCCAGTGATGTGACACTGCAAAACGAGTCTGTGAAACCGAGATTCATTTGAGTTCGAGGGCTTGATTATGCGGAGGGAAGGTGTTAGGCACTCCCCGACATCCGTGTTACCACAGTGACTGTCACTTTTCAAAGAAACTGTTATATGAATGTGTGTGTGTGTGTTAATCAATGTGCCATTATTTGAAAGTAATGTGAGGCCTCATTCGCACCTATAAACAAAGGGTTTGAATTTATAGAAAAATTCAGTTTTAAGCAAGATATAGCAATGAAGTTTTATAAAAATAGGTTTTTCAAACCCTGTGCTCAATAAGAATTAAGACCATTTTATACTTCCATTTTATTATTAAAATGATCTGCTTGTTTGCTTTTATTTTTGAGATGCGAGGCATCTTCAAGAAAATAATATACAGCAGTGCCAAACTACTCATGGGCATGACAGCCATCCAAGGAAATTCATACACTGTAAATAATGTACAAGCTGCTTACAACTGAAAAATGTCCATCACGGGAACCGAATCTAGATACAGTAGACTGAATCTGTGATCACATGATTCCTTGGCTCACATGATACTACAGTTTATATGGAAAGCAGTAAGCAGTTGTATATATATAAAAGCTATAAATATATATATAGACATGATCAACCACCACAAAGCAACTCCATGGGGGATAAGAAATGTAAATAAAGAAATAAATGCTATCAACTGCCATGAAGTAAACTCCAAGCGGGACGAAATGTAAATAAAGTTGTAAAAACGATCAACCGCCACGAAGTAAACTCCAGGCCGGACAGAAATGTAAATATATATATATATATATATATATATATATATATATAATATAAAATCCATAAAATCCAGGCTCATCGGATATGTTCGACAACAATTATATATATACATATATATATATATATATATATATATACAAAAGCAATAAATACTCCGAATGTAAAATCTAGGCTCATCAGATATGTCTGACAACAATTATATATATTTATATATATATATATATATATATATATATATATATATATATATATATATTGCCAGATTAAGTGCATACCCTTATCTTACTCACCAGTATCATCCCCTTTAGCGAAGGATCCGGTAATGGTTCGATCATACAAACCGCCGCCTATACTTTTAGTGATGCTATATGTTGTCCGTCGCTAAAAGTATGACGCGACTATATTTAACCGAAACCGTCGTCGCTTCCAGTCCGTCGCTAAAAAGGGGGTGAGCACGGTGAGTAAGATAAGGGTATGCACTTGATCTCTATATATATATATATATATATATATATATATATATATATAAGCAAACGCCTCGAGCATATAAGTCTAGGCTCAATCAAGACATAACTCGATAATGTTAGTCCATATATAAATATATTACATATATAAGAATATATATACAGACAAAAATGAAAACCACAGACCACAGTCTGGGCATACACATACAAAAAGACTCTCAATGTGTAGAATAGTGTGTACAAAGATGAAGAGAAAGGCTTTATAGAGTGTGAGAAGGCTTACAGTGGACTGCCAATGTAGACTTCTATGACTTTATATGGATAAACACTCAGCTCCTGCCGGTAAATGTATAGCTATATGTGAGCGAACATGTGTTTAAAAGGAGCAAGCACTCAATATGGGTGTGTACAAAGCAAATTGAGCAGGGCTTCCTTGCTTTTTTTTAAATGGCTACCCCAAGCCCTCTATTTATAGAGAGGGGAGACACAAGTGTACCTGCGGCTGCCTAGGGTGCCCCGGGTTCCGCGGGTCCCATCATCTCAAAATACATGCACTTGTGCACTATAATGTCTGCTCGAACTTATAGATCTTCAATCCGAGCATCCGAACGAGGTATATACGACCTTCTTTGGACTGTTTGTGTCGAGAGTTATGCAATGACATAGATTAGAGGTTGTACAAAGTCAGGAAGAGGGGACCATGCCCATAGTCTTCAAGCTTCAAATTATATCCAGTGTAATGCCACGTGTAATAGTCACTCGAGATTGGAACTCCTTGGTTCTTGTAGGACATTGCTGTATGTATGTATGTATGAAGTGTTGAGACAACACGCAAGTGTTGAGGTAGCAAGATGACATATAACTCCTCACCGGGGTTATCACCGATTTGAGTTGAAAGCAGACGTTGCTCAAGGTTACATCTGAGATTGGATTGCTGCAAGTGTTGAAACCGTCGCCGGGTCTGTCGCTAAAGGGGGGTGAGCACGAGTGAGTAAGATAAGGGGTATGTACTTGATCCTTACTCTCTCTTTCTCTCTCTCTCTCTCTCTCTCTCTCTCTCTCTCTCTCTCTCTATATATATATATATATATATATATATATATAAAAGTAACGCCCGCATACATAAGTCTAGGCTCAATCGAGACATAACTCGATAATGTTAGTCCATATATAAATATATTATATATATAGAGACAAAAATGAAAACCACAGACCGTAGTCTGGGCATAGACACACAACACGACTCTCAATGCGTAGAATAGTGTGTGCAAAGATGAAGAGAAAGGCTTTATAGAGTGTGAGAAGGCTTACAGTGGGCTACCAATGTAGACTTCTATGACTCTATATGGATAAACACTTAGCTCCTGCCAGTAAATGTATAGCTATATATGAGCGAACAGGTGTTTAAAAGGAGCAAACACTCAATATGGGTGTGTACAAAGCAAATTGAGTAGGGCTTCCTTGCTTTTTTTAAAATGGCTACCCCAAGCCCTTTATTTATAGAGGGGGGGAGCCGCAGGTGTACCTATGGCTGCCTGGGGTGCCCCGAGTTCCGCGGGTCCTTTCGTCTCGAAATACGTGCACTTATTCACTATAATGTCTGCTCGAACTTACAGAACTTTAATCCGAGCATCCGATCGAGGTATATACGACCTTCTTCAGACTGCTTGTGTTGAGAGTTACGCATTGACATGAATTAGAGGTTGTACGAAGTCAGGAAGAGGGGACCATGGCCATGGTCTTCATGCTTCAAATTCTATCCGGTAAAATGCCACGTGTAATAGTCACTCGAGATTGGAACTCCTTGGTTCTTGTAGGACATTGCTGTATGTATGTATGTATGAAGTGTTGAGACAACACGCAAGTGTTGAGGTAGCAAGATGACGTATAACTCCTTATCGGGGTTATCACCGATTTGAGTTAAAAGCAGACGTTGCTCAGGGTTATATCTGAGATTGGATTACTACAAGTGTTGAATGCCGCAAGGTCATCTATGAGAATGCCTGTCTGCCCGGTGTTTGCTCCGGGTCTGAGGTATGAGTGCCTCGGAAGTAGGTCTGATTGAAGCTAATAACATGCATTTGAAACAAGCATTTCTGGAGTTATCGCCGGAACTGCAACATCATTCCTTGGGGTTATTGCCATGGTCAAAACTCGGGGTTATCTCCAATGTTGGAAATGATCCTTCCGGTGTGTGTTCCGGGGTTGGAAATGATTTTCCTGGTGTATGTTTCGAGGTTGAAAATGATGTTCATAGTGTGTGTTCTGGAGTTGAGACTGAACTTCCGGTAGGATCCGGAATGGATGTGAGCTGTCTTCCAAGGTTATATCCGAAAGACGAATCTGCCCTCTTATAATTTTAGTAACAGGAGTGCAGAAAATTTTGAGTGTCTACAGATGCCCCTCTTTATCATATTCATGCAATGCAAGGCATAGATAGGATAAAGAATACTAGACACTTGAAATGCAACAAGATAAACATGATGCTATGTGCAGTAACATGATGAAAAATGCATGAATGAATAATTGCTGGCTAATCCTATTGGGATGAAAATCACTGATGTCTTGGACATGCAATCCAAGTCTTCAAGGATGTTGATGTTGGGTCTATCACCAAAGTCGTGAATCCTAGACACAGACTTCATTCTCCATAGAGGTGCCTCTTGTGTACAAAAGATCTGTGGGGATAAAGCTTTGTCTGCTTAAGGATGTGTATAACATATCCCATCATCCTGTCGGAGTTACTGCCAACAGTATGCACTTGTGAGGGTTCCCTGACCTCCGCTGATGTGTGTATCACCGGATAAATCCCTGCTGGGTGCATTTGTCAAGGCTTCTTGACTTTCATTGATGTGTGTATCAATGGTTTTATCGCGTTGTGATCCTTGATAGGGAAGGTTACTTAGATGGGTTTACTTGACATCGGCTGAGACAACGTCATTGATGCCTTGACGTTGTAACCCCCACCGGGGATACTTCATTAGTTCATAACTTCGGCGTTGTAACCCCCGTTGGGGATACTTCATTAGTTCATAACTTCGACATTGTAACCCCCGTCGGGGATACTTCATTAGTTCATAACTTCGGCGTTATAACCCCCGTCGGGGATACTCCTAGGGTTATGACCCTGCATTGACGGCATCGGACCTTTGTGAGGTATTGCCGAGCAAGCATTGTAAAAGCTAAGGCCATTAGTATAGTATACCTTGTATGCATGCGAATACCAATGAGTGAGATGTGGGACCAGATTGTGGCCCATGAAAACCAGGATTCCAGGCTATTCCGCTCAATCGTGTAGCATTTTTATTCCTGATTTGGCCTTTTCAGCTTGCAAGACCTCCTTTGCAACTCTAATTAAAGCGAGCTAGAGGTGTGGGACCCATAAAGGGGTACCGCAGGTACACCTACAGCAGCCGCAAGTGGACTTGCGGCCAACCATGGCTATACAAAGCCTGTGGGTTGCTTTTATACGTCATTTTCAAGCTGCGCGATGAAGGAAATTTGAGAGCTCTTCTTCAGACCTGTTGAGTTTGGGTAACTTTCTGCATATTCTGCCACCATGCAAGCTTTCTTCATTGTCCTGGTAATGTATGCATGCATTTTTTTTTCAATTTCTATCCGTTGGAAAATGACTTATCACATGAAATGCATGCTGATATGACTTTGCAAAAAAAATTCAACACAGTAACTGTTAGTATTAAACCATGCTGAACATAATGATGTGAAAAAATTTAACTTTTGAAATAGTCAAATTGGTACCTTTTACTGTCATTTCTTATCCTATGTGAGGATAAATGAATAAAGGTAGAAAAGTAAAATAACCTTGGTAGTTAAACTACACTTACGGATTCTTTACTTTGATGTATTAATGCATGTAAGATGTATATGACTGTTGGTAGGTGTGCTACTGAATGTCCACCTAGTCATGCCTATGTGCATGTGGATAGTCCCATTTATAAAGGGGGCTATGGCAAAATTTTCCCAAAATGTAGGCATTGGGTAGACATGCATTTTTAACTCTACTATAGATGTATGTTAAAAACAATGCATGCATGCATGTAATCATAAAATGTATTTTGAAAAGCTCCAGATAAGAATTTACCACACCCTTTCTGAGGTGATTTGGAGACTTGGTGTCCAGATATTATGGATCCGGATCAGCCGAGTAGTTCTTGCAGGACCACTTCTGGTGTACGGAGGAGGGCTTCTGAAGTACCTCAACCCCGTTCTATTAGACAGCCTCGTCGGTTGGTGGAGGCGGTGATTTGTCCTATCAGAGTTGAAGTGTCGGATGTCGAGGACGAGAAAGAGGATGTACCGGTTGAGGTTCCTTCTCCTGCTGCACGCGTTCCCCGTAGGGAGTTGCCAGGTATTCAAGTGGCGAACCCAGATCTTCTTGGTGACTTAAGTCAGCATCCTTCAGTCTTCCTGCACGCAAACGAGGTATGAAGTTAGATCTTAATCTTCCATATTTCCTATTGATGAGGAGCAATGGGTTCTGATGTTTATTTGCATTTGATGTAGGTTCCCAGCTTTACACAGCCTCGGGGGAACTAGTTTAGCATCCACTCTATGTATTAGGCCTTGCATGATGACTATAGAGAGATTGTAGATGGCTGGGGATTCGGGACGTTCTTTTCCATTCTTCCTCGTCGCTGTCCCGGGGATTACCTCAGGGCATTGTCTGAGCGGTTGTTTCACCAGACTTAGTCACTCCATTTCTGGACTATGAGCTGATGATGACGCTGATGGATTGGCGGTTTATCACAGGTATGGAGTTTGGAGGGGATCCAGTACCTTGCACGGCGGATATAACCCCTACTGTCGTTAGATCCTTGCTAGGAGTTTCAGATGGAGCGCTTAAGCGCAGGACTATTCGTACAGGTCCTTTGAGCGTAGATGATATGAGCGAGCTATTGAGTGAGCCTATACCCGATGATGTGAGGGTCAGGGATCGTATTCTTCGGCGATTGTTCCTGATGATCATTAGGGGCTGCTTCATAGCAGATAACTCTTCTATGGTGTCCTTCGCTTTGATCAGTGCCACTCGACATGTGGACCGTATAGGAGATTATGATTGGGGTTCCTACACCTTTGCCTAATTCCTCAGCGGAATGCGCATGTGATCGCAGGGCTTGACCGAGGCTTGGTTAGGATTCTACTTATTTCTGCTAGTGAGTATTTCTCTTGTCTTTTCCCATGTACAGGTGAAGAGTGTTGACTGACAGCAGATGTTTGCCTTTGTGTTGTAGTTTTAAGCCTATGAGTGGCTTCCATGTTTGCGTCCTGTGAGCGTGTTAGGTTTAGACACCTATCCACGAGGACGGAGATGGCATCATTCCTTATTGGCGAAGGTCCCTGTTGTTGAGGGTCTCACTCATTGTCGCCTACAGCTGGAGTTGTTGACAGCGGATGTCATCAAATGGGTTCCCTACTCTAGGGAGCACTTGAGTGTTGGATTTGAGGATGGGTACCCAACTGGGGTCAAGCACGTTATGTCCACCCGTAAGATTCCTCTCTTCACAGATAGAGGATGAGAGCTCTATTTAGGAGAGCGTGCTATCAGGAGCACTACAGGAGAGATTCGCATGTTGATCTTGCCTCCTGCCAGGCGTTATTGGCCTGTTTTGTTGTCACCTGTCATTGACATCCCATTATTGGGGATTGATGGTTACACATTATTAGAGGGCCCCTACACTTAGGCGATGTTCCAACATTGGTGGTTCCCTTGTACTATTGGAGCTCAGACCTGCACCACACATTTTATGGGGGATATGGTTCCAGGATTCGTGATGATGATGGATTGGCTAGCCTGTGTCAGAGATCCGACTCATGTGACATAAATTGATAGCTTGACCCGACTGTTGGACCGGGCACATTTCTTTATCCGGCATTTGGGTAGAGACCCTTTAGAGGGAGATACTTTTGATCCTTCCAGCTCTGGCGCTGGCCCCTCAGATAGAGATGCCGGTGTAGATCCTCCATTGTATAGGCCTGACATCCCTGTAGATAGAGATCCAGTGACTCAGGAGGAGTTACATCAGATGGACAGGATTGATGATGTAGACATCGATACCATTGACTTCTTCTGATGTATATTTCTCGTTATCTCTTTTGATAGGCCTCTATTAGACATTGGTTAGCTTCTCCCCATTCTCGCTATATCTTTTGATAGGCCTCTATTGAGATGTTGGGTAGCTTCGCCCCATCCCCCTATATTTTAGCTGTACAGAGATGTATTAGATGATGATATACTTAGGAATGTATGTACAGTTTTTTTATTCCCTATATCATATTGCCATCTAGTGTATTATGCATGTTATTATGTTATGCATATGTATGTATGTCCAGAGATATTCAACATTGACCACTGGATGGTCTTATGACACGGCTCGTACAGATGTCTTTTTCGATAGTTAGCCGTATTGATCATACCCCACCATTTTTGGTGGCATCTGGTATGCGCTCATGGTATGATAGTATGTCACCACCAAACAGGGTGACTATAGATCATTTGCTGCAGCACACTATGACCTTGTGGATGTTTCAGGTTCCCACAGGGTTCATAGATGGTATGCTAGAGCATTGGGTACCAGAGAGACAGGTCTTCCGATTTGGGACCCAGGAGTTGACTCCTACTCTGGAGGAGTATTCATGGTTGACGATGCTGCCATTGGACAAACCTTGCATGCACATGGCGATCAGAGACATGAGTAGACAGTTCATGACCCTCACTGGATTGAAACGTAGAGTGGTACAAGACGAGATTACATCCGTCCACGTGTATCCCAGCGTTTTCTGTTTGATAGATTTGGCTCTGAGGATAGTTATGCACGACATTCCGGGGATTTCACCACACCGAAGGACTATTGGCGTTCAGCTAGAGTGGATGTACTACTGCTGTGCGTATTGTCATATGTCTACATGCCCCGGTACATGGATGAGTTGGACATCGGCGTTATTATGGCAGTGAGAGCTCTCCGGGAGGGTCACACCATCTTACCGATGATTATGAAAGAGACTCTAAGGTCGGCCACATATTGCTGCACTTATCCGACAGGAGTGTTCACATGCAGCTCGGTCATGCAGTACGTGTGGTTTATGTCACACTTGGGACCGATTGGCACATTCAGACAGTATGGATATTGTTTCACCCATGATATAGCCCTGTCATATTCCTTTCAGCCTGTAGAGTGTACAGATGCTGCATCTTGGTCAGCTTTCCTAACAGGGATCGGAGATCCATTCACTATATTATCGTGTACATGACTTAACTCACCTTACAGCTTCATTACTCATGCTTCAGGCATGGATTATCTACCTGTAGCTGGTTTGAGAGGGATGCTATGTTAGATCTAATAGTCCACATACACACAGATCCGTAGATAGCTTTGTATTTTCCTGCATAGACTAGCTTAGCCATTTTGTCATGTACAACACAGAAGTATATATCAAACAGTTTCTGTGATACATTCTGAATTTATCCTTGATATGTGGACATTGTGATAGCCCCGAATCCGGGTCCCAAATCACCACGGATTTGGTTCAATCATTCTATAACTATTGCGGAAGATATAAACATAAATTGTTTATATAATACACTTTACACACTATTCCCCAAAATCAATTAACCTTAACTTATACACAATTCATAAACTATCTAACATATAACATATTTATCAAACTATACTATTACAAACTAGCTGCACATTTTATCCCAAGCTGAACTTGACATTAACCTTTTCTTGTATCCGAACGCATTTGCCCTATCTGTAATGTTTATCATGATATAACAAGGGTGAACATGAAAGTTGCCCAGCAAGTTTAAATACAATTTAAAGATATATCATGATTGAAAGAGTCTGAATAATAAGCTGGCTATAATTCATCAATATAATTGAGAACTAGCATGAACAAACTTTTGACTGAACAAGTATTAAACATGAACAAATTTATCCGGATCAATCTGTAAATGAAGGTGATCGACCTTTCATACCTGACTTATACATGCAAGATGTACAAAGTACAATTCTACATGGCAATCAGCAATGATTAACCATAAGCATATCTGAATGAAACAACTCTTAGTAGAGTTAAGAAAAACTTACCTGAACCATTGATTACCGCTACGCAATTTATATCGCTTTATCCGAAGACCTAATATTAGTAATATAAATCTCCAATATTAGAATACTATAATCACAATATAATATTATTATATATATAATTATAAAATTACCTAAACACATAACACATAGCCTATCAGTCCACAAACTACCTAAGACTCGGTATCAAGTCAAACTATGTAAGTCTGAGTTGAAACCAACACAAATATGACATCCCGACGGTCTAGTCGGACAATTCACGAGTTTAAGTTCAATTAAACTCTACCTAACACTTACAAATTATCTTAGATAATTTATTTATTAGTCAAAACATTTTTCAATAGCTCATAAAAATTTTCAAATAATTTAATAGTATTTATTTCATTATATAATATTATTAATCATTTAATAATATTTTAATCATTCTTAATAATATTCAAATCACTTATCAATATAAATAATAAAGATCTCATACATTTAAAGATGTAAATATTTTATATCATGAAGTTTAAACTATTTATATTCCATTTCGAAATATCTTTTTATCTTTACGCTTAATTTTGAGTTAAAACAGTAACACATAGCTTTTATACTAAAACTCAGTTTACTATAATATTTCTTTAATTTAAATAATTTTTATATTATTTTGTCCATTCATGAGTTAACATAGACCGTTCTCTCATATATACATATTTTATTCTGCTAGCACATTCGTTTTATTTTTCGTTTTATAATTATTCGCATTTTTGCTTTATATATTAAATATATATATTTCGTTACGTAAATCTCAACTCAAAACCCACATTTTGAGCACTGAAAACCTCAAAATATCATTTTTATGACTAATACAATTTTTAAAAGGTTTTACGTTCTTCGTTGCACCATAAAATAATTTTATAGGCAATTGTAGTTTTTATTTCACTTTAATATGTAATTTATATTTATTACATATTTTTATTGCTTTATTTATGCCTAAAAAGAAGTTTATCGGCGTAAAATATCATTTATAGTCAAATCTCGTCCCGTAGGACTTTATTACATTTATTAATACTTATTATTTCGCCATAACGGCGAATGTCAAAGTCGCTCGACGCGCCAACGCTCGGCGTTCGCTCAAATTTTAATACTGACATGCCTGTTCGCCCATTTTTAATTCTCAAATCATGAGTCATATAACAACGAAAATTCGAGCGTATTATAGACCTCATGGCATAGTATTTTAGAAAAATTTTACACCGCGAAAATGGATCACGAAAACTAATCAAAATAAAGGTAACGAAAAGGACGTCAAACCACAAAGACAAAGATGGCGGCGCCGTCATGCGGTAAAGGGCGTGTCTTGGTACTGTCACTGGCTCTTTGCTGCTGCCTCCTTTCTGCGCTTATCAACCTAGCTACTTCGTGATTTTCTCACGCCTTGCTCGTTTATCAGAAAATTTCCAACTTTGGATATGTTATACATGGTATACTAAAGTATTTTTAGAAAATATAACCCAGTAATTTCGGACCTCTTAGGCAGCCTAAAACAGACCCCAAAAATGTCCACTCGCAACATTTTTCATCTTTTTCCCAGATTTATCCTCTTTGGCTAAAACAGTCATAAATTTTTCGTTTTAAAACATTTTTAGGCGATTCTTGAGCCCACGCGAAGCTAACTTCCGGGACTACAACTCTTCCCTAGTGATGTTTTTCCAGATTCCGAACATATCAGCCCAGATATTCCGTTCAAGTGGACTGCACCGCACTTGTTGGACAGTTTTGACACTACTACTTTGAAATGTCTTAACTCTCTCCTCCGATGTCGGATTTAGTCCGTTCTGGAGTCTATGCAAAGCTTATTCAGTGCACTACAATATACCAAAAGTCCATAATTTTTAGAGCAATCTAGCTAACGCCGAATTTTCTATTTAGGGCAGCAGTCCTCTAGCTATTTTAAGTTTTAAAAATTGTTTTACTTTTCTTTCTTTGATCAAGTTTTCTTATCACCAAAAATAGTTAGATCTAAACATGAAACACTCTAAAACTTGTAGATCAAGAGTTTTAAGATACAAGATCATAAGCTCATGGTTTGATTTAAAACAATCAAAACAAAATACATAATTTAATTACTACACTTTAGTTTGTTATACCTAGTTCTTGTGCAATTCTTCTTCTTCCACAAGATAGCTTGATGAAGCATTGAAAATTCTTCTCTCTCCTTTCTTCTTCAAGTGGCTGCCGACCACTTCCTTTTTTCTTCTCTCTTTCTATTTTCTTTGTTTCTCCCTTTGTGTTCTCCTTGCTTGTAAATCTAGCTAACATTTTAAGACTAAAAGAAAAAGAGACACATGGCTTGTAGTAGGTGAGAGTTTTTGAACCAAAAGAAATGAACATGTGCCCAAAAAAAACTCCTCATATGCATGGCCGGATATAATGCCACATCTTGGCCTATTTTTGATTTATTTCATTTGCTTTATTTACTTGGTATAGTTATCTAGAAAATTAAATTTGCTTGGGCCAAAATTTGGGCTCCCAATTAAATGGTTTGGGCTTCTTAATTAAATTGTTTGGGCCATAAAAAAAAATAACATAGTCCAACACACTAATTTTATCTTACCCCAATTATTTAATTAGGGTTTTCAAATCACTCATTATGGAATTTAAATACTTAGATAATATTATTATGCAGCCCAATTAAGCTAGGTTTAAAATAATTAATAAATTGAGATAATAAAATTAATCTCTTAGGTTAGTATACTAGTATAAAATTTAAATACTAGCACTTACACTTGTTATAACCCTTAGGTTATTTAATTCTCATTCCTAATATATAATATTAGGTTATATAACTTCTCATTCATTCTAATTATATATTAAATAAATATATACATATTTATAATATATATTTATTTAATCACCCACATACTTCACATAAGTCACTATACACAAAACCACATAAGTCTTTCCGATTTTTTTTTTAATTTCAAACTCTATTTCCAGTCTATTTCCAATCTAGGTCTAATTATTTAACTTTTATTTAATCAATTAATATTTTAATAAATTATTAAATTCTCGGGTTGTCACATTCACCCCTTTTTCTAAGAATTTCGTCCCCAAAATTCACCTTACTCCTTACACCATACTGCTTACACCATTCATACACATCATCACATGCTACCCAATACACCACTCACAAGAGTAAAAATTTTTAAATTGTGTTGAGGGGTCATATAGACCATGAACACATAGTTTTAACTGTATTCATACCGCAAAACAATACATTACTTGGTATGTTTACAATCACAAAGAAGGTAAACTACCGTTGCTAGTACTTTAGGTGATTAGCCTATCGTACTCTTACGTCATGCATAACGTATTAATCATGTCTAGCGAATATTTACGCTACCCGATTGGATTATTTATCAAAACAACATAGTTCACCTCAGTCTTATCATAGGATTCCGCAACAAAATAATTTGGTTCAGGAAATTTCTTTCAATGAACACTTAGAGTTTTCATAAACATTAGTCTAGTTGAATCGAATAGCGTAGACTCATATCAAATAATTCAATTCAATCGAATTATTTAGGTGTAGCCAAACCCCATTGGCAAATTAAAATTTTTGAAAATATTTTTGAGAATGACGTCATGATGTCGTACTGTATTAACAATCCGTTTGAGGATGTCCTCATTGTATGACTTCGTCATAACACATCATACAATAGTGGAATAACGATTTTAGATCAAATTCACACTAAGTATTCCTGTATTTACAACTCCATCACTTTTTTATCATCTCTGCACCAGGTTACATGGTACATGAGTGATAAATAAAATATATTTTGATATTTCAAATCATTTGCGTCTAGCCGAAATAAGTAGCATAGACTGTACTTTAAACCCTTTCGAAAATGATTACGAGCCTACATTTTTTTTAAAAGCATGTAGTGCGTATTTAGCTTGATGTCAAAATTTTGAAGTCTAGCATAGCTAGGAGTTTTGGAAAACTTATGTCTCCACTAATAATCATTTTCTTAACAATCTATTTGTTCCTATAATCTTCAATTCTCCATTCACACACAAATATACCCAGTTCGTCAAACCACACTTATGAGTTCATAAACTTGCCACAATCATATGAGTTTAAGAACTTACCCTAGTCAGACCTTTGGCGTCCATACGCTGAGGGGTTCATAAACATTTCATATAACTACGAGTCAAGAATGTCACATAAGTATGAGTTTTAAGAACTCGTACTTAACCCTATATTCTCTACCTATAACCTATCTATTTGTTATACACACGAGAAAGGAATCACCCTCTTAACATGAATATAACAAATAGCGCGACACAAATATTTTAATGATTATCAATGCCAGAAACTAAGTAGTTTTTACACCAAGTACAATTCCCCACCCATACAAGGAATCATGCAACTCATGAGCTGCCGACATGAGTCCTTAATTGAAATCCCCACCTAATCTTAACCCCTTTCTCATTACGAATTGCATTCAAATCGTATTCATAATCCTTTCCTGAATCTGTACCAATTCAGACATCAATCTTGTTGTAAACTTTCCGATCATCAGATTGATTCTTTTCCCATATTATAACCTTATCATATCACAGGGTGATCTCATCGTATACATTATGATTTATTTCTATATCTTGATCATTTTGTTTTACGATCTCCTATCATTGTACTTTCAGTCTTTTAGACTTGATTAACTCATCACTACTGTTCAACTTTATTATCAGAGTTAGGGAACTCCGTATCTTTATAACTCGCCGAGATTTGTCTTTGAATCTTACCGACTCACTAACTCTATTTGAGCTAGTACTTATCCTAATCACTACGGTTATTAGTCTCAGGTATTCTTACCTCAGCTTCATAACCAACATTTTTGATACCAACTGTGATAGCCCCGAATCCGGGTCCCAAATCACCACGGATTTGGTTCAATCATTCTATAACTATTGTGGAAGATAAACCTAAATTATTTGTAAATACACTTTACACACTATTCACCAAAATCAATTAACCTTAACTTATACACAATTCATAAACTATCTAACATATAACATATTTATTAAACTATACTATTATAAACTAGCTGCACATTTTATCCCAAGCTGAACTTGACATTAACCTTTTCCTGTATCCGAACGCATTCGCCTTATCTGCAATGTTTATCACGATATAACAAGGGTGAGCATGAAAGTTGCCCAACAAGTTTAAATACAATTTAAAGATATATCATGATTGAAAGAGTCTGAATAATAAGCTGGCTATAATTCATCAATATAATTGAGAACTAGCACGAACAAACTTTTAACTGAACAAATATTAAACATGAACAAATTTATCTAGATCAACGGTAATGAAGGTGATCAGCCTTTCATACCTGACTTATACATGCAAGATGTACAGAGTGCAATTCTATATGGCAATCAGCAATGATTAAACATAAGCATATCTGAATGAAATAACTTTTAGTAGAGTTAAGAAAAACTTGCCTGAACCGTTGATTACCGCTACGCAATTTATATCGCTTTATCCGAAGACCTAATATTAGTAATATAGATCTCCAATATTAGAATACTATAATCACAATATAATACTATTATATATATAATTATAAAATTACCTAAACACATAGCCTATCAGTCCACAAACTACCTAAGACTCGGTATCAAGTCAAACTATTTAAGTCTGAGTTGAAACCCACACAAATATGACATCCCGACGGTCTAGTCGGACAATTCACGAGTTTAAGTTCAATTAAACTCTACCTAACACTTACAAATTATCTTAGATAATTTATTTATTAGTCAAAACATTTTTCAATAGCTCATAAAAATTTTCAAATAATTTAATAGTATTTATTTCATTATATAATATTATTAATCATTTAATAATATTTTAATCATTCTTAATAATATTCAAATCACTTATCAATATAAATAATAAAGATCTCATACATTTAAAGATGTAAATATTTTATATCATGAAGTTTAAACTATTTATATTCCATTTTAGAAATATCTTTTTTCTTTACTTTCTGCAATTTCTGAGTTAAAACAGTAACACATAGCTTTTATACTAAAACTCGCTTACTATAATATTTCTTTAATTTAAATAATTTTTATATTATTTTGTCCATTCATGAGTTAACACAATCGCTTCTCTCATATATACATATTTTATTCTGCTAGCACATTCGCTTTTATTTTTCGTTTTATAATTATTCGTATTTTTTTGCTTTATATATTAAATATATATATTTCGTTATGTAAATCTCAACTCAAAACCCACATTTTGAGTAACAATTGAAACCTCAAAATATCATTTTTATGACTAATACAATTTTAAAAGGTTTTACGTTCTTCGTTTGCACCATAAAATAATTTTATAGGCAATTGTAGTTTTTATTTCACTTTAATATGTAATTTATATTTATTACATATTTTTATTGCTTTATTTATGCCTAAAAAGAAGTTTATCGGCGTAAAATATCATTTATAGTCAAATCTCGTCCCGTAGGACTTTATTACATTTATTAATACTTATTATTTCGCCATAACGGCGAACATCAAAGTCACTCGACGCGCCAACGCTCGGCGTTCGCTCAAATTTTAATACTGACATGCCTGTTCGCCCATTTTTAATTCTCAAATCATGAGTCATATAACAACAAAAATTCGAGCGTATTATAGACCTCATGGCATAGTATTTTAGAAAAAATTTACACCGCGAAAATGGATCACGTAAACTAATCAAAACAGTGCACGAAAAGGACGTCAAACCACCAAGACAAAGATGGCGCCACATCAAGTAAGGTGACAAGTCTTGGCCGCCATTCTTCTTCTTTCGCCCTCGCCTAAGCTTATCAACCTAGCTACTTCGTGATTTTCTCACGCCTTGCTCGTTTATCAGAAATTTTCCAACTTTGGATATGTTATACATCTTATACCAAAGTATTTTTAGAAAATATAACTCAGTAATTTCAAACCTCTTAGGCAGCCTAAAACAGACACCAAAAATGTCCGCTCGCAACATTTTTCATCTTTTTCCCAGATTTATCCTCTTTCGCTAAAACAGTCATACCGTTTTTGTTTTAAAACATTTTTAGGCAATTCTTGAGCCCATGCGAAGCTAACTTCCGGGACTACAACTCTTCCCTACTGATGTTTTTCCAGATTCCGAACATATCAGCCCAAATATTTCGTTCAAATGGACTGCACCGCACTTGTTGGACAGTTTTGACACTACTACTTTGAAATGTCTTAACTCTCTCCTCCGATGTCGGATTTAGTCCGTTCTGGAGTCTATGCAAAGCTTATTCAGTGTAATACAACATACCAAAAGCCCATAATTTTTAGAGCAATCTAGCTAACCCCAAATTTTCTATTTAGGGCAGCAGTCCTCTAGCTATTTTAAGTTTTAAAAATTGTTTTACTTTTCTTTCTTTGATCAAGTTTTCTAATCACCAAAAATAGTTAGATCTAAACATGAAACACTCTAAAACTTGTAGATCAAGTGTTTTAAGATACAAGATCATAAGCTCATGGTTTGATTTAAAACAATCAAAACAAAATACATAATTTAATTACTACAATTTAGTTTGCTATACCTAGTTCTTGTGCAATTCTTCTTCTTCCACAAAATAGCTTGATGAAGCATGAAAATTTCTTCTCTCCCCTTTCTTCTTCAAGTGGCTGCTGACCACTTCCTTTTTTCTTCTCTCTTTCTATTTTCTTTGTTTCTCCTTTTGTGTTCTCCTTGCTTGTAAATCTAGCAAACATTTTAAGACTAAAAGAAAAAGAGACACATGGCTTGTAGTAGGTGAGAGTTGTTGAACCAAATGAAATGAACATGTGCCCAAAAAAAAAACTCCTCGTATGCATGGCCGGATATAATGCCACATCTTGGCCTATTTTCTATTTATTTCATTTGCTTTATTTACTTGGTATAGTTATCTAGAAAATTCAATTTGCTTGGGCCAAAATTTGGGCTCCCAATTAAATGGTTTGGGCTTCTTAATTAAATTGTTTGGGCCATAAAAAAAAATAACATAGTCCAACACATTAATTTTATCTTACCCTAATTATTTAATTAGGGTTTCCAAATCACTCATTATGGAATTTAAATACTTAGATAATATTATTATGCAACCCAATTAAGCTAGGTTTAAAATAATTAATAAATTGAGATAATAAAATTAATCTCTTAGGTTAGTATACTAGTATAAAATTTAAATACTAGCACTTACACTTGTTATAACCCTTAAGTTATTTAATTCTCATTCCTAATATATAATATTAGGTTATATAACTTCTCATTCATTCTATTTATATATTAAATAAATATATACATATTTACAATATATATTTATTTAATCACCCACATACTTCACATAAGTCACTATACACAAAACCACATAAGTCTTTCAGATTTTTTTTTAATTTCAAACTCTATTTCCAGTCTATTTCCAATCTAGGTCTAATTATTTAACCTTTATTTAATCAATTAAGATTTTAATAAAATGTCTAAATTCTCGAGTTGTCACAGATATTGAGCCATCACAGAATCTCTTAGAATGGATCATTGATCTGTATGTATCCCTACATCTTTGGTGTCTTGGGACTGGTTCCTGTATGGAAATGTGGAGAGGAGTGTGGATTTTCCTCTCTGAGATTGACCGCACCACAGATGGTCGCCAGTACTTCTATTTGTGAGGAGCCTAGTTAATTTCATCTCTTATGGATTGATGTTGCTCTTTGAGGCACAATCGCAGCTTAGATGGTCACCGAATCTCCTATTTGTGAGGAGAGGTTAGGTAATTCCATCCCCTTGGTTTGAAGCCGATGAAATGTGGTGGATTGAAAGTTGATCCCAGTATGGTGTGATAAGCATTTTTGTTCTGGTAGGGGTTAGACTGATCTATAAATGGCTGCCTACACACTCCTATTGAAGAAGAGATCAAGTCTGCGTAGTTCGAACCTGGTGTAAGAGGTTCAACGATGAATATGAAAGGCAGATAGGTATAGAAGTATTTTTGTTGTTTTTATTTTTGTAGAGGAAGGGTAGAAATGTTTTTGTTGTTTTGTTTTTTTTATTGCGACCGGGCCATATAGAATATGGTTGCCTACGTACTCCCGGGTATCAGGGAGATCAGTTCGACATAGTTCACCTCTCAGGACGAATCGCAGCCAAAGAGAAGTGTGAATCCCATGTGCAGGCTATACTGCGAGGAGAAGAAAGTTTGATCCCATAATGGGGATAAACTGCAGGTGTGGAAAAATTTTGATCCCGTCTTTAAGACAAACTACAAATGTAGAAAAGTTTAATCCCGTCTTCAGGATAAACTGCAAGCGTAGAAAAGTTTAATTCCGTCTTTAGGATAAACTGCAGGTATAAAAGGTTCAATCCTATCTTCAGGATAACCAAAATTGTATGAAAGGTTTGAAATGAGGTGAAACCAGGCTACTTGTTTGAAGTGTATGTTTCCCTGAGGGTTAGAAGAGTTTGTAAAAAGATAGGGTTCAAAACAAGAATGACTAGTGATTAGATGATCAATACTAAGATGTTTGCTTGATGGTAACTTCAGACATAGTACCATTTCACGGTGTCTGAGTTGATAAGCTGTGGAAATTCATCGCCATCAAATTCCTGTAGTCTGAAAGCACCTCCTGTCAATACCTCCTTGACAACAAACGAGCCTTCCCAGTTAGGAGCGAATTTTCCCTTAGATTGATCTTGGTTATCAATGATCTTCTTCAAAACCAAGTCATGTTGTTTGAATTGCCGTAGCCAGACATTTTTGTTGTAGGATCGTGCGATCCTTTGCTGATATAACTGACCATGGAAGATAGTCGCGGTTTGCCTTTCGTCTATTAGAGACAATTGGTGATACCTGTCTTATACCCATTGGTCTTCATCCAACTGAGCATCCATCAACACTATGAGGGATTCCATTTCCACCTCTATGGGGAGCACTACTTCCATCCCATAGGCTAAAGAATAGGGGGTCGCCCCAGTGGAAGTACGCATGGAAGTTTTGTAGGCTAATAATGTAACGCCCCGAAATCCGATTTATCTTCACACCCGGATTCAGTACGTCACGATCCCATCTTTTTCCAAACATACATCATTATATACTGAAATATAACAACATACATTCTAAATCCCCAGGTTCTATAACCTTATAACTTCTTTCAGTACAAATAACGATAATTACATTATTATTTACATCTTACACGAGTGACTTTCATCCGCCACAAAGGATACATAACAGTTCATTAAACTAATCTAAAGTTTATTTAACTTATTTTATATTACAAGTCTTCGCTCGATCATCTCGCTCATCCACATTCTGAATGGCACTTCATTTGGATACCGTCAGCTTAATCTTTACGGGATCCTTCAGTTCTTCTAACATCGTACGCTAAAAATGTTTTTCATTAAAAGCAAGTGTGAGCATTCAATTGCTCAGCAAGTTATAGCAGTTGAACAAACATCTTCAAGAATTCAAACTTTCTTTTAAGACTTCAATAACCAAACAAAGGTTATGAAGCAACTTGAATAATATGAATAATCTCGATTCCTATCATTTTAAAACATTATTCACTTTCATTTAAAAATACTTTCATTCTTCTAGCTTTTTCATACACATTATGTCTGGCTAGAATCATTAGCACAGACTTAACAATAACGGATCATGTATAAACAGAGCATTCTCTTATTGAATAGTTAAATCACAGAACAGTTCATCTCATACAAACACCGAAGTGTTCACATTGTGGCTCAACGCCTTATACATTCTACCACCTTGTACAAATATCGCACATTCGCACATAGACAAAATTTCTCAAGTTCAACATCTGAGAAGTTTTAGAAACTAACATTCATTTATAAATATGAATGAAGTTAGGAAACTTGCCTTATGCACAGCTACAGCTTACGCTGAACTGCCCATTCCAGTTCCTATGTAGCACATAAGAAAAACAACACATACACTAATTAGTTATGTATATTGACTTATGAATTAGTTTGCTTATCATTACTTCTTAGGGTTCGCGTTCTTGTAACTTAAGTTTACACGATCACTTTCATTACCGTTCTACGGCTTCATAACATATGGAGATGTCTTACTTTTATGTTCATCATCTTTGATGTTTTACATTCTTATCTTCTTTTTATAACTTCTTTAGGACTCAGCACACATCGCTTCTCTGCTAGTAGTCCATATGGTACTCTGAGTGGTTTCCCACAAACAACCAACAAACATGTTCCCGTCTCGTCTACACTACCCATAACAGTGAGTTAAATCGGTTGCCAGTTTTGTATATACCTTCGCTCTCTGAAGGAATTGTTTAGCCCAGCACCCATATATCAACCATCAAAGATTATGATTGTACTACAACCTAACTTATCTTAACTTATCCGAACTATTAAACTATAATCTTCGTTAATTTAATTTCTCATTCCTTATGGCTTCTTGGCAACTAAATGCCGCACCTCGGGATTCATTCTTATACAACTCACTATCAGCTTTCATTAATCTTATTACCATTCATTACGACTTTCTTAATACCATTCGTATCTTACTTAATACTTTTGTTATCCCTTACTTGAACCCCATGTTCATTAGTCATTCTTATTGTCCAAGCCATACCGTTCGTTGTATGCTAAGACCGCTTTTTTATCGCAACAGCATTGCGTACATAGCGTCTATATGCTTCACACTTATCTGTCACTATCATGACATAACATCGAAATGTTATTCATTACCCTCGTTCGTTCATTGCGACTACGGTCCCCGGACATCGGTTATGTAACTCGCGTGTAAATTCTTTATTTTTTAATCTCGTTTAATCTTTCCGTTCAACCTTCATTTAATGTTTAAATTACTTGCTTAAGTGTTACATTAGTTAAACATTATGTTCTTTATCTTCCCATACGTTTCCCCTAAGAGTTGAGCAGTTAAAAGCTCTTCTCTAGCTTTTTCCCTACACTAGCGCTGCGGTGCCACTCTCCCTTTTATTTCTCACGCCATGCAGATGAGTGTTTGCGAACCCGACTTCTCCTATTTTGGCGCTCTGACGCCACCTTATGAAAGCATGGTTGTGCACCATGGCGCCAAGCCCTAACCCTAGAAAATTTATTTAAGTGTTAAATTTAATTTGAGACGCTTACTTCCCGCTTCCATAACTTATGTGTTATAACTTGGAACGAGGTCGTTCCAAAGCCATTCTCTTCCTTATCTTACGTACTTCAATACCCTCTATACAGAACTTTGTTCAGAATCAATTAATGTGCCATTCAATTGGCTTGATCTTCGCCCTTTATTCGTTTTACGTTTTTAACGTTCTTCGTTCGTTCGTCCGTAATTCGGTCATCCGAACTCAAAATTCATTCGTTCTTGAGTCCACGACTCATGTTTTCTATGTTCTCTTACATTCTTATAAAACCCTACACGTTCGAGTTCATTTACTAAATTTCTAATTCTCGTTTGTCTTTTACGAAATTTTTGCCATAACTTCGTTATAGCTAAGTTTTAATCCGTTCTTCATGAACGTTTCTACCGTTCCTAACCAAGCAATATACATCTATCTTATACGCGATGGTTTTAAACTTGTCCATCAACAACAAATATCCTACGATGGTTTTAAATTTGTCCATCAACAATGTTCTTCGTGTTCTTTGCATGTTCTTCGTGTTCTTCGTTCGTTCTTCATTTTTAATCGATATTTTGGATTACGATTTCACTTTTTATTGGAATTTTATGTTATAGAACATCATTCCTTACTTATTTCACCTACTTATTCATATAATCCACTCGGATCATTCTAATTCATTACGAATCTTATACTTCCTTAAGAAATTTATAAACTAAACTTTTAATTCTTATTTCTTCATTTTCTTACGATTTTAACCATATGAAATCATTCTTAACATCATTTTCTTTTTATTCTTATTAATCAATGTTTTGAACATAAAAACTTAAGAAAAAGTTAACTTAGGAGTTAGGTTTTAATACCTTTCTTCTTTATTTTTCTTCCGCTAGACAAAACCGGCGATTCGCAAGCTTTTCTATTTCACGAACACTTTCGATCTAACCAATCATGCTCATACTCTTCCTTCTCCCTCTCCATCCAAACCCTCTCTCTCTCTCTCTAGCTGTAGAATTTTCAAAATCTCATTTAAATAAATTAAGCTTACTATTTATAGAAAACCAAGGCTAGGGGTATTTGAGTCATTTTGCCACCCAACCCCCTTACTATTCACACCTCCTTACTATTCATGACTTAGGTGTTAAGTTAACTTAGCCCTTAAGTCTACTTAGCCTTTAAGTTTCGTGGTTCCGTCTTTCGGGTTTTTGTCCGACAGTTTTAAAAACTGTGATTCTCGGAATCCAAATATTTTTGGATATTTCGTCTTTCCTTTACCGATTAAATTTTACGTATTCTTTGGATTTCTGAAAAACTGAAAAAACACTTTTTGGTGTTACGCATTTTCCTTCACGTTTTCCCCTAACGTAGCTTAACAAATGAAAAGTACATAACAATACTTTTCGTCGTTTTTATTTCATCCGATTTTTGTACGTTTTTCAAGAAAAACTTTTATCGGCTTACTAAACTTTTCAAGATATATTATCGTCAAATCTTTTAACGGAATGTCATTTTGACATACCGAACTCTCGGAAAGGCTTAGGTTATTCAAACCCTAACCCTTAGATTTCGTCGGGTGAATAGTGCATATTTCGTCTTTTTCCCCAGAAATATTTTTGTTCTCAAAAAATTTTCATTTTGGACTTAAAAATTCTTAATCGTTTAGCCTAGCTCGTAGCCAGAATCCTCCCAACTTATAATCATCCTAGGTTCTAGAACGATTAATAAACACATAGCACATAATATTATTAATAAAAATTCATTTTATTAATAACTAATTCTTTAAACTTAAATTCTGGATGATCCGAATTTCTGGGTCGTTACACTCTTCCCCTCTTATAAAAATTTCGTCCTCCGAATTTCTTAAAACCACACCCTTAACCGGGTCATCACATTCACCCCTTCTTCACAGAATTTCATTCTCAAAATTTTAGCCTACCCATCTTCTCAACTTTTCTTCAAAGAAGTTCATATCTTTTCATCATTCCTAACCTCCATAACCTATCAAGAATCATGAAGTAGAAAGGGTAACGAGGAATATAAAATTTCCTTTTAAACGTTTCATACTTTTGATGAGGGGTCAAATCGACCATGAACTCTTACTAGGTTTAATAGCATAATGCCGTAACCTTTCTTCCACGGTCAGTTTACAATCACAAAGTAAGAAAACTACCTCTTACCCATCGTACACCCCATTTCGGGATATGTTCACCTCAGACTAAATCATTAGATTCCGCACCAAAACAATTTGGTTTGGCATAACTTCTTCAAAGATAGCTTGATTTTCTTTTAAACATGACATACCATTTGTCTAGCCGAATCAAGTAGCTTAGACCATACCAATAAATTGGTTATCAATGTGAAACATTCGTCTAGTCAACTCAATTGACATTGACTACTTCTGTAAATTCTTTTCGCAATACCTCCAAACGTTTTATGACGTCATGCTACCATACTTTTCACAGTACGTTGAGGACTTCGTCAATTTGTGACTTCATCTTTATACATCATACCATAGCGGGTTGTTGATCCTAAGATCACATCCAACACCAGGTTCAATTGCATTAATAACTCCATCCTTTTACCATCCTTGCATCAAATGAACTGATGATATAAAATTCATTTTGATATTTCAAATCAATTTCTGTCTAGCCGAAACAATTAGCAAAGACATACCAAGAATTGTTCTTTTAAAAATCTATTGGTTCCAAAAGTTGAACCAATTCTTTCATTTTCAAAATATGAACACATAAGCACAATTTCAATAAACTTTGAAATCTAGCATAGCTAGAGGACTTGGAATACCCTATTCTCTATCTTCCTCCATTGTCTTACTGCGACAATACTTAATCTTCTCTAGCACCTTCAATACTAAGCCTACTGAAAATAACCTATTTTCAGTCTAAACATCCCTCTACCTTTGTACAGTCCATCAACTTACCACACATTATGAGTTCAAGAACTTTCCATTAATAATATGAGTTTATGAACTATCTCGAGATGGACCATAAGCGTCCATTCATTTGAAGTTCAAAAACCTACAATATCATTATGAGTCACGAACGTACCATAAGTATGAGTTTCAAGAACTCGCACCTACCTTATCGTTCTCTACCTATTAAGTATATACATGAGAAAAGATTCACCGTCTCGTTATATACATCTTGACAGCGCGACCAATTCCAATGATTATCAATATAATAAGCTAAATAGTTGTTACACCAAGCACAAACCTCTGCCCATAACAAAAGTTTATATAACTCAGCTATCACATAAGTCCTTAATTGAAATTTTACAACTTCTAAATCTCTCTTTCCTAAATAAAAATTTTCTTTAATTCATATATTATCCTTCACAACTCAATCTGAGTTCTTCTTCCTGTACTACTTCGTAGTACTATAAATCATTCATCATTTAACAACTCATCTGTTACTACGATTCACTATGATCACGTGGTGATCTTCTTATCCCTCTCTCTACGATTATAGTCTTAGGTACTCTTACCTAAGATTTATAACCTATCTTCACACCCGGATTCCGTACGTCACGATCCCATCATTTTCCAAACATACATCATTATATACTGAAATATAACAACATGCATTCTAAATTCACAGGTTCTATAACCTTATAACTCCTTTCATTACAAATAACGATAATTACATTATTCTTTACATCTTACACGAGTGACTTTCATCTGCCACAAAGGATACATAACAGTTCATTAAACTAATCTAAAGTTTATTTAACTTATTTTATATTACAAGTCTTCGCTCGATCTTCTCGCTCATCCACATTCTGAATGGCACTTCATTTGGATATCGTCAGCTTGATCTTTACAGGATCCTTAAGTTCTAACTTCGTACGCTAAAAATGTTTTTCATTTAAAGCAAGTGTGAGCATTCAATTGCTCAGTAAGTTATAGCAGTTGAACAAACATCTTCAAGAATTCAAACATTCTTTTAAGACTTCAATAACTGAACAAAGTTTAAGAAGCAGCTTGAATAATAGGAATAATCTAGATTCCTATCATTTTAAAACAATATTCACTTTCATTTAAAAATGCTTTCATTCTTCTACCTTTTTCATACACATTATGTCTGGCTAGAATCATTAGCACAGACTTAACAATAACGAATCATGTATAAACAGAGCATTCTCTTATTGAATAGTTAAATCATAGAACATTTTATCTCATAGAAACACCGATGTGTTCACATTGTGGCTCAACGCCTTATACATTCTACCACCTTGTACAAATATCGCACATTCGCACATAGACAAAACTTCTCAAGTTCAACATCTGAGAAGTTTTAGAAACTAGCATTCATTTAAAAATATGAATGAAGTTAGGAAACTTGCCTTACGCACAGCTACAGCTTACGCTGAACTGCCGATTCCAGTTCCTATGTAGCACATAAGAAAAACAACACATACACTAATTAGTCATGTATATTGACTTATGCATTAGTTTGCTTATCATTACTTCTTAGGGTTCGCGTTCTTGTAACCTAAGTTTACGCGACCACTTTCATTACCGTTCTATGGCTTCATGACATACGGAGATGTCTTACTTTTACCTTCATCATATTTGATGTTTTACATTCTTATCTTCTTCTTATAACTTCTCTAGGACTCAGCACACATCGCTTCTCTGCTAGTAGTCCATATGGTACTCTGAGTGGTTTCCCACAAACAACCAATAAACAAGTTCTCGTCTCGTCTACACTACCCATAACAATGAGTTAGATCGGTTGCCTGTTTTGTATATACTTTTGCTCTCTGAAGGAATTGTTTAGCCCAGCTCCCATATGTCAAAATTACGATTGTACTACAACCTAACTTATCTTAACTTAATCGAACTATTAAACTATAATCTTCGTTAAGTTAATTTCTCATTCCGTATGGCTTCCTGGAAACTAAATGCCACACCTCGAGATTCATTCTTATACGACTCACCTTCGGCTTTCATTAATCTTATTACCATTCATTACGGCTTTCTTAATACCATTCGTATCTTACTTAATTCTTTCGTTATCCCTTAATTAAACCCCATGTTCATTAGTCATTCTTATTGTCCAAGCCATACCGTTCGTTGTATGTTAAGACCGCTCGTTTATCGCAACAGCATTGCGTACACAGCGTCTATACACTTCACACTTATCCATCACTATCATGACATAACATCAGAATGTTATTCATTACCCTCATCGCTCAACGTCTAAGGAATCACGACCCTAGCAATCCCTCACGTTTGTTCATTGCGACTACGGTCCCCGGACATCGGTTATGTAACTCGCGTTTAAATTCTTTGTCTTTTAATCTCGTTTATTCTTTTCATTCAACCTTCATTTAAGGTTTAAATTACTTGCTTAAGTGTTACATTAGTTAAACAGTATGTTCTTTATCTTCCTATACGTTTCCCCCAAGAGTTGAGCAGTTAAAAGCTCTTCTCTAGCTTTTTCCCTTCACTGGCGCTGTGACACCACTCTCCCTTTTATCTCTCACTCCGCGGTGCGAGTTTCTAGTACCCGACTCCCTGGTCTGGCGCTGCAGAGCCAACTTACAAGGCATGGTTGGCGCCACCTTAAGTGTTAAATTTAATTTGAGACGCTTACTTCCCGCTAACATAACTTATTCGTTATAACTTGGAACGAGGCCGTTCCAAAGCCATTCTCTTCCTTCTCTTACGTACTTCAATACCCTCTAGACAAAACTTTGTTCTGAATCCATTATTGTGCCATTCAATTGGCTTGATCTTCTCCCTTTATTCGTTTTACGTTTTTAACGCTCTTCGTTCGTTCGTTCGTAATTTGGTCATCCGAACTCAAAATTCATTCGTTCTGGAGTCCACGACTCACGTTTTCTATGTTCTCTTACATTCTTATAAAACCCTACACGTTCGAGTTCATTTACTAAATTTCTAATTCTCGTTTGTCTTTTACGAAATTTTTGCCATAACTTCATTATAGCTAAGTTTTAATCCGTTCTTCATGAACGTTTCTACCGTTCCTAACCAAGCAATATACATCTATCTTATACGCGATGGTTTTAAACTTGTCCATCAACAACAAATATCCTACGATGGTTTTAAATTTGTCCATCAACAACGTTCTTCGTGTTCTTTGCATATTCTTCGTGTTCTTCGTTCGTTCTTCATTTTTAATCGATATTTTGGATTACGATTTCACTTTTTATTGGAATTTTATGTTATAGAACATCATTCCTTACTTATTTCACCTACTTATTCATATAATCTACTCGGATCGTTCTAATTCATTACGAATCTTATACTTCCTTAAGAAATTTATAAACTAAGCTTTTAATTCTTATTTCTTCATTTTCTTACGATTTTAACCATATGAAGTCATTCCTAACATCATTTACTTCTTATTCTTATTAATCTATGTTTTGAAAATAAAAACTTAAGAAAAAGTTAACTTAGGAGTTAGGTTTTAATACCTTTCCTCTTTATTTTTCTTTCGCTAGACAAAACCGGCGATTCGCAAGCTTTTCTATTTCACGAACACTTTCGATTCGATCAATTATGCTCATGCTCTTCCTTCTCCCTCTCCATCCAAACCCTCTCTCTCTCTCTTTCTCTCTAGTTGTAGAATTTTCAAAATCTCATTTAAACGAATTAAGCTTACTATTTATAGAAAATCAAGGCTAGGGGTATTTTAGTCATTTTGCCACCCAACCTCCTTACTATTCATACCTCCTTACTATTCATGACTTAGGTGTTAAGTTAACTTTGCCCTTAAGTCTACTTAGCCTTTAAGTTTCGTGTTTCCGTCTTCCGGGTTTTCGTCCGACAGTTTTAAAAACTACGATTCTTAGAATCTAAATATTTTTGGATATTTCGTCTTTCCTTTACCGATTAAATTTTACGTATTCTTTGGATTTCTGAAAAACTGAAAAATACTTTTTGGTGTTAAGCGTTTTCCTTCACATTTTCCCCTAACGTAGCTAAACAAATGAAAAGTACATAACAGTACTTTTTGTCATTTTTATTTCGTCTGATTTCTGCACGTTTTTCAAGAAAACCTTTTATCGACTTACTTAACTTTTCAAGATATATTATCGTCAAATCTTTCGACGAAATGTCATTTCGACATACCGAACTCTCGGAAAGGCTTAGGTTATTTAAACCTTAACCCTTAGGTTTCATCGGGTGAATAGTGCCTATTTTCTCTTTTTCCACAGAAATATTTTTGTTCCTGGAAAATTTTCATTTTCGTCTTGAAAATTCTTAATCGTTTAGCCTAGCTCGTAGCCAGAATCCTCCCGACTTATAATCATCCTAGGTTCTAGAACGATTAATAAACACATAGCACATAATATTATTAATAAAAATTCATTTTATTAATAACTAATTCTTTAAACTTAAATTCTGGATGATCCGAATTTCTGGGTCATTACAAATAAAGTCAGAGGCAAGAGTTCAGGCCATCCTTTGTGATTGGCGGACATTTTCTGCATGATCTTCTTGATATTTTTATTAGCCGCTTCAACAGAA
The DNA here is from genome assembly GCA_020205615.1 of Panax quinquefolius. Lineage (NCBI taxonomy): Eukaryota > Viridiplantae > Streptophyta > Magnoliopsida > Apiales > Araliaceae > Panax > Panax quinquefolius. Next base: position 35,826,591 of record CM035168.1, on the reverse strand, counting down.
CCATTCATCTTTGGATGGTAGATGACGGAGTTAAGGTGTTTGATGTGGAATTTAATGCATAACTCCTCCATCATTTTGTTTTTGAGGTTCTTAGCATTGTTTGACACAATGATCTCTGGTTGTCCATATCGACAGACTACATTATTTCTGATGAAAACAATGATGACTTCTTTGGTAACCTCAAAGGGAAGGAGGTCGCTTTCACCCATTTGGTGAAGTAGTCGATCATGGTGAATATGAATCGATGTCCATTACTAGCTTTGGGCTCGATGGGCCCGATCACGTCCATTCTCCACATCGAGAAGGGCCACGGCGAACTCATATTGTGGAGTTCCCTTGGAGGGGTGTGGATAGCATTCCTATGAATTTGGCATTCATAGCATTTCTTGACGTGATCATCACAGTCAGCTTTGAGCGTAAGCCAATAATGCCCTATTTTGAGAATTTTCTTAACAAGTAAGGGGTCGTTCATGTGTGGGCCACATACTCCACCATGGATTTCATCCATAAGCCTCTGAGCTTGGTCTTTATCCAGACATCTGAGGAGACCTAATCCGGCATCTCTTTTGTAGAGTGCATCTCCACTCAGGTAGAATTTTATAGCAAGTCGATGGATCTGCCTCTTCTCAGTTAGGCTCGCCTCAGCGGGTGTAGATCCATCTCACAAATACTCCTTGATATGATGATACCAAGGGTGGTGGATGGAAGGTAGCTCATCCAATACTTCTCCAACATAGTTCCCATAAACTGGGGCATTTTGTAGAGCAAATGTGATGCTTGGCATGTTTTCCTTGTCAGGTATGTGAATCAAAGAGGCCAACGTAGCTAGTGCATCCGCAAAATCATTCATATTACAAGGAACGTGTAGGAAGGAGATTTCTTCAAACTTCAAAGCCATCTATAAAACTTGCCGATGGTAAGGCAGCAAATGTAATTCTTTGGTTTGATAGATTAATGTGGTTTGTTTGATTACCAATTCGAAATCCCAAAAGACAGTTAACCGCCTGATGCCCATTGAACGAGAAAGTTTTAGCCCTATGATAGAGCCTTCATACTCAGCTGTGTTGTTGGTGCTGAAAAACTGTAATTTGATGACGACGGGATACTGCTCCCCCGTATTTGATATTAAAACTGCTCCACCTCCAGAGCCTTCTGTATTAACAGCTCCATCAAAATATATTTTCCATGTGTGACATGCATCGTACTGATGGTGTTGCTAAACTGTCATTACCCCTTCATCGGGGAAGTACGTTTCTAATGGTTTGTAATCCCCTGCAGGTGCGGTGGCCAGTTGATCCGCAATTCCTTGACCTTTGACAGAATTTTGTGTCACGTAGACGATGTCAAATTGCCGTAGGATCAACTGACATCTGGACAGTCGACAATTCAGTATGGGATTACTGAACACATACTTGAGAGGATCCACGGGGGATATGAGATGGGTTGTGTGACCATGGAGGTAATGATGTAACCTCATGGAAGCCCATGCTAAAGCATAACAAGTCTTCTCAATCAGAGTGTACTTGTGTGCACTGATGCTGAATCTTTTGCTGAGGTAATAAATAGCTCGTTCTTGGCCTCTATCATCCTTTTGCCCCAACATGCAGCCCATGGCAATGTCATTAATGGACAGGTACATGAATAGGGGAACATCATCCCTAGGTGGTACCAAAATAGGAGCGTTAACTAGCTGCTCTTTAATGGTAAGAAAGGATTTTGACACTCATCGTTCCATTTCGTGGAGTTCTTCCTTAATAGCTTGAAGATGGGCTCACAGGTTGCTGTGAGTTGAGAGATAAACCTGCTAATGAAGTTGATTCTTCCTAAAAATCCTCGTATTTCCTTCTTTGCTGAGGAATGGGCATGTCATTGATGGCTTGAATTTTGGTAGGATCTAGTTCAATCCCTTTATGGCTGACTAGGAAACCTAGCAAATTGCTTGACTTAACACCAAAGGCGCACTAGGCTGGATTCAACTTCAGGTTATACTTACACAACCTGTTGAATAGCTTTCTGAGATGGTCTAAGTGGTGTTCCTCCTTTCGAGATTTGACAATGATGTCATCCACGTAGATCTCTATCTCTTTATGCATTAAATCGTGGAAAAGAGCCATCATAGCTCACTGGTAGGTTGCCCTGGCATTGATGAGGCCGAATGACAACCGTCTGTAGCAAAAGGTTCCCCAAGACGTGATGAAAAGAGTTTTCTCACGCCTCTTCCTCGTGACCATAACTGATGGTACCCCGCAGCAATCCGCATGAAGAAGTACATGCCGCGTTGAAGCGAGATTGTCAATGAGAATGTGGATAAAGGGCACGGAAAGCTATCTTTAAAGGCAAGCTTTGTTCAAATCCCAAGAATCCACGCAAACTCGCACCTTTCCTCCAGGTTTAGGCACGGGAACAATGTTAGATATCCACTCCGGATATGTAGACACCATGATAATGCCAGCTTGAAATTGTTTCACAATTTCTTCTCTGACTTTTAAACTCCACTCAGGTTTCAATCGCTTGAGCTTCTGCCTAACTGGCTTGAATTCTTCTTTAATGGGAAGGTGATGAAGAACAATGTCAGTGGACAAACCCACCATGTCTTAATGAGACCATGCAAACACATCCTGGAATTGGGTTAATAGTGTAACCATGTCATTCCGTTGGTTTGGGGTAAGGTCTGAACCATTCTGGATTAGCTTAAGGTTTTCTAAGGTTTCAAGATTGAAAGAAGTGGTTTGGTCAAGGTTGGGTTTAGGCTTATTTGTGACCCATTCCTCAATCTCATGAGGTGTCTCAATGTCTTCTTGTATGTCCATCAAGCATGAGTCCAACTTTGCATCAAAGTTACAGCCCTTGTGGAGAGAAGGCACCTCATCAGTAAGTACAGGAACATCTAAATGCAGAGTCCTGAAATAATATATGCTTTAACTTAATATATGAGACTGTTTAATCATACACAAGTGTTAGCATGTACTAATAAAATAACTGCTAATACTGTATAGAAAAGTAAGCAATTAAAGTTATCTACAGTATGTAGGGATTTTTCGCCTGCTTTTACCTCGTCGACCAATGCATGGAGTGTTGCTCCAATTGTCGAGGGCAAAGTGCTGATGGACTGCAGTGATGGAGGGATTGTCATTGTCCTCCTTCTCCCAAATTATAACCATGACATCTGGGCATCATCGTCTGGGGTATATCTATTTGTATATTCGTCATGAACAATGACGCATATTCCTGACATCATCAAGGTGATGTCATGTTTACATTTCCACTCCTTTTCTTCCACTTTGGGATCAGGAATCGGCACCTCTTTTGCTTTGAATGGTACTGGTTTGGGAAACAGCATAGCCATAACATGGGCCGACACCTTAACTGGAGACTGTATCAGTTCATACGGTGCAGATGGAAGAAATCGCCGTGTGGCAGAGACTTGAGGAACTTGCTTGTGCTTATGTGGATTCCTGCGACTGGAACTGGCAGTGTAACCTAGTCCGACTATTCCAATTTGACTGGACACATGAATAGGGTGCTTAATACCCTGCTTATCTTTACCAAGCCCTTGTCCAGGCTGATGACCCAATGACATCATTTCTTGAGTGGCTGACATAACCTCGGCAAAAATATTGGGTACAGGAAGTGACGCTCCAATAGGATGGTATTGTGTGTTACTCACTTCCAAGGTATGAAAACTGGCCGGCTCAACTTCTGATTTGAAGCTGATGATTGGAAGATCTCCTTGTTCAGGACATTCTGGCTTAGCGTTAACAGTGACTAGACTGTTGTTGATAATGTATTTGAGTTACTGATGTAGTATGGTGGGAACAGCTCCAGCCATGTGTATCCATGGTCTCCCCAATAGTAGGTTGTATCCTGAGTCTATTCTAAGGATATGAAAGGATACATTGAATGTATTTTGACCAATCTCAATTGGCAGCTCAATCTTTCCAATGAAATTTCGTCGGCATCCATCAAAAGCTTTGATAACTGTATGGCTGCTTTGGATTCGTTTTAGATTGACATTCATCTTCACCAAAGTGGAATAAGAACAGATATTTAGTGACAACCCTCCATCTATCAAAACACTAGTTAGCATATACCCGGAGGACAAAACTGTAATGTGCAATTGTTTGCAATGACTGGTCCCTTCGGGAGGTATGTCATCATCAGTGAAGGATATCACATTGTTGTTGAAAATATGATCAACCATATGTTGAAAATTTTCCACATCCAATGATTTTGGTAAGTAGGCTTCTTCCAAAACCTTCAATAAAATCTTCTGATGATCCTTGGAATCAAAAACCAAGTCCAGTATTGATATCTGATGTGGAGCTTCTCTTAAGCTTAAAACCACCTTTGCTTCATTATGGCCCATAGTGCGGAGGAATTTTTTAATCTTATCCATGGGAATCTTCCCCTTTGCTTTTATGGCGGGCTTCATCACCCTCTGAGGAAGATACAGTGGATTTTCCTTCGACACTGTAGCAGTAATATGAGACGTAGATCCTTCAGCTTCTCCATAATTCCATGGAACTTTGTGTAAGTTGACAACATGATATTGTGGTCTGAAAGGTAAAGAAATTGGCTCTGGTGTGGCTACTTTCAAAGGATTGTTAACTCCTTTGAGTTGAATTGCTTGTATAGGAAATGCTTTGGCAGTCTCATAATCCTCGTTGGATATAACTGCTATTGATTCCTTCCATTTGGTAGGACATGCACTCCCACCCTCAAGTTGCATAGTGTCATCGTCTGCCATTTGCAGGACACCGCTATCAATAAGATTTTGAATGAGATGGCGGAGTGCCCAAAGATTCGCCCTGTCTTGTGACCATGAGAATAGGAATGATCTTGACACACTCCATCATGCGTTAAACCGTCTGTCATGAGGGGATTGATTGGAGGTAGAAGGGATGTAATTCTTCCTTCATTGATCAACATTTGAAATATTTCCTCCATAGATTGGCCCAAATAGGTAAACTCCCTCTGATTGGCAAAATCTAGACGGGCTTTAGCATTTTCTCTCTTTGCAACCTTATCCTCCATAGCTTTGCTTTCTGAAGGTGATGGTGGAGCATTCATAACAAATGGAAGGAGATAGGCATGCTCCTGTCTGATTAATTGGCATGTGACTTGATGCTGGTGGGTCACCAGTTCTGCCAATTACTCAATTTGTTTGCAAATAGCTTTCATCTTTCATTCCATAGTAAACTAGAACTTTGCATAATCCCATCTGTCAACACCATCTTTGATGATCGGGGATGATTCACTATTAAAACTGGAACTCTGTCCAGTGCTCCAACTGATCATGTTGACCTCTTCTTCCTTGTGTTGAGGAAGAGGGTTATCTTCCACATGAGGTTGATCTGGTTTGGTGACCACGATCTCACCGTTGTCTATTAAATCTTGGATCTTGTGTTTCAAGGCCCAACACTCTTGATTATCATGTCCAGGTGCTCTGTCATGATAAGCACACTTCCGAGTAGCATTAAAACCCCTCCCATTAGGGTTGGCTGGTGGAAGAAGACGTGTAATTTTTGTCTGAGTAGTCAGAAGAGCCAGAATATTCTCGAGCGAGTCCCTTAAGGGTGTGAACGTTCGAGGGTGCTTTACTTCTTCACTTTTAGGTAATGGAGGGTTTGAAGACTTTACTTGAAAATGGGAGTAGTTTCTCCTCTGTATAGGCATGTTCTGACTGCCTTTCGGTCCTTGTAGTATCAAGGAAACATTGTCCTCTTTCTTTTTATGGACTCTCTGGGGGTTGTTTCCATAAGATCCGGATTGGATGTTCTCAGCAACTGCTTTAAGAGCAGCTAGGTCTTGAATCTTACCAGACTTCAATCCCATCTCAGCCATTTCTCCGTGTTTAATCATTTCAGAGAATGGTTTGCCGATACCGGCTAAAACTCTCTCATAGAAAGGAGCTTCCTGTATATCTGTGAAAGTTATGACCATTTCTAATTCTTTCATGGAAGGAATAACTTGAGCAGCAAGGCACCTCCACCTTTGACCGTACTCTCTGAATGTCTCATTAGACTGTTTCTTGACCTTGGTAATTTGGTACCGGTCAGGAGCCATCTGAGATTGAAAACTGTATTGAGTGAGGAAGGCGTGAGATAGCTCTTCCCAACTATGGATCTTTGAGTTGTCTAATCTGGTATAACATGAACGAGCTTCTCCAGTCAGACTCTTTTGGAACAGCTGCATTCTAAGCTTCTCATTTTCTGCATAAGATCCAAGTTCTCCAATGAACACTTTCAAATGTGTATAAGGATCCCCTAATCCATCATATTTTTCAAAATCAGGGGTTTTGAATTTCTCTGGATAATGAACCCCAAGAAATATACAAAGTCAGCATATGAAACACATCCATGTGTTCCAATCCCTTTGAGAACACGGATAGTTTCCTCCATTTGGAGGAACTTTTTCCTGATGTCACCGGTGTCTGGATCTAAGTTTACTTGGTTGCTAGGTTATGAATAGTAAGGAGGTGGAAGTTGAGGAGGTTAATAAGGAGGTGGGATAGCCTAAAAGACTAATAAGCTCTAACTTTGCCAAGCCTATAAATAGCAAGTGGGATTTCATTATTTTGCTTGTTCAAATTTCATCTTACTCCTCTCAAGATAAGTAACTTATTGGTTAGAGAGAATAAGCCACATAAGCACTTATAAGTCATTCAACCTTTACTAGATTTTCTAAAGTGAAGTGAAGTATTAGTCTTCAAGGGTAAGCCTCTTGTCTACTATATCTTTATCTCTACCATGATAGGATTGATAGAGAAATGGGATGGTATACTAAGAACATGTAATAAGTCATTAATGAAGGGACTTAAGCCGAATAAGTTGAATAAGCAGCTTGAACTCTAAATAAGTTGATAATCTTATGAAGAACTTATCATATGTTTGTCATATGATGTTAGTATGTTTAATATGGTATGAAAACATTGATTGAAGGACTTAAGTTCATAATAAGACATAAGCATGAGAAATTATAGTTTATAAGTTAAATAAGTCATTGACTTATGATAATAAGTCAAAACCTACTTTGATAACAAGTTGGTATAATAAGTAACTTGAAATGTTCATGTGTTGGTTAAAATCCATTTAGAACGATTAGTAATGAAGCTTTGCCGGAATTCACACGATTGGACGATTATCGTCAAATTTGTGAAATTCTCGGAATGAAAGTCGTATTTTGTGTTTGAAGTTAGAAACATTGATTTTCGATGGAGACAAGTCATATTTGGCATTGTAGAGTTGCGGACTCGAAAATGACCGAATTCCGACTTAGAACGAAGAAACGAGCGTTGAACGTTCACGAACGTTTATCATTTTCCTTAAAAATGAACTAATAGGTGAAATTTTAGTAAACAAAGTCAAATAGATAAAATTCTTGCATGAACGCATAGAGTATGTAATTTTTGACCCATAGACTTTTGAACGAGCTAATTTGGACTTATAACGAAGAAGTTATGCATCCGGGAGTTTGGCCGAATTTGCAAAAGCTGCAAATTTTCTAAGGCACAGAGTTAGCGCCGCGGCACAAACCCAAGGCCAAATGAGTGGCGTCGCAGCGCTGGTACAGTGTCTGAGCACACTACTAACTCACGCCGTAGCGCGACCTATAGAGTAAGGACTCGCGCCGCAGCACCGAGTCTGGGACTTTCCTACTGTTAACTCGCGCCGCAGCGCGGCTTGAAGAGTAATGGGTGGCGCCACAGCACCAACCCTAGGATGTGGACAGTAATGAATGCTTTCTGATATAAAGTGAAAGAGAACTCATTGGTAATGAACTAAGGTATAAACATAACATGGTTAAGGCATTGTTAGACACTTATGTATGATGATTAAGGGTTAATAATTAATTGAAGGTGCACGTAATAAGAATGACGTAATGAAAAGCCAGAACCAACATTAACAGATCTAAGTCAAGATCTAGATTGAGATGAAGGGTAAGATATAATAGTATACATAATTGATTATATATGACCTAATGTGGTATGTTATATGATCATGTATTGTAGAAACTTAGAGACCTAAAAGTGTACGTGTGATAATCCGTAAGCAGACGCTGAAGGCAAGTATTCTAACCCTTTTTCCAGTTCAGTCTGGACAAGCTTTGTAATTCATGTATTCTTTTGCATGAAGTCTTGAATGATGAAGTTAAAGCCAATTCTTTCGGCTAGACTTGTATTATGAATCTGTCAAGCATGATTAATGTTTATCGAGTTATATTGGTATAGTTTTCAAATCGAAGACTGAGTATGCTAAAATGTTTTTATCGTTTAACGACAGGCACGTGAGGTTGCCACAACTTAAACGTATACACGTTTAATGAATGTAGTGTTGATCAACATAGAGTACTATAGGCTGATCACCTAGACGTGCTCGTAAGTAATGTCGGACTTACGGACTTAGTGCCAGGATGTCCTTTTCAAAAGAACTTATGAAATGCTCAAGGTCTTGGACCGGAATTGATGTTCTACTTAATATTGTTGTTGTAAAACGTTTTGAATGAAAAGAAGTGCTATTTTGAATTATCGATAGTACTTCATAACTCTTGTTTAGTTATTGAAGATATACGTTTCCTATGTTTTCAGCATGTTGTTTATTAGAAATGTTGTACTTGTTGAGCTAGTTATGCTCACTTTTGCTTGAACAATATGAACACAGCTAAGATCGAGCGGACTGAAGGCTCTGCAAGGATAAGGGTAAAGCGAAGACGAACCCTTAGATTACTTATGTAATATTATAGGTGAATGTTTGTAATATATTGAATATTATGACAAAAACGAATGAATGGGTTATAAAGAACCTAGGGAATGTAATATTATTTTGAATATATAGAAGTTATATCAGTCCTTTTGAGACATTTCAATTGAGTGTATGTGTGAATAGTAGTACCGTGTAGAACCATTTGTCGGGTTAGAAGATACCCGGATTTGGGGGCGTCACAGACTCTTCTGTAAAACCATGGCTACAGTCCCTGCTCGAATCTCCTTGCCTTGCGCTCATCCGTATTCATTTGATATGGTGCAAACCTCGCCAACTCGTTGAATTTTGCTGCATACTCTGACACTGTCATGGTGCCCTGCTTCAGCTCTAGAAACTACACTTCCATCTGATTCTTTGAGCTTTCTGGGAAATAGGTCTTAAAGAATATTTCTTTGAACCTTTCCCAAGACATTACCCCTTGACCTCCTCGAGTTTTATTGGCTTGCCACCAATAACTCGCCTCTGCTTTCAACATGAATGTTACAAAAGTAGTCTTCTGGTTATCCCCTACCCTAGCAACATCGAAAACCTTCCCTATTTTCATGATTCAGGTCTGAGACTCAACCGAATTCATGGACCCATGGAATTTTGGTGGCCCAACCGCCTTGAAGTCCTTAAATATCATAGCTTAATTCTGTGGCTGATTTTGTAATGCTCTCATTAGTGGTATTTCGAATTGCTGAACTGGATTATCCTCAGCATTGTTGTTATTCTCAGGGTTCCTTTGTCGTGGTTGGCGTCTTGGAGGCATTTTCTGTTAAAATACACCCATTAGATTCTATTCAACCTTCTAAGTATTATATACTTATGTGGCACATCATAAAAGATTATCACATAACACATAACACTTTGAATAAAACAATAACTTTTATTCATTCATAATCTTTTAGGAAACATCAAAACAATAGCATTACTGCTATTTACATTACTTTCCTGAACTACAAAAGTTACAGGATTACATCATCATCATCACATCCCATTGGTTATATAATACCCGAGATTTACATTTTATTTATCATATCATTAATCGCATATCAGGTACATTCCCTACAATATCCTACTAAGATACTGCGTAGCCTTACGACGCTCTTCCTCCATAATTTGAGTCATTGTTCGGCGATATAAAATGTACGATGGCAGCGTCTTAAGCTGAATTGGATAACATATGACCCGATCCTGAGCTCGATTGATCACGGTGTTGAATACATTATTCATCTATTTCATCTTCATCCTCTTTGTTTGTGCGTTTCTCTCTGCTATTCCGACTCATTGATAAGCTTCATCATATGCGTCCTCAGCTCTTGCCCTCTTCGTAGCTTCTTCTTTCAACTTGTTCTTCAACTCTGTAATCTCTACTATCATTCGCTCGTTCTCTCCTTCAGTGTGGACCTGCTTCTCTTCAACATTATTCAGACGTTCCTCTCGATCATGGATCTCGTCGTCCTTCTGTGCCATCGAGGTCTGCTGTTCAGCTACTATCTCTTGCAACTCCTTGACAATATCCTAAAGTTCCACATTACGGTCGTATACTTTGTCGTACATACGTGCAGCTATCGAGTTAAGTGGAAGCTCTTCCTCCTCATCCTCCTCATCCGACTGTGGCAGCTCAACAAGTTCCTCCTCGTCCATCTCTATCTCATCATCCTCATCAGGTATTCTCTCCTTCTCAACTACTGTGACCAATGGAGTTGCTTCCCGTGGCAGTAGTTGTTCCCACACCACCTGAATAACTCGAGACTCCTCCTCTCTAGGCATTTGGAATCCTTCCTCCCTAGCCTAACTGGATTCTCCTACATTAGCCATCCTGACAACAAAATTTTAAGTTTTAATTACTAATCATTACTACTCGACACTCACGAGCACATAAGTTGTAATCACATAAGCACATAAGTATTTTATTACTTCTTCCTTAAAACTCGATTAGAGTTTATCATCACTATCTTTTCAAAGGTTACTTCCTAAGGCTTTTCCCCACCTAAGGTTTATAACCTAAAGCTTTGATACCAACCTGTGACACCCCCAAATCTAGGTACTTCATTCCCACAAGATTTTGTGTTCACTATCTAATCATTCATATCTATCTACCCAAGAATAATAAAATTAAATCATAAATCCTCCCTTTAAGTAGGGTTACATCATTAAATAAAAATATTCCCAGGTTGTCTAACCTTAACATCATTCAAGTGCGGAAATAAAATTATTACATCACATCATTAAATAATAGTTTGTTATCACAAATATAAATGAAATTACAAGTCTTCATCACTTGCACATTTTTACCTTTCCTTTGCTAGTTGAAGGCTCATCTACCTTCTCAACTTTAGCTGCAACAATTATATTTAAGCAAGAGTGAGCAAAACAAATGCTCACTAGATATAGCAATGAATCAACAAGATAATAATAACTGCCAATGAATAGGCTCATCAAAACTGAATAGTACTCTATTAATGATAACCAAAGACTAGAATCAAAATATGGAATATATGTATCTGAGGGTCATAAGACCACGAACCATGTCCACAGTTGTAAGTAATCTTTCAACTTCAACTTTAACAGTCATAAGACTATAAGGACTCCTCGTACTTAGGGGGATCAGCCCTTCGTACAATGTATTGTGCACAAACATTTCAACGCTAAGCGTAAATTATCCTGGCCATCACAACACTTGGTCACCACACAAAAAGCTTGCCCATCAAGACTACCCACTTTACACTTGGTTTGCCCCATGGATCATACTTTATTCATTGGGCTTGCTAATTAATCTAGCTAATTCCTTTTTGGGCTTATACTACATTAGATTGGACTCATGATTTACAAACACTTGGGCTTGCATATCACTTTCCATTGGACTTCTACCATTAAGCTAACAATACTACAAGTCTATTACCTTTAATTAAACAACTTAACAATTATACACCATGTATAATTCTCATATGCTAGCTCGTATATTTATTCATAATATACGTTATTTCATTCTCTATTCTTAGTAGTATAATATGTCGTATTATACTTACATTAATTATCTCCTACAATGCATACACATCCTTTGATTAATACTTTATTTCCTTAACGCTTAATAAACCTAACGTTCTCAAATTAGGTCCGCATAAGAAATATTACATTTTCCATACTTAGATTATTATTACATAATCAATATCACCTTGATATTATAACGTTACATATTTCTCGAAAGTTAAAAAATAATTCCCGAGCAGAAATCGATGAATAGTGTTTTTCAGAAAATTTCTCGGAAAACTTTTATTTTCGTCTTAGAAATTCAAACACTTTAATTCATTCATGTAGTTAAAATACTATGACGTTCCGATGTTTCTAGGTTATAGAATGACATTCATCTTATCAACACGTAATAATAATAAATAATGTTATTTTATTCATTATTAAAAGTATTTACAAAGGTTCAATTTTCCGGGGCGTTACACTCTCTCCCCCTTATAAGGATTTTGTCCCCAGAATCTTGCTATATATAAAAAAAAAATTACACAAATAAATGAGGGTAATTCTTTTTCATCATTTCTTCTAACTCCCACGTTGCTTCTTCTGCATCGTGGTTCTTCCATATCACCTTCACGGAAGGTATGACTTTATTCCGCAGAACTTGTTCTTTTCTATCGACAATTTGAATTGGCGTTTCTTCGTATGTTAAGTCCTTCTCGATATGAATAGGCTCGTATTCTATCACGTGCTTATAATCTGGCTTATAAGGACGTAACACAGATACGCGAAATACATTATGTATTCGTTCTAGGTCTGGAGGTAAGGCTATCATGTACGCTACCTCACCCACCCGTTTTAATACCTCAAAAGGTCCTATGAACCTCGAACTTAACTTTCCCTTCTTCACAAAACGTATCTTTTTGTTGCCTCTTTTTCAGTTATGACAAAAGAGCTCTAACTCATGCAAGCATACATGTGTCAACAAGTAATACAGAGTAAGTAAAGTATCGATCCCATAGAGAAAGTTGTTCAATTTAAACTACTATTCATCAATCAAATCACTATTTCTATATGCTTAAACTAAAGATCAAAAGTGTGAATTATACTAACTACAAATAATAACTAAAATGAGAATAAGAATGGAATAAATCAAATCTAGAAATAATGGGATCCTAACTTCATTTAATACTTCATCTAATTACCACTATCATGCAAGAATTGTTCACATATCACAGGAAAATAGCCAAGAGCACTAATAGAGTCATAGCCATTTTTCAATGCATTATGACCTACTCACACAACATCCACAAATGATAGACTCCATGTAATCATCAATATAACCAAAATCACTATATGTCTATGTGAAGTTGCAATTATACTGAATTTAAGCACAAGCCCTTATTTAAACTCATACGGTGAATAAGTATATGTCTATCTCATTCACGAAATACGCAAGCCATATAAAACAACCCCATATACGTATGTTATTATGATTACAATCCATACTCATATGTTCATTGTCAATTCCATGCAAATACTGAAACGAATGGTGATCAAGCATTCATACATGTAAAACAACCATAATAAAATTCCCATATGATATGTAAAACAGCCCTAGCAATCAAGCATGGAACTAAACTACATATTAAAATCTGTTAGAATCCCATACTGGAGTTTAGTTCGTAACTGAACCAAAAGCCATTATGGGATCAAAGCTAAACATGGGTATCAAGCAAATAATTGAAAGATGAAAGATAGAACGATCAAACCCAATTGTAGATTGTAAACCAATATCAACGTTCAACTCCTCATAAAAATCCAGTTAAAAAATAATAAAAATCCATAATGACAGAAAATCCCAAGAAGAATTAGAGAAGATGGAGTTTTGGCTTCGTTCTTCGTTGGAATCTCCCTCACGTGTAAACCCTAGTTACTCTTATGAAAATACGTCAAAAGTTCTCCCCCTCTGTCACCAGTCAGATATCATTTTAAAACAAATTATAACTCATTTAATTAAAAATTAAAATAAACAAATCAAGAAACTTGACGATCAGCGCTTGCGGCAAGGCCCCTCCAAATGTATTCTTGGCGTGGGCACGGACTTGCAATAGTCAAGCTCGCTCAAATGAAATACTTTCAGCGTGGTAGCCATCTTAAGACTATTATGTCACATGCGGCGGCCGCGGCTTCATAATCAACTCTAGTTCTCTGCTGCACACGATCTGTTCTCTTTGCACCTTCCTTTGTCAATCCATGCTTAATCTTCTGCTCCATTTGATCCTCATGCCACTCATCTCCCAGCTTGTGCCCTGATTCATGCGTCCATTAGCCTCGTGCCCTCAAATGCCACCAAATTAGGCTGTGTCCTGCACTTTTTCACCAAAAGGAGTTTTAAGTACATGCAATGCAAAATAACATGAAATGCAACTAAAATAGACTGAAATGTATTTGAGATGGGCATAATTCGCATAAATTGATACCCAATAAGTAGGTGTAAACCCACTTATCAAATACCCCTAAACTTGAACTATTGCTTGCCCTCAAGCAATGCATGCTAAATAACAATGACAATGTAAAAGCACCACTATGCAGCTAAACTACTATGCAAACTAGTCTCACATCATTCCAACTTAAACAGAATTTCAGTCTAAAATGCCTCAGCGAATTATCCAAATTCAAAAATACAACTTCAAACTAAACTGCGGTCATAACATCATACACTCAGATAATTCATACATGCTATAGAAATGCTGTGTGTGTATAGTGTTCTCCAAAACTTGATTTAAGCAAAAATATATATGCTAACATGCTCGAAACAGAAAATTATAGTCTAAGTTAAAAATCATGTATACTTATGCAACAAAGGCTGTTCCAACATATCCAAGCAAACTGTAGTTCAACAGTGGGCTTACCTGCTTTATTGCTACTCAAGAGGGCGATTTTCGCTCTTTCTCGCGATATTTATTGCTATTTCTCTTTTCTTTTCTTTTTTTATCCATGACTGTGCAATGCCTTATTCCATTAGGCAACACTGCTACCCCTTAGCGAGCTTTCAACCAACGACTCCTAGATCATGAAAGAAATTAGGGCACTAGGTGTAGAGACAATCCCCTCGAGCATTACTACTCAAGTAGCTGGGCCCCAAATAAGACTAGTCATGCTCTCGCTATTTGGTTTTTTTTATACATAGCATACCCATGTTTTCCTAAAGTTTGAATGTCAATATTTGTTAAGTCTACATGCATGTTCCACATTTTTCTCTTTTTAAAACTACATTTTCTAACAAGCAATGCAACACATAATTCTTATACCTGTAAGTGATTGTGAACACATCCGTGCAAACCAAAAGCATTTAAATAGCAACATGAATTCCATCGTGTAAAACATTATAACTACGTTCATGTTATCCAATATACTCTAAAATCCTTCACAATTCACTATCATCATTGGCTAGGCAAAAATTTCTATAAAGCTAAACAATGTGAGACATGCAAACTAAAGCGTCCTAACACAAGCAATAATAACTAAAAATTAAAAAATTTCTGCAAAATTTTAACTAACACATAAACATGCCAAATTAAAACTAAACATGCACAGACTAAACGAAACTATATGCAACTATACTACTACCCCAATACCCCCAAACTTATAATATTCAATGTCCCATTGAATGAAGGTAAAGGGTACAGAAAACTCCCCTAATGATCAGCTTGACCACCCTCCTCGGGTGGTGAATCTGGTGGTGGATATGGCACTGCAGTCCCAAACTGGGGCCACTCTAGCATCGTTCCTTGTTGCACAAAGGCTTCGGCCAAGGCCCTCGTGAGACCAGTGGCAAAAGCTTCAAAATTATCATACATGGCGTCGACTTTTCGCTCCAACCTTCTAACCTGACGATCACCATGAACAATGTGTGCTTGGGGTCGTCTCGAGGGGCCTACTTTGTCGGTCCAAGGGGGCTGCTGTTGCGGTTCTGGGAATGTGGGCTGGAGAATAAATCCTCTACCATGCGGATGCGGTTCACCACCTGCCCAATCTTCGAATTTCGCAATTGTGGCGTGAGTGATGTCTTGGCTCGGATTTTGCATCTGTTCATTGTCCCAATTGCATCCCTACTGAACACATAGCATAGCTACAATGGATGCGTGTGGAATGCTCCCTGTAGTGCTACCTCGCAGATACCTCATTATGTTTTGGTGGATGAGATGGCCCACATCGATATATTTTCCAATGATTATGCCCCACAGAATTATGACCCTCTCCGCTGTAATCTCAAGTTGATGCGACGACGGTAATAGCTTGGCACAAATAAACAAATTACACGCCTTTGTGTATCAATTCAGGGCTGCGGCTGGGAATATACGAGGCTGATTCGTGCCGACTTTGTATGTCCATTTTGTGCCTGGCACGCATAACTCCGCAATAACCAATTCCAAGTTCGTTTGCAAATGTGCCCTTGTGATCCAAATATCAGCCCCTCTTGGTGGTGTACCAATGATTCGAAAAATGGCTCGAATGGCGGTGGGTCTGTAGTCTATCTCGACACCTCGAACCATAGCGAAATCGTTCATGGTGACTTTGGCATTGGCATAAAATTCCCAGACTATGCCCATTGGAATTGGCATAGGAGTCGCAACCAAGCCAGTCCATCCTCGTTCGTAATCATGGCACACAACTAACCATCTTGTTCCTCAAGTTTGAACCCTCTTTCTTTCACAAAGGTTTTGGTAACGATTCTGTAGTACTCCTGTTGGGCTTCCAAATCCAAAAACTTGGTGTGATCAACCACATCCTCCCCTTGACTGCCAGAGGAAGATGAAGAAGAAGATGAAGCAGAGCGAGCTCTTTTTGGACCCATATGCTTTGAAATACTGCATATAATTTTTTTTGACTGAGAATAATTGAGAGGTTGTGATGTGATAACCCTTAAACTTGTTTCTGCTAACCAAATCAGAACCCTAGCTTTATAGTAGTGGATGAGAGCATGGGTATAAGCCTTGAACATGGAGATGATCGTGGGAGTGTAATGGAGAGATGTACGACTTCAATTTGTAACTGAGAGAGTAATAGAGATGTGAGTTATGGAGAGACACTTGGATTGCGCTTCTGTTATTATTTCAAATGAGAGTCCAAATGGTCCACAACTCATTTTTAAAATTTTTAGATCTATCTTAATCCGGTGTCGCCAGCGGCCGCGCGGGCATTCAATGTGTTTCATGCGCAGGAACGCGAGTGGTATGCTTGGTCTGATATGTGTGGCGGTATGCGGTCTTATCATTGTGTCATCATCGCGGTACGCAAGAAACCCTGCTCTCTGCTTCACCGCTGTTTACTCTCACTACCTATTAATGATGCTTTCCCTTGATGGTTCCTGCATAGACATTAATGCACATTGTTAAGGCATGAATTAGTGGCCATATAATGCTAACATCTTGCAAATATTTGCAAAGCAATTCCTGCTACACACTCAAGCATGAAAATTTGATATACTATCAAAAATGAATTAGATATAACTAACTAAAATAATCTAAAATCAATAACTAAAAAGTCAATGGAGGTAGAAATAATGGGTTGCCTCCCATCAAGTGCTAAGTTATAGTCAATTAGCTTGACTGACTCTGAATCTCACGTCACATCAAGAATTGAGTTGCCTTCCTTATTGTCCAACTCACCCCGAAATTTAATGACTTCAGCTTTCGTCAATGGATCTACCTTTAACTCTGAATTTTTACCCGTTACACACCTCAACGGTCCATAATTCCCTGATTTCTGTACCCCATCATTTAGGCCCCGATCCACCAAGTCAACCAAGAAGCATTCTTCTTCATCCGTTGGTAACTTTATTGCTTTAAAGACATTGAATGTGACCTCCTGATCATGTACATGCATAGTGAGTTCACCTTTTTACACATCTATCGAAGTCTTGCCTGTAGCTAAGAACGGTCTCCTCAGTATTATTGGTATGCTTTTGTCTTCCTCGTAGTCTAAGATGATGAAGTCAGCCAGAAAAATAAACTTGTCCACCTTTACCAACACATCTTCAACAATCCCTCATGGATACGTGATGGATCTGTCAGCTAGCTGTAATGATATGTTTGTCGGCCTTGGAGTCGACAATCCCAACTGATTGAACACTGACAAGGGCATCAAATGTATACTTACCCCCAGATCACATAAACACTTACTAAAGCTCATCTTCCCAATTGTGCACTAATTACGGTCGCCTTGGATCCTTCAAATTTGGAGGTAATTTTTGCTGAAGCACTGCACTGCATTCCTCTGTCAAGGCTACCATTTCAAACTCATCTAGTCTTTTCTTCCTTGACAATATACCATTCATGAACTTTGCATAGCTTGACATTTGTTCCAATGCCTCGGCGAATGGTATGTTGATCTACAGCTTTTTGAATACCTCCAAGAACTTGCTGTACTGTTTATCTTCCCTCTGCTTATTTAATCTCTGCGGATATGGGACACGAGGGTAAACTGGTGGCTCTGAACTCTTGAACTTCTCCTCTGAACCTGCTTTATCTTTCTCTTCCTGTTACACCTCAGACTTTTCCAGATTTTCTTCTCTTGATAGAACTCTTTCTCTATCTCGCGATGACCGCAGCTTCTTTAAAGACAATTGGGCGGCGGTATGCGCGACTTACGATACTGTTAAATCTTTCCCAGATCTCAATGTGATCGCTTGACATTGCTCCTTCCCGTCTCTTCTTGGATTTGTCTTTGTGTTACTTGGAAATGAACCCTGGGGGCCTGTTGTTAAGTATGCTTGCCATCTGCCCCATCTGAGTCTCCAAATTCTTGATAGCCACTGCTTGGCTTTTAATCATCACCTCCGTGTTTTCCATGTATTTCAACATCATCTCCTCCACTTCTGATTTCTTTTTCCGGTACGTGAGTGCGGTGGAGCGTGATTTTGTTGTTGTTAAGAAAATCTTAGGTGGAAACGGTGGTTTTTAATGTAAACCGTGCGTATGCGAGATGACCGTATTTTGGCTGCTGAGTCACCAAATCGATTCTGTTGATGTCCTTGGTTATTCAACCAACTAAAGTTCGGATGATTGCGGTTGTTAGGGTGGTATGTGTTCTGAAATTGACCTTGGTCTTTCCTGTAGTTGCTCACATACTGCACCGACTCCGAGCTCATGGCACATTGATCCGTGGAGTATGACCCCGCACAAATTTCACAAACGAAGGCAACTATTTTCGTCCTTCTTTCTGCCAAAGTGTCTATCTTCTTTGCCATAGCTGTCATCTGTACCGACAACTGCGTAATAGCATCTACCTCCAACACACCTGCAACCTTGGGCTGTGGCATTCTAGATGTAGGATTCTGAAAATCGTTAGGTGTCATAGTCTCAATAAGAGTATGGGCCTCGTCATAGATTTTTGCCCATAATGCCCCTCCAGCAGCTGCATCTACAATCTGTCTTGATTGCCATCCAAATCCATTATAGAAAGTATTGATTACCATCCAATCCGGCATACCTTGATGCGGACACTTCCTTAGAATCTCTTTGTATCTCTCTCATGCTTCATATAAGGACTCTCCCTGTTGTTGCTCAAACTGACAAATAACTATCCTCATCTTTGCAGTCTTAGCCATTGGGAAGAACTTGGCTAGGAATTTCTGTGCTAAGTCCTCCCATGTAGTGATTGACCCTGCCGGTAAAGAATGAAGCCAACTTCTCGCCTTATCCCTCAATGAGAATGGGAACAACCTCAGTCTAATAGCATCCTCCGTCACAGCGTTGTATCTGAATGTTTAAAAATTTCTATAAAGCTCAATAGGTGTTCATTCGGATCATCCGTAGCAGCACCCCCAAACTAAATCGAGTTCTGCACCATCTGTATAGTGCCCGATTTAATCTCAAAAGTATTGGTTGCTATCGCCGGTCTGACTATGCTAGACTGGAGTCCGTTTATATTCGACATGGAATAATCTCATAGAGCCCGATGTTCTTCTCTTTGCTCAGTTCTCTGTTCTTCTGCCATACTAACTGTAGTACTCTCTAATTGAGCTTGCAAATTTCTCCGCACACTTTCTTTCCAACCCCTTCCGTTAATATTATCATGTGCTGGTGTTAATTCGAAATAGGAAGATCTTGTGTGCATAGAAATCTACAAGTACCTGAAATCACAAATAAAACAAAAATAGAAATGAGATAAGAATATATATGTCTAATGTGACGCCCCCAAAATAGGTATACATCACCTATTCTGAGTCACCAAATACATGGTACAGAATACAAATACAATCTTTATATATAACAAGAGAGCTATGAGTTTTAATACAATGATTGTATTTTAGACAATATCCACTCTCAGAATAAGTCCTCATTACATTTATTGTCACACTATTTAACAGAATAGTGAGGACTACTAATACTATCATCTCGGACTGTCACTCCGTTCCCTGACTAGTCCCGGCTACGTTCTCATTTCCTGAAGAGAACAGTGAAAGAAACTGTGAGCTCAACTAGCCCAATAAGATATATTATAACTTAGATAATGCAGAATAAATTATCATTAGTCTTCAACAGTGTTAAATTGATAAAATACAATAGACATCAAGTTTAACTGTAGCGGAACATGTAATCCATTAAAAGAGTCAAGTAGAGAATAAAGTTTACTATCTTTTACGTTTTAAAAAGGTTTTTCATCATTTTTATCGCTGGGAATCAGCTTAATAAATAATCCACATCATCCTTGCACTACAGCCAAGGATATTCATTAGTATCACAACCACAAATTATCCATGCACTACGGGCCAAGGATATTCGTGTATTCATCAATGGTCATGATCATGCCAACAACTGTCCATCAATGCACTACTGGCCAATGAGGACTTTTATCACATCATTTGTAACATTACGGTCATGATTACACCGAATAATCCCTAGTCATAATCATACCAAGTCCATCTATGCACTACAGGCCACAGATGACTTTCAACAAAATATAAATATGTGGATGATGACAATGATATAAGAATTCAATAAAACAAGTTCAAGAATTAATTTATTCAGGAACTAATAACGTCCAAATTGTCAACATGATACTTCTTTGCAGAGTAAAATTCAAGAATGCTCAGAAGAATATTTCCACGAAAAGATACTGGATGAAGCGCAAATATCAAGGATATTCCACTAATTTCATGGAGTATAGAAGTCAAAACTTTAACCAACTGAGTATAATAAAGAATGGAATAACAAAAGAAATCACCATGCATGCAGTACTTCGCATAGACAAGTTATTCCAACAGAATAATAAATAACGGAACTAGGTCAGGCGTAATACGCACCGACAAGATATTCCAACAAAATGATAAAGAATGGAATAACAACAGAAATCACCGTGCATGCGGTACTTTGCATAGATAGGTTATTCCAACAGAATAATAAATAATGGAATAAGGTCCCAAGCGTAAAATGCATGCATAAGATATTCCAATGTAATAATAAAGATGAGAACCAGTCCGGCGTAAAATGCATGCATGTGATATTCCAACGTAATAATAAAGATTTTAAACCGTCCCATAAAAATGCATGCATGGATGTTCCAAATGAATAATAATGAATGGAATAACAACAAAAATCACCAAGTATAGGATAGACCGCGTATACAGGTTATTCTA
This sequence comes from Panax quinquefolius, assembly GCA_020205615.1. Lineage (NCBI taxonomy): Eukaryota > Viridiplantae > Streptophyta > Magnoliopsida > Apiales > Araliaceae > Panax > Panax quinquefolius. The sequence goes on along the minus strand of CM035168.1, from coordinate 35,805,231 downwards.
ACAGAATAATAAAGAATGGAATAACAGAAGTTCTCTTCATGAATATGAAAAAAAAAATACCCCTTACCGTAAAAGAAACTTGATATAGAAGTGGTGAAGTAGCAAAACACTTTTCTTCTTTCTCTCTATAGTTTATCTCTCTAGAGTTTCAGTGAATTCGTAAAAAATAATGAAGGAATGAGCTTCTATTTATAGAAGAATGGACTGCATAGTAACTAATTCATTAACGGTCCAGATTGATTTTCTTTTAATCGGACGGTCCATATTTAAAGCAAAATCTTTTAAATAAAATATATTATATATATTAAATATATATAACTGGCATGTGTTAAAACATTCACGGGATACACTCCGTGAAAAAAAATTCTTCACTCCTCATTAGTCAACTAAACTTTACATATATATATATATATATATATATATAATGATAATAATTGTATAAAACTAAATGACTTCTCACGTAAGCATCAATAGTCAATACCGTGTGCTACTATGCAACCATGCGTATTACTGTACTTTTACTACCGAGTAGTTTAACAAGATTAATTCAGAAACTTCCGTCGTTATTTTTCTATAAAATATTTTGTCATTTTCTCAATCCGATAATAATTACATTGTGGGGTCCACTAATGATTGTGCCGAGTAATTTAATATTTCCTATTAAAATGAATATTCCCCGACTAATCGAATATTATATAACAACTTGCGTACTTTGCAAAATTTATAAATATTACCCACAACTATAACATTATATCAAATTTATTTCATAATATTCAAAAATGATAATTATAGAAAATTAATTTTTATTCATAAAAGTTGGGGTCTTACAATCTCCCCTTCTTATGAAATTTCGCCCTCGAAATTAGGGTACGTACCTGGTATGTCGAAGAGGTAAGAATACCTTGATTTCATTTCAGATTCTAACTCCCAGGTCATTTCCTCAACATCGTGGTTCCTCCATAACACTTTGACTTGAGGTATAACCTTGGAGCGTAAAATATGTTCCTTCGTATCCAAGATTTGAACAGGAACCTCTTTATACGTTAAATCTTTCGCTATTTCGTTCGGTTCTAACTCAATAATGTGGTTCGGGTCTTTCACATATTTACGTAACATGGATATATAAAAAATGTTATGAACACGAGACATACTTGGCGGTAAAGCAAGTCTATAGGCTACAGGCCCTACTCGATTGAGGATTAAAAATGGACCAATGAATCAAGGATTGAGATTTCATCTCTTTCCAAATCTCGTAACTCCTTTCCATGGAGCAACACGTAACAACACATGATCTCCAATATCGAATTCCATGTCCTTTCGATGAAGTTCAACATAACTCTTTTGTCGGTATTGTGAGGTTTTTATACGTTGTCGGATCGTTTGAATCTTTTTCGTAGTCATACATACCAACTCTGGTCCCAACAACGTTGCTTCACCCACCTCATCCCAGCATATTGGAGAACAACACTTTCTTCCATACAATGCTTCGAATGGAGCCATGCCAATGTTTGCTTGATAACTGTTGTTGTTGGAAAACTCCACCAATGGTAAGAACTTGTCCCAACTTCCCTTGAAGTCAAGGACATAGAGTCTTAATAAATCTTCAAGAGTTTGAATAGTCCTCTCTGATTGTCCGTCTGTTTGAGGATGATATGCCGAACTAAATCGTAAATCCATGCCCATAGCTTTTTGCAAACTAACCCAAAATCGTGAAGTGAATCTTGGGTCTCGATCAGAAACTATGGATACTAGCATACTATGTAATCTTACAACCTCGTTTATGTACATATGAGCAAGACGTTCAAGTGTATAAGTTTCTCGTATAGGTAAGAAATGAGCAGACTTGGTCAATCTATCAACAATGACCCAAATTGCATCTATGCCTTGAGAAACCTTAGGAAGGCCAGTAACGAAATCTATGGTAATGTGCTCCCACTTCCATTCTGGAATTTCAAGTGGTTGCAATGGACCTTTTGGTACTTGATGCTCCGCCTTGACTCGTTGACAAGTTAGACACCTTGAGATAAACAGCGCTATCTCTCTCTTCATATCGCTCCACCAAAATGTATGTCGAAGATCACGATACATTTTGTTACTCCCAGGATGGATTGCAAATGGTGTGTTATGCGCCTCCATCATGATTTTATACTTTAACTCAGGGTCGTTAGTAACACAAATTCTAGAGTTGACTCGAAGTATTCCTTCTTCATCAATTCTTGCTTTCGGCATAGCACCTTCTTGCACTTTCTTCCTCATACGCATCAGTTCCAGGTCTGTAGCTTGAGCAGCTTTAACTTTATCGATTAAAGTTGGTTCTACTCGTATATTCGCCATCATCACGTGGGTCCCTAGAGTCTTTATCTCTATCTCCATCCTTTGCAAGTCATACAAAATGGGCCTTTGTGTTGACAATATTGCACTCGTACCCGCATATGATCTTCTACTCAATGCGTTAGCTACCACGTTTGTTTTTCCTGGATGGTATTGGATGGTATGATCATAATCTTTCAACAGTTTAAGCCAACGTCATTGTCGCATGTTGAGTTCCTTTTGAGTGAAGAAATATTTAAGGCTTTTATGATCCGCAAAGATCTCCACTTTCTCCCCATACAAGTAATGCCTCCAAATCTTTAGTGCAAAAACGACTGCTGTCAATTCTAGATCATGAGTAGGATAATTCCTCTCATATTCTTTGAGTTGTCGTGAGGCATAGGCTATGACTTTCCCATGTTGCATGAGAACACAACCTAACCCTTTGCACTCGAAGCATCATCAGAGATGACAAATCCTCCTCGAGCGGATGGTATTGTCGAGCAGTCTTGAAATGAGTCTTCTCTTGAGTTCTTGAAAACTCTTTTCACATTCCTCACTCCAATCGAATTTTGTATCTTTCGAGTCACCGTGAGTTAATGGAGTAGCGATTCGAGAAAACCCTTCTACTGAATCTCCGATAATAACCAAATAAGTCGAGAAAGCTACGAACTTCGGTCACTTATTTAGGTTGTCCCCAGCTTTGAATGGCTTCGATCTTTCTTGGGGTCAATGATATTCCATGACTTGATACCACGTGCCCAAGGAATGCTACTTCCTCGAGCCGAAACTCGCATTTCTTCAACTTGGCATAAAGCTTATATTCACGAAGCTTTTGAAGTATCAGCCTCAAGTGTTGCTCATGATCTTCACGGCTTTTGGAATAAATAAGGATGGCATCAATAAAGACGACCACAAAGTGATCCAAATATTCCTTGAATACTCGGTTCATCATATCCATGAAGGCAGCAGGAGCATTAGTCAATCCAAAAGACATGACTAGGAATTCATAATGCCCGTACCGAGTTATGAAAGTAGTATTTGGAATGTCATCGGTTTTAATCTTCAATTGGTGATATCCGGAATGAAGATCAATCTTTGAAAAGAATTTGGCACCTTGCAACTGGTCAAACAGGTCATCAATATGTGGCAATGGTGTGACGACCCCAAAATAGGTCCATTCCATCCAACCCATTCTAAGTCGCCAAATACATGGTACAGAAATAACTACAACTTTATTATTACAACAGTAAAACTGTGAGTTTGAATACAAATATTATCTTCTAGACAATATCTATACTCAAATAAATCCTCATCACATTTATTGATACATTATTTTACAAAAATGGTGAGGACTACTAAACAATCCTTTCTAAAACCTCATTCCATACCCCGACTCGTACTCGCTATATTCTCGCCTCCTGAGAAAAATGGAACAAAAGGAAAAGGGTGAGCTCAACTAGCCCAAGAAAGAATATTATGACTAAGATAATATACAACAAATTATCGTTAGTCTCCAACAGGAAAAAATCGATAGAATACAATGAAACAACAAGTTTCAGATCAATATTCGCGTGAAAAATAATAATTCATAGAAGAGTTACGTAGAGAATGAAATCTACTATAATCTATGAATTTAACAGTCCATCATCAATATTTTATCCCTGTAACATCAATCAATATTCATCTCAAATCAAATATTCATCTTTGCACTACAGGCCAAAGATATTCATCAATCGGTCATGTTCATCTCAACACCTATTCATCTTTGCACTAAAGGCCAAAGATATTCATCAATCGGTCATGTTCATCTCAACACCTGTTCATCTTTGCACTAAAGGCCAAAGATATTCATCAGTCGGTCATGTTCATTTAAACACCTGTTCATCTTTGCACTCTGTGCCAAAGATATTCTTCGAAATCATTCATCTTTTGCACTACAGTGCCAAAGATATTCAATAATATCATCATTTTAGGCGAGGATGATGAAAATATTTTTAAAAACGAATCCAATTGAAACAAAATGACAAGGATTAAGGATTAAGGATTCGTACTTTGTTTTATCCATGTCCAACAATACCTCAAAAATAATCATAGTGGTGTAAAATTCAAGAATGATCAAAACATGGATACAATCAAAGCTAGTATCCGAATAGATATTTTGACCGAAAAGAAGAAATTTTTTTTTTGGTGAATAATTATCGATATCGTGAATAGTGCCGTGTATCGTGAATAAGTAACTCAACACCAAAAGATAGAAATTCCACAAAAAACATCTTCACGCTTCATGAATAGTACTCGTGAATAGTAACTCGTGAATAGTAACTCATGAATAGTAACCCCAGCATGAAAAAGTTCCAAATTTGATAAAACTTCATATCAACATTTCAAAGATAATGATATTGAAGAAATAATATCATTACTGAAAAAAATAATATCCCTTACCTCAAAGAGTCAAGATGCCGGAGGAAAGGCTCAAGAAGTGATCTTTGAATGAAACTTGTCTTTGAACAAAGAACTCTCAAAGTATCTAAATACTCACAAAATACGCTCAATAATATAGAGAGAAAGAGAAAAACTTTGTTTCGGTGTGATTTTTAATTCTAACTTAGCCCTCTATTTATAGGAAAATGTTAAGACGCCGAAGGCACTTAACTGCTGAACTGATGGCTTTACTCGCTACTATTCCCACCACCACATTTGAAAATTCAATTGAGCACATTTCTCACCAACCAAAAGTGGGGCCCACTCAATTCTAGAATTTTCCACCAAAATCAATTATAACCTTACTTTTCCTAATCAAACACCTCTTAAAATTTATAACAAATCATTCGTTCATTTTAACGTTCAAAATTTGTAGACATATACTCAACTTATATATGTATAACATATCCAAAATCATAACGATCCAATCGGTCGATTAAAAATTATAACTCATGAATATATCGTAAAAATACTTTGATTTGATTTTTAATACCTCCATTCCGACAAAAATACTGATAAAACACCTCAACATTAAATCCTTCAATTATAACCACATATAATAAATAAATCCATCATTTATATCCATATCAAATAAATATTTTCTTATCATATAAATCAATAATTAATTATTCCCAAATAATATTACGAGAATCACAATTATGACAACCAGTTTCCTCAGAAAGAGGGGCTTTCAATAAGGATCTCTCTTCATTGGCGCGCAATTAGGTGACCAAACCTCTCCTTAGACAGAACTTTCTAGACATTGCCAATAATGTTATCTAATAATATTATTCAAATAATATGAATTATTGATCTGATAATGGGAAATATCATGCGGTAACAATTATTGAAACAATAATAATATAAAATATCAACGCAAAGAATTATTGAATCAATAAAATAAAATATTGAACAATAACTCACTGTGAAAATTATTGAGTAATGCCTTCTTACGTAAGGATCAATAATTCAACAATACTTGCTAATACTGGTATTACTCTCACATGCAACCACGCGTACATCGTATTTTAACCACGGTATTCCAACGATCCTTAATTGTAATAACTACGCCAAGTTATTTATAACCACCCAAACTTTGTCGTTTTCCTCATCCAATCGCTTTTTCATGGGGCCCACACATGGTCTGCTGTCTGGCGTCGCACGAATATTCCCCGAGCGAGTCGAATATTCCACGACCAAAACGAATATTCCCAAGCGATGCGAAATATTCCACGACCAAACGAATATTCCCACAAAAAATAAATATTTTATAACCACTTGCTTATTTTGAAATATTTGCGTATTTAACCCTAACTATCCACATCAAATCAACCCTTACTATTTTAAAATAATAAATAAAGGAAATTCCTTTTATTTAAAAAATTTCGGTCTTACAACCTCCCTCCTTATGAAATTTCGTCCTCGAAATTGACGTCACGACTGGTGTTTCGAAAAGGTGAGGATACCTCGCTTTCATTTCCGTTTCCAATTCCTGTGTCATTTCCTCTATAGCAAGATTCCTCCACAAAACTTTAACTTGTGGTATGACCTTTCTTGGCGTAGGGACATGCTCCTTCCTATCCAAAATCTTGACAGTACCTCCTCATACATTAAGTCTTCTACTATCTCGTCCTCAAGGTTCTAACTCTATAACGTGGTTCGGTCTTTCACATATTTACTAAGTACGATATGTGAAACACATTATGAACACGAGACATACTTTCAGGTAACGCAAGTCTATAGGCTACATTTCCTACTCGGTCAAGAATTTGAAATGGACCAATAAATCGTGGATTGAGCTTTCCTCTCTTCCCAAATCTTGTAACTCCCTTCCATGGAGCAACTCATGCAATAATACATGATCCCCTACACTAAATTCCACGTCCTTTCGATGAAGATCCGCATAACTCTTTTGTCGATCTTGTGCCGCTTTGTATACGTTAGTCGAATCATTTGGATCTTTTCGGTAGTCATATCTACTTCAACTCGGGTCCCAACAATGTTGCTTCATCCACCTCATCCCAACATATTGGAGAATGACATTTTCGTCCATATAATGCTTCGAATGGAGCCACACCTATACTTTCCTGATAACTATTGTTGTAGGAGAATTCCACCAATGGTAAATACTTATCCCAACTGCCCTTGAAGTCTAGGACACAGAGTCTTAATATATCTTCAAGAGTTTGAATAGTCCTCTCTGATTGTCCGTCCGTTTGGGGATGGTATGCAGAAACTAAATCGCAAATCCGTGCCCATAGCTTTTTGCAAGCTAACCCAAAATCATGAAGTGAATCTTGGGTCACGATCTAAAACTATGGATACTGGCATGCCATGCAACCTCACAATCTCATTTACGTACATACTAGCAAGACGTTCAAGTGAATAAGTCTCCGTGATCGGCAAAGAAATGAGCGGACTTGGTTAATCTATCAACAATAACCCAAATAGCATTGATGCCTTGAGAAACCGTAGGAAGACCCGTAACGAAATCCATGGTAATGTGTTCCCACTTCCATTTTGGAATCTCAAGTGGTTGTAACGGACCCTTAGGTACTAGATGCTCCACCTTTACACGTTGGCAAGTTAAACACATTGAGATAAACTTTGCAATCTCTCTCTTCATATTGTTCCACCAAAATGTATGTCAAAGATCACGATACATTTTAGTACTTCCAGATGGATTGCAAATGGTGTATTGTGTGCCTCCATCATAATCTTGTACTTCAAATCGAGTCGTTAGGAACACAAAGTCTAGAGTGGACTCAAGTATCAATTCTCGCCTTAATAGCTCTTCTTGTACTTTCTTCTTCATACGCATCATTTCGGCTCTTGGTGGCTTGGAGCAGCGACTTTAACTTTATTGATTAAAGTCGATTATACTCAGATATCATCACGTGGGTACCTAGAGTTTTCATCTCCATCTCTATTATTTGTAAATTATACTGAAATTAGTCTTTGACAATATCGTATTTTCAGTTTGTTATATATCGATCTTCTACTCAACACGTCGGCTACCACGTTGGCTTTTCCAGATGGCATGGTCGAAACATGTCTTTGAAATGAGTCTCCTCTTGAGTTCTTCAAGCTCTTCCCACATTCCTTGCTCCATTCGAATTTTGTATCTCTACGAGTTAGCTACGTTAATGGAATAGCGATTCGAGAATATCCTTCAACGAATCTCCGATAATAACCAACTAAGCCTGAAAAACTACGCATTTCGATTACCGACTTAGGTTGTTCTCAATCGTGACTCATATCCCAACCTTGGATAAAGACGTCACAATGACACCTATCGATTTACTATCGCATCGAATATGACGTCCTTACGGAGAGTCTCGGCGGTGCATTCCACAAAGGAAGTCACAAGATAAAGGCTCGGTACCAAATTCTATAGTTGAATTTTAACTCCCCGAAGTTCAATAGGAGCCATTCGATATGAGATTTTAGAAATGAGTTTTGTCTGGGTTCAAATTCAATACAAAATTAATATCGGGCTTTGGGAGTAAGCCAAGAAATTCTTCGTAAAATACGTCGGAAAAAATCAATAACAACAAGAATATTATTCAAATCGACGTGTCTTTATTCAAATCCATAACATGGACTAAGAAAACTTGACATCCGTAATAAACGAATGACTTCATGGCTTGATATGAAAATGTTTGACTACAATGGTTTGATCGCTTGAGTTCGAATAACGGGTTGCTTAGGAATATGAAAACTAACACCTTACAAAAGCAATCAATTTGGCGTGATGAGTAGTTAACCAATCAATCCCTAAAATCACATCAAAAGCAAATATCTCAATAGAAATAAGGTTAGCGGGTAATGTGATAGTGCCAACTGAATCAAGCAAGATTTTTAGACAACGGATGTAATGAAAGTTTCTCCTAACTGAGTCTCCATAAATAAGTCAAAGTCTAATTTCTCCGTAGTCAAGTTCAAACGTTGAGCGCAAGCAAGAGAGATAAAAGAATGGGTAGAACCCAGATCTAGTAAGGTATAAACTTCGCAAGAATTTATAATTAACTAACCTGCATAACTTCGTCGGGTTCCTCGCATTTTGACCGGCCACGACAAACGCTCTTTCGATGTCGTTGACTTTGACTTTTCTCGTATCCGCCTCTGGTGCCAACGTCCCAACCCGACTTGATTTCGCTTATAGACAAAAATCGAGCTATGTGACCATCTTTTCCACAACTAAAACATACCTTGGAAGGCTTTGAGCAGTTTGACCTTATATGTCCCTCTCTCTCCGCATCTCAGTAGCATCTAACCGGCGATCGTTCTCTTCCCCTAGAATTTGTTCTTTGGTCTTGATGTTTGCCGACGCTTCTTCCGTCATTGTTAAATCTTCTCTTTTAGATTGGACAAGTCTTTCCATAATATCAACGCGTCGTCTGGCTTTTACCCATGCATCACTCATTCTCACTCGTTCGCTTATTTCTTCTTTCATTTCGATTCGACTTTTATCATCTTATACTCGCGAAAGAGTGCTTCATTCAAGCATCACGTGTGAATGGTAACACAAGCTTGAATCGTTGCATCCTTTTGCTCCACGATTTTCGCAATTCTTCATGCGCTCTTCTAACTCATGAATACGATTTTGCAATTCTATATTTTGATCATAAAATACCTCTAATAAACTCTCTTGGTACCTCTTCTTCCTCTTCTTCCTCACTCTCAATTTGTTACATCTGCGATTATCTCGGGTGCAACTATCAATTCTTCACTCACCACATGGATATCTCTAATTCCTTCTTCTTTGACATCACATTATCCTCGTTTGGCGATTAGAGGTGTCTCCACGATCTCATTCACTCCATTGTTAACGTTCTCGCAGACCATTCTTAAAACTATCATAAAACAAGGGTTAATTAAATAAATTAACAAATCACATAATACCCTATATACTTGACCAACTAACAAATAAGCTTAGGTAGGACACACTAGCGAAGGATTTACTCGCCTCTCCCCTCCTAGTTATATTCCCCATCTCCGCCAGAGATCATATCCCTAAGCTCGATACCAACCCGTGATTTACCCCAAAATAGGTCCATTCCATCCAACCCATTCTCGAGTCGCCAAATACATGGTACGTAAATAACTACAACTTTATTATTACAACAAGAAACTGTGAGTTTGAATACAAATATTATCTTCTGAGACAATATCTATACTCAAATAAATCCTCATCACATTTATTGATATATTATTTTACAAAATGGTGAGGACTACTAAACAATCCTTTCTAAAACCTCATTCCATACCCCACTTGTACTCGCTATATTCTCGCCTCCCGAGAAAAATGGAACAAAAAGGAAAAGGGTGAGCTCAACTAGCCCAAGAAAAATATTATGACTAAGATAATATACACAAATTATCGTTAGTCTCCAACAGGAAAAATCGATAGAATACAATAGATAACAAGTTTCGAGATCAATATTCGCAGCCGAAATAATAATTCATAGAAGAGTTACGTAGAGAATGAAATCTACTATAATCTATGAATTTAACAAAATCCATCATCAATATTTTATCCCTGTAACATCAATCAATATTCATCTCAAATCAAATATTCATCTTTGCCTTTCTGTGCCAAAGATATTCATCAATCGGTCATGTTCATCTCAACACTGCTTCATCTTTGCACTAAAGGCCAAAGATATTCATCAATCGGTCATGTTCATCTCAACACTGCTCATCTTTGCACTAAAGGCCAAAGATATTCATCACTCGGTCGTATTCATTTAAACACTGCTCATCTTTGCACTGGTGCCAAAGATATTCTTCAGAAATCATTCATCTTTGCACTACTGAGCCAAAGATATTCAATAATATCATCATTTTAGATCGAGGATGATGAAAAATATTTTAAAGAACGAATCCAAAGAAACAAAATGACAAGGATTAAGGATTAAGGATTCGTACTTTGTTTTATCCATGTCCAACAATACCTCAAAAATAATCATAGTGGTGTAAAATTCAAGAATGATCAAAACATGGATACAATCAAAGCTAGTATCCGAATAGATATTTTGACGAAAAGAAGAAATTTTATTTTTCGGTGAATAGTCAGATATCGTGAATAGTCTTGCGTATCGTGAATAGTAACTCAGACACCAAAAGATAGAAATTCCACAAAAACATCTTCACGCTTCATGAATAGTACTCGTGAATAAGAACTCGTGAATAGTAATTCATGAATAGTAACTTCGTGAATAGTAACTCATGAATAGTAACCCCTCGCACATGAAAAAGTTCCAAATTTGATAAAAACTTCGGATCAACATTTCAAAGATAATGATATTGAAGAAATAATATCATTCTGAAAAAAATAATATCCCTTACCTCAAAGAGTCAAGATTGCCGGAAGGAAAGGTCTCAAGTGATCTTTGAATGAAACTTGTCTTGAATAAAGAACTCTTAAAGTATCTAAATACTCACAAAATACGCTCAATAATATAGAGAGAGAAAGAGAAAACTTTGTTTCTCGGTGTGATTTTCAATTCTAACTTAGCCCTCTATTTATAGGAAAATGTTAGCACGCAAGGCAGGACTTAACTCGCAACCCCGATGGCTTTACACTCGCTACTATTCCCACCCACCACATTTGAAAATTCAATTGAGCACATTTCTCACCAACCAAAAGTGGGGCCCACTTAATTCTAGAATTTTCCACCAAAATCAATTATAACCTTACTTTAGAATCAAACACCTCTTAAAATTTATAACAAACCATTCGTTCATTTTAACGGTTCAAAATTTGTAGACATATACTCAACTTATATATGTATAACATATCCAAAAATCATAACGATCCAACGGTTGATTAAAAATTATAACTCACATAATATATCGTAAAAATCTTTGATTTGATTTTTAATACCTCCATTCCGACAAAAATACCGATAAAACACCTCAACATTAAATCCTTCAATTATAACCACATATAATAAATAAATCCATCATTTATATCCATATCAAATAAATATTTTCTTATCATATAAATCAATAATTAATTATTCCCAAATAATATTACGTAATCACAATTATGACAACCAGCGGTTCCGGAAGAGGGGCTTTCCAATAAGGATCTCTCCTTCTTGGCGCCGCATGATTAGGTGACCAAACCTCTCCTTAGATGAACTTTCTAGACATTGCCAATAATGTTATCTAATAATATTATTCAAATAATATGAATTATTGATCCGATAATGGGAAATCTTGTGCAATGCGGTGACAATTATTGAAACAATAATAATATAAAATATCAACGCAAATGAATTATTGAATCAATAAAATAAAATATTGAACAATAACTCTGTGAAAATTATTGAGTAATGCCTTCTTACGTAAGGATCAATAATTCAACAATCTTGCAATACCGTCTGGTATCGCGCGTGCGACGCCAGACATCTTGTATTTTAACCACCGGGTATTCCAACAGTCTTAATTGGTAATAACTACTGCTATTTATAACCACCCAAACTTTGTGCGTTTTCCTCATCCAATCGCTTTCACATTATGGGCCCCACATTACGGTCGCGGCCGTCGCATGCGAATATTCCCAAGCGATCACGAATATTCCACGACCAAAACGAATATTCCCAACAAGATTTAAATATTCCACGACCAAACGAATATTCCCGACAAAAAAATAAATATTTTATAACCACTTGCTTATTTTGAAATATTTGCGATTTAACCCTTAACTATCCACATCAAATCAACCCTTACTATTTCAAAATAATAAATAAAGGAAATTCCTTTTTATTTAAAAAATTTCGGGGTCTTACAAATGGGTACCTATTTTTTGATGGTGACATGATTCAACTCCCCGATAATCAATACAAAGTCGCATACTCCCATCTTTCTTCTTCACGAATAGAACAGAGCACCCCAAGGAGAAGTACTAGGGCCGAATAAAGCCAATGTCTAACAATTCCTGCAGTTGGGTCTTTAACTCCTCGAAGTTCAATAGGAGCCATTCGATATGGGGCTTTGGAAATAGGTTTGTACCTTCAAGGTCGATAATTCAATTCAATTTCACGCTTGGGGGTAATACATCATCGAAATTCATTAACAATAGAAATATCATTCAAAACTGACGTATTTTTGTTTATATCCGTGACATGAGCAAAGAAAGCTTGACATCCATTTTTTAATAAACGAATAGCTTTATGGCTTGAGATGACAGTGATTGATTTTAATGGTTTGGTTGCTTGAATTAGCATAATAGGTTGATTAGGAATATGAAAGCTAACAACCTTACGAAAACAATTAATTTTTGTATGATGAGTAGTTAACCAATCAATCCCTAGAATTACGTTAAATGCAAGTATTTTCAATGAAATAAGATCGATAGGTAATGTGTGGGTACCAATTTGAACCAAACAAGGCTTATAAACAGTGGATGTAATGAAGGTTTCTCCCAACGGAGTTTCAACAGATAAGTCAAAGTCTAATTTCTCCGTAGTCAAATTTAAACGTTGAGCGCAAGTAGGAGAAATAAAAGAATGGGTAGAACCGGTATCAAATAAGGTATATACTTCACTAGAGTTTATGATAAGCTTACCCGTGATGACCTCATTCGGCTTTCTTGCTTTCTGGGAGGTCACGACAAACGCTCTCCCTTGAACTACTTGCTTTAACTTTTCTGGGACGTCCTTTGGTGCCTCCATCCTAGCTGAACTTGTCTTCGGTGAATGACAAAATCAGGCTAAGTGACCTTCTCTTCCATAATTATAACATGTTTTGGATGGCATCGCGCAGTTTGGACTGATGTGTCCTTCCCCTCCGCATTTGAAGCATATGATAGGTGGTCGTTCTTCTTCCTTAACCACGGGTGCTGGTGCTGACGTCTTTCCATCATTGTTGAATCTCCTCTTCTTGAAAAGTCCATTCTTATTGTTTTGGCCATGATTACCACCGAAGTGGTTACCATTTCTGGCATGTTGATTCCCTCCACGCTTATTGTCACCGCTTCGATGACTGTTATCACTAGTATTATCATTTTGTCGGCTGCTCTCCTTTGGTTGGGTTGACTCATTATCGTGCTTCAATAACTGAGCCCTATTAACAACATCTGAATACAAACACAGTTTATGAGAGATAAGATATTGACGTATCTCGGGTTTCAAACCTCTTAGAAATATTCGCGTCATTCTCTCCTCATTATCAACCAAATGAGACACAAACGGGGACAGCTCGGCAAACTTGGCTTCGTACTGAGACACGATCATGTTGTTTTGTTCTATCTTAATGAACTCTACCTCTTTCATGTGACGAATACTTTCGGGAAAGTACTTGTCGTTGAACAGTTCTTTGAACTTTTCCCAAGACATCTTCAGTGCGGCAGGTTGAGTACGCTTTACAGATTCCCACCAGTAATCTGCCTATGCCCGCAACATGAAGGTGGCAAAGTTAACCTTTTTCTCCTATGAGCATCCCAAGACATCAAATATCTTGTTGATCTACTTTATCCACGTCTCCGCCTTAAGTGGTTTCGGCTCTCCAAAAAACTCCGGTGGTCCCAACTCCTTGAACTGTTTGGCGGTGACCGTCCGAGAGTTGCCAGTGTTTCCACCTGCATTTTGGACAGGATCCACTCTCGCCTGATGTTGCATGAATTGCATGAAGCCTCGGAACATTCCATCGTTCATCATTTGGTCAGTGTTGTTATTTGCATGAGGATTGTCGCCTTCCTGATGCACATTGTCCTGGTTATTGATCTGTGGAGACTCAACGGTCTCCTGTGCTCCATTGATGTTCTCAACATTCTTGGATGCCATTTTCAAACACTGCCACAAAATAAGGGTTAATTAACATATCACATATTATCCCTATACTCTGACCGACCAATTAAATATCAAATAAACTTAGGCGAGTCATACTAGCGCGAAGGAATTCCCGCCTCCCCCTCCTAGTTCTTGTCTCACATCTTAGCCGGGATCATATCCCTAAGCTTTGATACTAATCTTGACGCCCCAAAATAGGTATACATCACCTATTCGAGTCGCCAAATACATAGTCTGTAATACAAATACAATCTTTAATATATAACAAGAGAGCTGTGAGTTTAATACAATTATTATCTTTTAGACAATATCCACTCTCAGAATAAGTCCTCATTACATTTATTATCACACTATTTAACAGAATAGTGAGGACTACTAATACTATCATCTTGGACCGTCACTCCGTTCCCCGACTAGTCCCGGCTACGTTCTCATTTCTTGAAGAAAACATTGAAAGAAAGGGTGAGCTCAACTAGCCCAAATGAAATATTATAACTAAGATAATGCGAATAAATTATCATTAGTCTTCAACAAAGTTGTTAAGCGATAAAATACAATAGACATCAAGTTTAACTGCAGCGGAACATGCAATCCATTAAAAGAGTCAAGTAGAGAATAAAGTCTACAATCTTTTATGATTTAAAAAGGTTTTTCATCATTTTTATCGCTGGGACTCAGCTTAATAAATAATCCAATCTCTGGTCATAATCCTACCAAGTCCATCTATACACTACAGGCCACAGATAACTTTCAACAAAACATAAATATGAGGATGATGACAATGATATAAGAATTCAATAAAACAAGTTCAAGAATTAATTTATTCAGGAACTAATAACGTCCAAATTGTCAACATGATACTTCTTTGTAGAGTAAAATTCAAGAATGCTCAGAAGAATATTTCCACGAAAAGATACTGGATGAAGCGTAAATATCAAGGATATTCCACTAATTTCATGGGGTATAGAAGTCAAAACTTTAACCAACCGAGTATAATAAAGAATGGAATAAGAAAAGAAATCACCATGCATGCGGATTGCTTGAGCATGGACAAAGTTATTCCAATGTATAATAAATAACGGAACTAGGTCGGCGTAATACGCGACCGATGTGATATATCCAATAGAATGATAAAGAATGGAATAACAATGAAATCACCATGAATGCGGTGCCGCGATGACAGTTATTCCAATGTAATAATAAATAACGGAATCGATTCCGTTAAAAACGCAGAGAAAGATATTCCAAATGTAATAATAAAGATGTAACCAGTCCTGCGTAAAATGCATAGACAAGATATTCCAACAGAGAATAATAAAGACTTTAACCAGTCCGACGTAAACGATATAAGCGTGGATGTTCCAAATGTAATAATAACGAATGGAATAACAACAAAAATCACCAAGTATAGGGTGATCACGTATACGAGTTATTCCAATGTAATAATAAAGAATGGAATAACAGAAGTTCTCTTCATGAATATGAAAAAAAAAATACCCCTTGCCGTAAAAGAAACTTGATATAGAAGTGGTGAAGTAGCAAAACACTTTTCTTCTTTCTCTCTATAGTTTATCTATCTAGAGTTTCAGTGAATTCGTAAAAAATAATGAAGGAATGAGCTTCTATTTATAGAAGAATGGATTGCATATTAACTAATTCATGAACGGTCCATATTGATTTAATTTTAATCGGACGGTCCATATTTAAAACAAAATCTTTTAAATAAAATATTATATATATATATATATATATATTAAATATATATAACTGGCATGTGTTAAAACATTCACGGGATACACTCCCGTGAACAAATTTGCTTCACTCCCTCATTAGTCAACTAAACTTTACATATATATATATATATATATATATATATATATATATATATATATATATAATGATAATAATTGTATAAAACTGAATGACTTCTCACGTAAGCATCAATAGTCAATACCGTGTGCTCCTATGCAACCACGCATATTACTGTACTTTTACTACCGAGTAGTTCAACAGTATTAACGGTAAAACTTCCGTCGTTATTTTCAATAAAATATTTTTGTCGTTTTCTTAATCCGAAAATAATTTTGTTGTGGGGTCCACCAATGATTGTGTCGTCGTACGAATATTTCCTATTAAAACGAATATTCCCCGACCAATCGAATATTATATAACAACTTGCGTACTTTGCAAAATTTAGAAATATTACCCACAACTATAACATTATATCAAATTCATTTCATAATATTCAAAAATGATAATTATAGAAAATTCATTTTTATTCATAAAAGTTGTGGTCTTACATCTAAGTCATACAAAATAGCTTAAAATTGATGATAATTATTTAAACTAAATGCCTTTCCTCGGCAACGGGGCCAAAAACTTGTTGCCACTTTTTCAGTTATGACAAAAGAGCTCTAACTCATGCAAGCATACATGTGTCAACAAGTAATACAGAGTAAGTAAAGTATCGATCCCACAGAGAAAGTTGTTCAATTTAAACTACTATTCATCAATCAAATCACTATTTCTATATGCTTAAACTAAAGATCAAAAGTGTGAATTATTCTAACTGCAAATAATAACTAAAATGAGAATAAGAATGGAATAAATCAAATCTGAAAATAATGGGATCCTAACTTCATTTAATACTTCATCTAATTACCACTATCATGCAAGAATTGTTCACATATCACAGGAAAATAGCCAAGAGCACTAATAGAGTCATAGCCATTTTTCAATGCACTATGACCTACTCACACAGCATCCACAAATGATAGACTCTATGTAATCATCTATAACACCCCAAAATCCGGTCTATCTTCACACCCGGATTCCGTGCGTCACTAGTACATCATTTATCCAAACATACATCATTATATACTGAAATATAATAACATACATTCTAAATTCCCAGGTTCTAAAACCTTATAACCCTTCTTATTACAAATAATGATAATTACATTATTCCTTTCATCTTACAAGAGTAACTTTTATCCGCCATCAAGGATACATAACAGTTCATTAAACTAGTCTATAGTTTAATTTTTGTCTTTCTACATTACAAGTCTTCACTTAATCTTCTCGCTCATTCACATTCTGAATGGCACTTCATCTGGATACCGTCAGCTTGATCTTTACGGAATCCTTAAATTCGTCTAACATCGTTCACTGAAAATGTTTTTCATTTAAAGCAAGTGTGAGCATTCAATTGTTTAGCAAGTCTTAGCAGTTGAATATACAACTTGAAGAGTTTAACATTCCTTTGGAACTTTGATAACCGAACAAAGGTTATGAAGCGGCTTTGAACAATAGGAATAATCTCAATTCCTATCACTTTAAAACATTAGTCACATTCACTTTGAAATACATTCATTCTCTACTCTTTTCATATACACATTCCGTCTGCTGCTAGAATCAATAGCTCGGACTTAACAATAACGGTTCATGAATAAATGTAACATGCTCATATTGAACAGTTCAATCACAGAACAGTTCATATCATAGAAACACCAAAGTGTTCACATTATGGCACAAGGCCTCATATGTTCTAACACATTGTATAAATATCATACATTTTCACATAGACAGAACTTCTCAAGTTCAACATCTGAGAAGTTTTAGAAACTAGCATTCATTTAAAATATGAATGAAGTTAAGAAACATGCCTTATGCACAGCTACAGCTTACGCTGAACTGCTCATTCCAATCCCTATAACACATAAGGAAAATAACGCATACACCAATTAGTCATATATATTTGACTTATGCATTGGTTTATTTAACTTTACTTCTTAGGGTTCGCGTTCTTTCAACCTAAGTTTACGCGACAACTTCCTTTACCGTTCATCGACTTTATGACATACAGAGATGTCTTACTCAAAACGTTCTTCATCTTTGATGATTTACATTCTTATCTTCTTCTTATAACTTCTCTAGGACTCAGCACACATCGCTTCTCTATTGGTAGTCTATATGGTACTCTAAGTGGTTTCCATAAACAACCAACAAACAAGTTCCCGTCTCATCTACACTGCCATAACAGTGAGTTAGATCAGTTGCCAGTTTCGTATATACCTTCGCTCTCTGAAGGAATTGTTTAGCCCAGCTCCCATATGTCAACCATCAAATGTTACGATTGTACCATAACCTAAACTCATCTTAACTTATCCGAACTATTAAACAATAATGTTCGTTAAGTCAATTTCTTATCCTTATGGCTTTCTGACAAGTAATTGCCATACCTCAGGACTCATTCTTTACAGTCCAAGTCATACAGTCTTTTGTATACTCAAGACAATCATTCAATATTCATTCTACACATTTATAGCGTTAAGCATTTTATGTTACCTTATTCTTATCTTACAACGTCTGATTCATTTGACTCGGAACGTCATCCAAGTTTTAAACATTAACTCAGCTTCTATACTCTTATTACCGTTCACTACGGCATTCTTGATAATTCATATCCTGCTCACTACATTCATCAATGTCTAAGTCATACAACCAGGGTATACTTAGAACGTTCGTCCAACACGAATACGACTCACGCGGATCATTTACATATTCAGCGTTCATGTTGCTCGTCTTTTAATCTCTCATTCAACCTTTACTCAAGGTTTTAATTACTTTCAATTGTTATCCATCCTATGAACCCCATGTTCTTTATTCTGTCTTAATGTCGAAGCCATACCGATCGTTGTATGTTAAGACAGATCGTTCATCGCAACAACATTGCATTCACAGCGTCTATATGCTTTACATTCATCTCACATTACTATAACATAACATCGAAATGTTATTCATTACCCTCGTCACTCAACATCTAAGGAATCACAATCATAGCAATCCCTCACATTCGTTTATCGCGACTACGGTCCTCGGATATCGGTTTCATAATCCGCAATTACATTTTTTTAATCTCGGTTAATCTTTCCGTTCAACCTTCATTAAAGGTTTAAAACACTTGATTAAGTGTTACATTAGTTGAATATTATGTTCTTTATCTTTCCTTACACTTCCCCCAAGAGCTGAGCAGTTAAAAGCTCTTCTCTGGCTTTTTCCCTTCACTGGCGCTGCGGCGCCACTCTCTTCACTAAGACTCGCGCTACGGTGCGAGTTAGTAGTGTTTGGCTCTCCGGTCTAGCACTGCAGCACCACCTTACAAGGCATGCCTGGCACCGCGGCGCCAAGCCCTTCCTCTCAAAATTTTTTTCTAAGTGTTAACTTCATTTTGAGACGCTTACTTTCCGATCTCATAACTTCTTTGTTATAACTCAGAACGAGGTTGTTCCAAAGCCATTTTCTTCCTTATCTTACGTACTTCGATTACTCATGGATATAACTTTGTTCTGAATCTGTTAACATGCCATTCAATTGGCTTAATCTTTGCTATTCGTTCAATTTATGTTATTAACGTTCTTCATTCGTTCATCCGTAATTTGGTCCTCCGAACTCGGAACTCATTCGTTCTTGAGTCTACGACTCACATTTTCTACGTTCTCTTACTTTCTTATGAAACCCTACACGTTCAGGTTCATTTACTAAATTTCTAATTCTCGCTCGTCTTTTACGAAATTTTCGCCATAACTTCGTTATAGCTCCGTTTTAATCCGCTCTTCTTGAACTTTTCTACCGTTCCTAACCAAGCAATAAGAATCTAACTTATACGCAATGGTTTTAAACTTGTCCATCAACAACAATTATACTACGATGGTTTTAAATTTGTCCATCAACAACGTTCTTCGTGTTCTTCGCGTGTTCTTCGTGTTCTTCGTTCGTTCTTCATTTTTAATCGATATTTTGGATTACGATTTCACTTTTTCTTGGAATTTAATGTTATAGAACACCATTACTTACTTATTTAACCTACTCATTCATAAGATTCATTCGGATCGCTCAAAATCCTTACGAATCTTATACTTCCTTAAGAAATTTAGTAAATAAACTTCTAATTCTTATTTCTTCATTTTCTTACTATTTCAACCATATGAATTCATTCTCAATATCTTTTGCTCCTTATTCTCATTAAGTTATGTTTTTGAACATAAAACTTAAAGAAAATTTCTAAGAGACTAGGTTTCGGATTACCTTTCTCCTTTGATCTCCTTCCGTCGGACAAAGTTTGCTCATGAGCAAGCTTTTCTTCCTTTTTTCTCCTACTCTTCCCCCATCCAAGCTCTCTCTCTTTCTCTCTCAAGTGATAGGATTTTCAAAATCCCAAACAAATGAGCTTAAGCTTCCTATTTATAGATTTTTCAGGCTAGGGGTAAAATAGTCATTTCACCCTCCCTAACCTCCTTACTATTCAAGGCTTAAGGACTAAGTTAACTTAGCCCTCAAGTTTTCTTAGCCCTTAAGTTTCAGAGTTCAGATTTTGGGTTTCATCTACGCTTTAAAAACTGCGATTCTCGGAATCCAAATATTTTTGGATATTTCGTCTTTCCATTACCGATTAACTTTTACGTATTCTTCGGATTTTGGAAAAACTGAAAAACACTTTTTGGTGTCAAGTGTTTTCCTTCACGTTTTCCCCTAACATAGCTAAACGAATGAGAAGTAAATAACGGTACTTTTCGTCATTTTTATTTTGTCCGATTTCTGCATGCTTTTCGAAAAAAAACTTTTATCGGCTTACTTAACTTTTCACGATATATTATTGACAAATCTTTTGACGGAATATCATTTCGACATATTGAACTCTCAGAAAGGCTTAGGTTATTCAAACCCTAACCCTTAGGTTTCGTCAGGTGAATAGTGCCTATTTCGTCTTTTTCCCCAGAAATATTTTGTTCCCAGAAATTTTTTATTTTCATCTTGAAAATTTTTACTCGTTCAATCTAGATCGTAGGCAGAATCCTCCCGATTAATAATCATTCTAGGTTATAGAACGATTAATAAACATATAGCACAGAATAATATTAATAAAAATTCATTTTATTAATAATTAATTCTTTAATCTTAAATTCTGAACAATCCGGATTCTCCGGGTTGTTACACTTCCCCCCTTATAAAAATTCCATCCTCGGAATTTCTTCAAACCACACCCATTCTTGGGTCATCACATTCACTCCTCCTTCGCAAAAATTTCGCCCTCGAAATTTTTAACTTATTCTTCTTCTCAACTTCTCTTCAAAGAAGTTCTTATCTTTCAAACATTCCCTCACCTTCATAACTTATCAAGAATTATGAAGTAGAATGAACAACGAGGAATATATGAATTCCTTTAAAACATTTCATACTTTTGTTGAGGGGTCAAATTGACCATGAACTCTTACTAGGTTTACCAAAGACGACGCCGCAGAATTTTTTCTTTCCACTACGCTTTACAATCACCAAGAAGGTAAACTACCTCTTTCATACGTAGGCGATCAACCCATTGTATAACCCCATTTCAGGGTATGTTCACCTCAGACTTAATCATTAGATTCCGCACCAAATAATTTGGTTTGGCACAAGTTCTTCAAAGAAAGCTCGATTTTATTTTAATCATGACATACCATTCGTCTTAGCCAAATCAAGTAGCTTAGACCATACCAATAAATTGGACATCAACTTGAAACATTCGTCTAGTCAACTCACTTGACATCGACTACTTCTTTAAATTCTTTTACAATACATCAAAACGTTTTATGACGTCATGATACCACACTTTTCACAGTACATTGAGGACTTCATCAGTTTATGACTTCGTCATTTATACATCATACCATAGCGGGTTGTTGATCCTAAGATCACTTCCAACACTAGGTTCAGTTGCATTAATAACTCCATCCTTTTACCATCTTTGCATCAAATGCACTGATGATATAAAATTCATTTTGATATTTCAAATCAATTTCTGTCTAGCCGAATCAACTAGCATAGACATACCAAGAATAGTTCTTTTAAAATCCATTGGTTCCAAAAATTGAACCAATTCTTTCATTTTTAAAACGCGCATATAAGCACGATTTCAAGAAACTTCGAAATCTAGCACAGCTAGATGACTTGGAATATCCTATTCTCCATCTTCCTTCATTGTCTTACTTGCGAAATACTTAATTTTCTCTAGCACCTTCAATGCTGAGTCTACTGAAAATACTTACTTTCAGTCTAAACATTCTTATACCTTAGTATAGTTCATCAACTTACTGAAAGTAGTATGCACACAAGCCAATCATGTTTGATGATAAAGCTTATACTTTGTAACAATCTTATTCATTTATTAATAAAAGGTATTAATTTATTAAAGGCTATTAATTATCTACATAATGCTGTTTTATAATATGTGATAAACCCATAGTTTTAAGCAATGCTTTTAGAATAATGATGATGATCATTCTAATGAGATCTAAATTCTTAGAAAGCTTAAAACTAAAATAGTTCCCAATCATTGGATTACTAAATTGGGGATTAGTGAATCTGGATAGATTGGTACATATGTTGCTTGCTCATTGGATGAGGATGATTGATCTCATGATCATTTGTGTGGAGATACTTAAGCAAGTATGTAGGTGCTTATTAGAGAATAAGTTCACTGAATGTGGCTCGCTAAGGAATACCTAATGGAGTTTTACTTGCCTGTCAATAGGAATTCCTGTAGTGATAGTAGTACAAGTGATCCTTGGACTTGAGGTCATCATAGTATCTTGTGTATGATGAGTTATACTTTGACTTATTCCTTAAGACCCTTAGGGTATATCAAAGGGTATGCTTGGGTATAATAAGTTGTACATGGAGATAATGTATGGTCAATAAAGAATCTACCACTTCTAATAAAAGAAGAGAAATGTCCTATGTGATTCGATAAATGACAACCCAAAGAGTCCTTGGCGGCGTAATGAAATTAGAAAGGAGTTTCTAATTTGCATTATTTGAGTTGTGCATTTAAGGATCGAAATACATATAATTAAATAAAATAAGACTTGACAAGAATTCCATGTCTTATATTTAATTGGGACATCAGATGGTGGAAGGATTGAATTGTACAAAAGAACTATTTACTCAAAGGTTCTTTAATGATTAATGTTGAAATCTATATTATCCGGAAAGTCGCTGATCGCTAGGGAGGCTTATCCCTATTGTAGAATAAATATTATTTATTTAAATAAATTAATTATTTAATTTATTTATTTAAATAAGATTAGAATTGTTCTAATTGATTTATTCACAACCGGTTTAATATGGAGAACCTAAAGGGTCACACCATAAAAGGAAGAATAATTATTTAAGAAGTTAATGGCATAATCGTAATAATATGTTAAGTATATTTAATTTAATCTATGGTGATAGAATAAATTAAATAGCTTAATATTTATTATTTAATATTTTAGAAATATTAAATATAAATTAATAAGAGGAGTCTTATTAATATTATTACAATTATTATTATTATTTTAATTTCTAAAAGAGTTTAGGAATTAATTTAATATAAGTACTCTCATTAATTCCTAATAAGATTAGGAGGGAAAATTAATTAAAGGAGATTAATTAATTATCCCTAATAAGATTAGGGAGCCCATTTAATTAAAAGAGTTTAATTAAATAATACCTTATTTTATTAAATAAGGTTACCTGATATCTTTATAAGAGGAGTCTTATATCAGATATCATTGAGATACGTAATTCCAATAGTTGGAGAGTACGCTTCTTTTTCTATAGAGATAGAAAACTAGGGTTTGAGCCAAATACCCATCTTCTTGAATCCTTCTTCTTCCTTGGTGGATCACCTCTAGAGGCCAAACACTTGGGTGGCTAACGTTGATCAAAGGAAGGAACCAAACCCAGTGGATTCAAGTTGAACGCGAAAAGGATTGGAGGTGAACTTGTACCTGAGGAAGCTCGGATCTTCAAGGGTATGTTTGTTCTTCATATCTTTTCGTTTAATTAATAATTGTGCGTAAAGGGTGATCCGGGTATATGGTTTGTAAAAATTTTTTAAACTCTGATTTTTACACGCTTCCGCTTAATTTGTGCAATTTGATTGTGTTCTTGAATATTACAAACCTAACAGTGGCATCAGAGCCAAACCTTTATGCAAATTATTAATTGTATTTGATATGTATATTGATATGTGTTTAGAACAATTTAATTGGGCATAATTTTTTTTGTATAAAATTAATTATAAAAAAAATGGCGAACTGTTTTTTTTTATTACTGTTTCGCTGTGTCATCTTCTTTTATTTTTTTTTTCCCGTGGGTAGTCAATTATATGATTACTTCGGTAAGGGACTTGCACGGATTTCAAGCGATCAAGGAGCTTCATGAATCAAAAGTTACAGGATATATATTACGTAATTATATATTATAATTATATATATTATAACCGTGGCCCAGGTGGTTGATCCCTGAAGCATTATTTTCATGTATGTTCCGTTTATATTATATATATATATATATAGTTATATATATATATATATATATATAATTAATCTTAATTATTTTATTATTAAAATAAAGTTTATTTTAATTTTAAAATAAAAGATTAATTTTAATTTTAAAATTAAATTTCATACTAACTAATTAGAGTTGGAATTGGATTCCATGATAACTAATTGGAGTTGAAATTGGATTATATTTTTCCTTAAATAAAGGAGTTTATTTAGATATGAAATAAGATTTCATATTATTCAAAATAAAGGAGTTTATTTGTTAATAGGAAAGAGAATCCTAATTTCCTTAAATAAAGGAGTTTATTTAGATATGAAATATGATTTCATATTATTCAAAATAAAGGAGTTTATTTATGAATGTAAAATAGAATCCGTGTTTCCTTTAATAAAAGTTTTTTTTATATGGAATTGATTCCATAATTAATTAAAATAAAGGAGTTTATTTTGATTAAAGATTTTGATTAAAATAAAATAGTTTATTTTATTCAAAATTTGATAAATTAAAATAAAATAGTTTTATTTTGATTTAAATTTGGATTAAAATAAAGGAGTTTATTTTGATTCAAAAATAGATTTTATACTAACTATTGCCCATTAAATGATATCAATATATATATATATTAAATGTTTATTATTCATAAGATGAATGTTATTTATTGATGTATATGATGATGTGTATGATAATAAATGGGATTGATTATGGACTATTGACCAATGTGATTGGATTTTATTTTAGTTGGATGCATGAATGTATGGGTTTTATTAAATGGGGTTCACAGACTGCCTTCTCTAATTTTTCTTAATGTAAATTCTATCTCCTCTTATGTACTTCCTTCCCTCGATCACGATCAAGGTTTCTATTTATTTTAAATAGTTTTGTAATAGGAATAGTTAGAATTAATTTTGAAGAATTAGAGATCAAGGAACAAGGAGCGCTTGAAGACCCGCTTTGTAATGGAGCCCTAGTTTAAATGTAATAGTTATATTTAAATATTATTTCTTGCACCTCTGGAGTTTTGACCTTTTGGTTCACTTGGTGGCTCTAGTGAACCAAACTAGAATGAAAGTCCATAATCAATCCGGGTAGAATATAGTATTCTATATGTGCATGCTTATACTATATATATTATATATTATGCAAACATGCTTCGTATGTTCATTAATATAACGATATTTTATATATATATGTGCATGCACGCTAAAACAAGATGAGACATATTAATAACAAACCCCTCAATTTTTTTTATATATTAAGTAATCCTATATGCGGGAAATGTAGCAAAGGTTGCCATATTAGCCATAGAAACTTATAGTTTAGCAATGCCTACGGGCAAATCTATTAAGTCAATAAGTTGTTATTGTATTCCAGTTCTTGTTAAAAATATTATTTCCATTTTATTGTTGGACAATGAAATCTTTGGTATTATAATTAAGAACAATTGTTGTTCTATTTATAATAATAATGTTTTGTATAGAATCGAATATTACTTAATAGATTTTGTATACTGATTTACGTGAAAATAATTTTGTAAATTGAACAAACTAGTATAAGAAAAGGAGATGATCATTCAAAGAGTTGAATGTGTGTATTTGTTTGAATACAAGTGTGAATTATTTGAAAGGTTCAAAGAATTCAAAAGTGAAACAAATTGACAAAGTATTAAGATTCTTTGATTAGATCAAGGAATAAATACTTGAGCAATAAGTTTCTAGATCATCTCAAATGGTTTTCTCATAATGGACGCCTCGATCGTAATAATTGATTGATGTATCCGAAAGGAAAAATTGTACCTTGTTGGACATGGTGCGGTCCATAATGATTTTACCGACATTCCAAAGATTCTTCTAGGTCATGTCCTAGAAAAGGTCAGATATCTACTTTTAAAGGTAACCTCAAAATCCAAATTTCAAGACTCTATAAAAGTTATGGATGGGGAGGATTCCTAATCTTAAGTATGTTAAGATAAGGGGTTGTCCAACTTATGTGAAACGGTTTCAAAGGATAAGCTTGGGACAAGATTTGACAAATACAAATTTGTGGGACATCCTAAAATAAGTTTAGGGTAAATGTTCTATAATCCAACTTAGCAAAAGGTGTTTATTGCGAAACACGCTTCCTTCTAAGATAAAGGTGTTTATCATTAAAAGGGGCTAGTGGAAGGATAATAGATCTTGAAGAGTTCAAGAACCACAAAACACTATAAGTCAAATAAGAGGAACCTCAGATAGACTTCTATTGTACCACAACCTAATCGTAAATCGAATAGTACCACAAATACCGGGAGGTATGAATTCATCATGGATGATGATGATGAGGTACACATCATAGAAGATGATGATCCAGATTACATACGATGAGGTAAGTGTTGTAGACACTTTCGAGAGAAATGGATTGAAGCAAGTTTCTCAAATATGGAACATTCGTTTTGATGAGGCAATCAAAAGAGTTTGATTTTATCAAAATAAGAATGAACCTAGTGTGTACAAAAGGGTCAATTGGGAGCATCGTGACATTCCTAGTACTATATGTTGATATACTACGGATAAGGAATGACATACCAATGCTACAATCAAGAAAGATAAAGTTGTCTAAACATTCCTCCATGAATGATTTGGAAGAGTATCTTAATTGGGGATATAAATCTATATAGATAGATTTAAGAGGATGCTCGACTTAACCCAAGGAACGATATTCATTTGATGCTAAAGTCGTTTAGCATGGCAAACTCCAAGAGATGTCTCATGTCGATGAGCTATGGAGTGTATCTCTTAATAGTCCCCACAAACTCTTGAAAAGAGAGTCGCGAGTGACAATCATGTATGCAATGAAATGTACGAGACCGATGTTGATCACCATATTATGGAGAAGTTCACTATGAGTCTGTGAAAAACATCTTAAAGTGCTTGGCCCAAGCACTAAGGATGTGATCATATTCATGGTGGGTCTAAATTAAAACTAGAGGGCTTAATGAGACTCAAGTTTTTCGAATGCACTAAAGATGACGTAAAAATCCACTTTAAGGTAAAGCGTTATCTTGAGCGGTAAAGGTGCAATGAATTGAAAGGTTCCAAATGAAGAAAGAGTTCTTTGGTTTAGTGATAAAGACAAAGTATATAGCTATAAATGAAGCTGCAAGTTGATTGTTTGGATTAAAAGTTCATTACAGAACTAGGAATAGTTCCTAAGTCTCATCTTGGATCTAAACATGTGTTGTGGCACTTTCATTTGATTATTAGAATCATTGAAAGATGGAAAATCACTATAGAGATAGTGGACTCTCATGAACAACATTACATATCCATTAACTAAAGCTTATCCAACAGCAGGATAATCATCACTTAGAGAAGAAGAGTATGAGATACCATGACGATTGGCTTTAGTGCAAGTGGGAGATTGAAAGTAGTATGCACACAAGCCAATCATGTTTGATGATAAAGCATATACTTTGTAACAATCTTATTCATTTATTAATAAAAGGTATTAATTTATTAAAGGCTATTAATTATCTACATAATGTTATTTTATAATATGTGATAAACCCATAGTTTTAAGCAATGCTTTTAGAATAATGATGATGATCATTCTAATAAGATCTAAATTCTTAGAAAGCTTAAAACTAAAATTGTTCCCAATCATTGGATTACTAAATTGGGGATTAGTGAATCCGGATAGATTGGTACATACGTTGCTTGTTCATTGGATGAGGATGATTGATCTCATGATCATTTGTGTGGAGACACTAAAGCAAGTATGTAGGTGCTTATTAGAGAATAAGTTCACCGAATGTGGCTCGCTAAGGAATACCTAATGGAGTTTTACTTGCATCACAATAAGAATTCTCAGTGATAGTAGTACAAGTGATCCTTGGACTTGAGGTCATCATAGTATCTTGTGTATGATGAGTTATACTTTGACTTATTCCTTAAGACCCTTAGGGTATATCAAAGGGTATGCTTGGGTATAATAAGTTGTACATGGAGATAATGTATGATCAATAAAGAATCTACCACTTCTAATAAAAGAAGAGAATGTCCTATGTGATTCGATAAATGACAACCCAAGAGAGTCCTTGGCGGCGTAATGAAATTAGAAAGGAGTTTCTAATTTGCATTATTTGGTGTTGTGCATTTAAGGATCGAAATACATATAATTAAATAAAATAAGACTTGTGACAAAGAATTCCATGCCTTATATTTAATTGGGACATTGTATGGTGGAAGGATTGAATTGTACAGAAACTATTTACTCAAAGGTTCTTTAATGATTAATGTTGAAATCTATATTATCCGGAAAGTCGCTTGATCGCTAGGGAGGCTTATCCCTATTGTAGAATAAATATTATTTATTTAAATAAATTAATTATTTAATTTATTTATTTAAATAAGATTAGAATTGTTCTAATTGATTTATTCACAACCTATTTAATATGGAGAACCTAAAGGGTCACACCATAAAAGGAAGAATAATTATTTAAGAAGTTAATGGCATAATCGTAATAATATAGTTAAGTATATTTAATTTAATCTATGGTGATAGAATAAATTAAATAGCTTAATATTTATTATTTAATATTTTAGAAATATTAAATATTAATAAGAGGAGTCTTATTAATATTATTACAATTATTATTATTATTTTAATTTCTAAAGAGTTTAGGAATTAATTTAATATAAGTACTCTCATTAATTCCTAATAAGATTAGGAGGAAAAATTAATTAAAGGAGTTTAATTAATTATCCCTAATAAGATTAGGGAGCCCATTTAATTAAAAGAGTTTAATTAAATAATACCTTATTTTATTAAATAGGTTACCGATATCTTTATAAGAGGAGTCTTATATCGATATCATTGAGATACATAATTCCAATAGTTGGAGAGTACGCTTTTTTCTATAGAGATAGAAAACTAGGGTTTGAGCCAAATACCCATCTTCTTGAATCCTTTTTCTTCCTTGGTGGATCACCTCTGAGGCCAAACACTTGGGTGGCTAACGTTGATCAAAGGAAGGAACCAAACCCGTGGATTCAAGTTGAACGCGAAAAGGATCGAGGTGAACTTGTACTTTGAGGAAGCTTCGGATCTTCAAGGGTATGTTTGTTCTTCATATCTTTTCGTTTAATTAATAATTGTGCATAAAGGGTGATCCGGGTATATGGTTTGTAAAATTTTTTTAAACTCTGATTTTTACACGCTTCCGCTTAATTTGTGCAATTTGATTGTGTTCTTGAATATTACAAACCTAACACTTACCACACTTTATGTGTTTAGGAACTTTCCACAACCATATGTGTTTAAGAACTTATCTTTACAATACGTAGTCCAAGAACAAATCAAGGAGTATCCATATGCTTAGGGCTCAGAAACATAACATATAACTATGAGTCACAAACTTTTCATAAGTATGAGTTTCAAGAACACGCACCTATTTTATCATTCTCTACCTATCAAATATATACATGAGAAAAGATTCACCATCTCGTCATATACATATTGATAGCACGACATACTATTCCAATGATTATCACTGTAATAACTAAGTAATCACAAACCCCCTCCCATTCGAAGGTTCGTACTACTCAGCTAGCACATGAGTCCTCAATCGAAATCTTAGAACTTCTTACTTTCTCTTTACTTTATACGAATTTTCTTTAATTTGTATGCAATCCTTTACAACTCAATCTGAGTTCTTCTTCCCGTACTACTTCGTAGTACCATTCATTCATAGCATTAGTTATAAATCATCCATCGTTTAACAGATCATCTGTTACTACAATTTACTATAATCACGTGGTGATCTCCTTATCCTTCTCTCTACGATTATAGTCTTAGGTACTCATACCTAATATTTATAACCTATCAGCTCCGATACCAACCTGTAACAGGCCCCGAAATTCGGTCTATCTTCACACCCGGATTCCGTGCGTCACTAGTACATTATTCATCCAAACATACATCATTATATACTGAAATATAATAACATACATTCTAAATTCCCAGGTTCTAAAAC
This sequence comes from Panax quinquefolius, assembly GCA_020205615.1. Classification (NCBI taxonomy): domain Eukaryota; kingdom Viridiplantae; phylum Streptophyta; class Magnoliopsida; order Apiales; family Araliaceae; genus Panax; species Panax quinquefolius. The sequence goes on along the minus strand of CM035168.1, from coordinate 35,774,259 downwards.
CTTATAACCCTTCTTATTACAAATAATGATAATTACATTATTCCTTTCATCTTACAAGAGTAACTTTTATCCGCCATCAAGGATACATAACAGTTCATTAAACTAGTCTATAGTTTAATTTTTGTCTTTCTACATTACAAGTCTTCACTTAATCTTCTCGCTCATTCACATTCTGAATGGCACTTCATCTGGATACCGTCGACTGATCTTTACTAATCCTTAAATTAAATCTAACATCGTTCACTGAAAATGTTTTTCATTTAAAGCAAGTATGAGCATTCAATTGCTTAGCAAGTCTTAGCAGTTGAATATACAACTTGAAGAGTTTAACATTCCTTTGGAACTTTGATAACCGAACAAAGGTTATGAAGCAGCTTGAACAATAGGAATAATCTCGATTCCTATCACTTTAAAACATTAGTCACATTCACTTTGAAATACATTCATTCTCTACTCTCTTTCATACACATTCCGTCTGGCTAGAATCAATAGCTCAGACTTAACAATAACGGTTCATGAATAAACAGAACATGCTCATATTGAACAGTTCAATCACAGAACAGTTCATATCATAGAAACACCAAAGTGTTCACATTATGGCACAAGGCCTCATATGTTCTAACACATTGTATAAATATCATACATTTTCACATAGACAGAACTTCACAAGTTCAACATCTGAGAAGTTTTAGAAACTAGCATTCATTTAAAATATGAATGAAGTTAGGAAACTTGCCTTACGCACAGCTACAGCTTACGCTAAACTGCTCATTCCAATCCCTATAACACATAAGGAAAATAACGCATACACCAATTAGTCATATATATTTGACTTATGCATTGGTTTATTTAACATTACTTCTTAGGGTTCGCGATCTTTCAACCAAAATTTACGCGACAACTTCCTTAACCGTTCTACGGCTTTATGACATACGGAGATGTCTTACTCAAAACGTTCTTCATCTTTGATGATTTAGATTCTTATCTTCTTCTTATAACTTCTCTAGGACTCAGCACACATCGCTTCTCTGCTGGTAGTACATATAGTACTCTGAGTGGTTTCCCACAAATAACCAATAAACAAGTTCCCATCTCATCTACACTGCCATCACAGTGAGTTAGATCGGTTGCCAGTTTCGTATATACCTTCGCTCTCTGAAGGAATTGTTTAGCCCAGCTCCCATATGTCAACTATCAAAGGTTACGATTGTACCACAACCTAAACTCATCTTAACTTATCCGAACTATTAAACTATAATGTGCGTTAAGTCAATTTCTTATTCCTTATGGATTTCTGGAAAGTAGTTGCCATACCTCAGGACTCATTCTTTACCGTCCAAGTCATACAGTCTTTTGTATACTCAAGACGATCATTCAATATTTATTCTACGCATTTATAGCGTTAAGCATTTTATGTTACTTTATTCTTATCTTACAACGTCCGGTTCATTCGACTCGGAACGTCATCCAAGTTATAAACATTAACTCGGCTTCTATACTCTTATTACCGTTCACTACGGCATTCTTGATAATTCATATCCTCATCACTACATTCATCAATGTCTAAGTCATACAACCAGGGTATACTTAGAACGTTCATCCAACACGAATACGACTCACGAGGATCGTTTACGTATTCAGCGTTCATGTTGCTCGTCTTTTAATCTCTCATTCAACCTTTACTCAAGGTTTTAATTACTTTCAATCGTTATCCATCCCATGAACCCCATGTTCTTTATTTTGTCTTAATGTCGAAGCCATACCGATCGTTGTATGCTAAGACCGATCGTTCATCGCAACAACGTTGCGTTCACAGCGTCTATACGCTTTACATTAATCTCACATTACTATAACATAACATCGAAATGATATTCATTACCCTCATCACTCAACGTCTAAGGAATCACAATCATAGTAATCCCTCACATTCGTTTATCGCGACTATGGTCCCTGGATATCGGTTGGGTAATCCGCAATTACATTCTTTTAATCTCGGTTAATCTTTCTGTTCAACCTTCATTGAAGGTTTAAAACACTTGATTAAGTGTTACATTAGTTGAACATTATGTTCTTTATCTTTCCTTACACTTCCCCCAAGAGCTGAGCAGTTAAAAGCTCTTCTCTGGCTTTTTCCCTTCACTGGCTCTGCGGTGCCACTCTCTTCACTAAGACTCGCGCTGCAGTGCAAGTTAGCAGTGTCTGGCTCTTAGGTCTGGCGCTGCAGCGCCACCTTAGAAGGCATGGCTAGTGCCGCGCCGCCAAGCCCTTCTTCTCAAAATTTTTTTCTAAGTGTTAACTTCAATTTGAGACGCTTATTTCCGATCTCATAACTTATTCGTTATAACTCAGAACGAGGTCGTTTCAAAGCCATTTTATTCCTTATCTTATGTACTTCGATTACCCATGGACAGAAATTGGTTCTGAATCCGTTAACATGCCATTCAATTGGCTTAATCTTCGTTGTTCGTTCATTTTATGTTATTAACGTTCTTCATTTTTTCGTCCGTAATCCAGTCCTCCAAACTCGAAACTCAATCGTTCTTGAGTCTATGACTCACATTTTCTACGTTCTCTTACTTTCTTATGAAACCCTACACGTTCAGGTTCATTTACTAACTTTCTAATTCTCACTCGTCTTTTACAAAATTTTCGTCATAACTTTGTTATAGCTCCGTTTTAATCCATTCTTCATAAATGTTTCTACCGTTCCTAACCAAGCAATAAACATCTAACTTATACGCGATGGTTTTAAACTTGTCCATCAATAACAATTATACTACGATGGATTTAAATTTGTCCTTCAACAACGTTTTTCGTGTTCTTCGCATGTTCTTCATGATATTTTGGATTACGATTTCACTTTTTCATGGAATTTGATGTTATAGAACACCATTCCTTACTTATTTAACCAACTCATTCATAAGATTCATTCGGATCACTCAAAATCCTTATGAATCTTATACTTCCTTAAGAAATTTATTAAATAAACTTCTAATTCTTATTTCTTCATTTTCTTACTATTTCAATCATATGAATTCATTCTCAATATCTTTTACTCCTTATTCTCATTAAGTTATGTTTTTGAACATAAAACTTAAAGAAAATTTCTAAGAGACTAGGTTTCGGATTACCTTTCTCCTTTGATCTCCTTCCGTCAGACAAAGTTTGCTCATGAGCAAACTTTTCTTCCTTCTTCTCCTTCTCTTCCCCCATCCGAGCTCTCTCTCTTTCTCTCTCAAGTGATAGTATTTTCAAAATCCCAAACAAATGAGCTTAAGCTTCCTATTTATAGATTTTCAAGGATAGGGGTAAAATAGTCATTTCACCCTCCCTAACCTCCTTACTATTCAAGGCTTAAGGACTAAGTTAACTTAGCCCTCAATTTTGTTTAGCCCTTAAGTTTCGTAGTTCCGTCTTTTGGGTTTCGTTCGACAGTTTTAAAAACTGCGATTCTCGGAATCCAAATATTTTTGGATATTTCGTCTTTTCATTACCGATTAACTTTTACGTAGTCTTCGGATTTCAGAAAAACTAAAAAACACTTTTTGGTGTCAAGCGTTTTTCTTCACGTTTTCCCCTAACATAGCTAAACGAATGAAAAGTACATAATAGTACTTTTCGTCGTTTTTATTTCGTCGGATTTTTGCACGTTTTTTCGAGAAAAACTTTTATCGGCTTACTTAACTTTTCACGATATATTATCGTCAAATCTTTCGATGGAATGTCATTTCGACATACCGAACTCTCAGAAAGGCATAGGTTATTCAAACCCTAACCCTTAGGTTTCATCAAGTGAATAATGCCTATTTCGTCTTTTTCTCCAGAAATATTTTGTTCCCGAAAATTTTATATTTTCGTCTTGAAAATTCTTACTCGTTCAATCTAGCTCGTAGCCAGAATCCTCCTGATTAATAATCATTCTAGGTTATAGAACGATTAATAAACACATAGCACAGAATAATATTAAAAAAAATTATTTTATTCATAATTAATTCTTTAATCTTAAATTCTGAACAATCCGGATTCTCCGGGTTGTTACATCATCAATATAACCAAAATCACTATATGTCTATGTGAAGTTGCAATTATACTGAATTTAAGCACAAGCTCTTATTTAAACTCATACGGTGAATAAGTATATGTCTATCTCATTCACGAAATACGCAAGCCATATAAAACAACCCCATATACGTATGTTATTATGATTACAATCCATACTCGAATGTTCATTGTCAATTCCATGCAAATACTGAAACGAATGGTGATCAAGCATTCATACATGTAAAACAAACATAATAAAATTCCCATATGATATGTAAAACAGCCCTAGCAATCAAGCATGCAACTAAACTACATATTAAAATCCGTTAGAATCCCATAATGGAGTTTAGTTCGTAACTGAACCAAAAGCCATTATGGGATCAAAGCTAAACATGGTTATCAAGCAAACAATTGAAAGATAAAAGATAGAATGATCAAACCCAATTGTAGATTGTAAACCAATATCAACGTTCAACTCCTCATAAAAATCCAGTTAAACAATAATAAAAATCCACAATGACAGAAAATATGAAGAAGAATTAGAGAAGATGGAGTTTTGGCTTCGTTCTTCATTGGAATCTCCCTCACGTGTAAACCCTAGTTACTCTTATGAAAATATGTCAAAAGTTCTCCCCCTCTATGTTTGACACCAGTCAGATATCATTTTAAAATAAATTATAACTCATTTAATTAAAAATTAAAATGAAACAAATCAAGACTTGACGCCAGCGTGCGACCACGCCAACCTCCTCCATTGTTCCTCACACGACGCGAGACTTGCGAGAGGTCATGCTCTGCCTCAGCCGAGTACTCATACGGTAGCGCCAAGACTCTCAAGGCTACTATGACGCGCGACTTCTGCAATCTAAACTCTAGTTCTGCTGCACCCTTCCTTTGTCCATCCATGCTTAATCTTCTGCTCCATTTGATCCTCATGCCACTCATCTCCCAGCTTGTGCCCCGCTTCATGCGTCCATTAGCCTCGTGCGCTCAAATACCACCGAATTAGGCCGTGTCCTGCACTTTTTCAACAAAATGAGTTTTAAGTACATGCAATGCAAAATAACATGAAATGAAACTAAAATAGACTGAAATGTACTTGTGATGGGCATAATTCGCGCAAATTGATTCCTAATAAGTAGGTGTAAAACCCACTTATCACTTTCCTTTTCCAGGGAGATACTTTTAGGAATACATACGAACCTACTTCAAACTCTCGATTCTCTCTAAGCAGATCCGTAAATTTCTTCTGTCCGTCTTGAGCTGCTAGAAGACGCATTTGTATCACCTTGACAACGTCCACTGTCTGTTGCACCAATTCTGGTCCCAACATTCGGCGTTCTCCTACCTCATCCCAATACAGTGGCGTTCTGGATTTCCTCCCATACAAAGCTTCGTAAGGCGGCATACCTATGCTTGCATGATAACTATTGTTATACGCAAACTCTACTAATGGGAGATGATCATCCCAACTACCCTTGAAATCCATGACGCAAGATCTTAACATATCTTCTAACGTCTGAATTTTTCTCTCGCTTTTTCCATCGGTCTGTGGATGGTATGTCGTACTCAACTTCAACTACATTCCCAACTGCTCTTGTAGACTCCTCCAAAAGTTTGATGTGAATCATGGGTCACGATCTGACACAATCGATACTGGTGCTCCATGTCTAGAAATTATTTCCTTAATATAAAGTCTAGCTAATTGGTCTAAGTTATACTTGACCCTAATTGGCAAAAAGTGAGCCGACTTCGTCAACCGGTCCACTATTACCCAAATCGCATCATACCCCTTGGTTGTAGTCGGAAGTCCTACCACAAAATCCATCATGATATTCTCCCACTTCTACTCCTAAATTTCTAATGATTGTAACAAGCCACTTGGTCGTTGATGTTTGGCCATAACTTTCTGGCAAGTTAAGCACCTACTCACGTACTCTGCTATTTCTCTCTTCATGTTCGGCCACCAAAAACTCTGTCAAAGGTCTTGATACATCTTAGTACTACCAGGATGAATCGAAAACCTCGAACTATGAGCCTCTTATAACACCTGCTCCTTTAATTCCATCTCATTCAGAACCCAAATTCTTCCTTCAAATCTTAATAATCCTTCACTATCAAGACTATACTTACTATCTTTTTCATTGGCCAGCCGCTCCTTCATCCGGTCACACTCATCAGTTTTGAGTTGTACCTCCTTAACTCTCTCTACGATGGTAGATTGCATCTCCGTCGCAAACAACATTTGTCCACCTTCACTTGGTAGCTTCACTTCCAACTCCATCTTAGCCATCTCTGTTATCAACTCAGTTTGAGCCGTTAACAAAGACAACTTTTCCCGACCCTTCCTACTTAAGGCGTCGGCAACTACATTGGCTTTTTCAGGGTGATACAGGATTTCATAGTCGTAATCCTTTATCAACTCCATCCATCTTCTCTACCTCATATTCAACTCCTTCTATGTGAAGATATATTTTAGACTCTTGTGGTCTGTGTATATCTCACATTTTTCTCCATAAAGATAATGTCTCCATATCTTTAGAGCAAAAACTACTGCGGCCAGTTCCAGATCATGAGTAGGGTAAACTTTCTCATAATCCTTCAACTACCTAGATGCATACGCAATGACCTTGTCATGCTGCATGAGCATGCAACCAAGTCCTCTATGTGAAGCATCGCTATAAACTACAAAATTCCCTGTGTCATCGAGCAATGACAAAACAGGCGCATCACTCAACCTCTTCTTCAGTTCTTGAAAACTGTCCTCGCACTTGTCAGTCCAAGCGTATTTCACCGTCTTCCTTGTCAAGTTAGTCAACGGAGTAGCTATCTTCGAAAATATCATGGATGAATCTCCGATAGTAACCCGCTAACCCTAGGAAACTCCGCACCTTAGTCGGCGTTTTCGGATGTTCCCAATTCATCACGGCTTCTACCTTCGCTAGATCTACTGAGATTCCCTCATGGTCAATGACATGACCTAAAACTTGTACCTTCTCCAACCAAAATTCACACTTAGTGAATTTCGCATACAACTTCTACTTTCTTAGTGTCTTTAACACTAATCTTAGGTGTTCAGCATGATCTTCTGGCATCTTAGAATAGACTAAAATATCATCTATAAACACCACAACGAACTTGTCCAAATATTGTTTGAACACTCTGTTCATCATATCTATAAATGCAACAGGTGCATTTGTCAACCCAAACGACATCACCAGAAACTCGTAATGACCATAACGAATCCTGAATGCTGTATTTGGTACATCCTCCTTCCTAACCTTCAACTGATGATACCCCGTTCTTAAATCTATTTTAGAAACATACTTAGCCCCTTTCAACTGATTAAAAAGATCATCGATCCTGGGCAATGGGTATTTATTCTTTATCATTAACTTGTTCAACTCTCGGTAGTCGATATAAAGTCTTAACGATCCGTCCTTCTTCTTAACAAATAGTACCGCTGCTCCCCATGGCAAAACACTCGGCTGAATGTACTTTCTATCCAACAGTTCTTGCAACTGCACCATTAACTCTTTCATGTCCACTGGTGCCATACGATACGGTGCCCTGGAAACTGGTGCCACTCCTGGCACGATGTCTATCACAAACTCTGTCTCCCTATCCGGCGGAAGACCCGTCAATTCACTTGGAAATACATCGGCGAATTCTTTCACTATAGGTATTTGTTCCATGGTTGCTACCACTCTCTGGGTATCAACAACATGACATAGATAGCCTACGCATCCCTTCCTCAGTAATTTCCTAGTTTGTGTCATGGTTAGACAACACGAACTTCCCGGTGATCTATTCTCGTAAAATACTACATGAGGTTGTCTTAATGATTTAATGTTCACACATTTCTTTTGACAATCTATAATTTCCCCATGGTTCACTAACCAATCCATTCCGAGAATTACGTCTAATTCTCCTAACTTTATCAGTAACAAATCTACCGATAATTTACAACCCCATATATCTACGCAACAACTCCTATGAATATCTTCAACAGGAATTATTTCTTCGTTTGTTACGTTAATGTTTAAAGGTATAGGAAACTTTTCGGGAAGTAATTCTAATTGTCTAGCAAAATCGCACGCTATGAACGAACAAGTAGCACCCGAATCAAACAGCACGTAAGCATTTATGTCGTTGATCGGAATAATACCTACAACTATGTCCCTTGATGAAACTGCTTCTTGGACTGTCATGTCCCCTTGTTTCAAATCGAGGAACCTCATCTCCATTCTCCCCTGCATGCTTGTGGGAAAGTAGTTCTCGAAGAATATCTCCTTAAACCTCACCCACGTTACATTCCCTATATCCGCTCTGGCCTGATTGGCCTCCCACCAAAAGTTGACCTCTCCCTTCATCATATAGGTTGCAAAGGAAACCTTCTGGGCCTCGTTGACATTTGCTATCACAAATGCCTTCTCGATTTCCTTTACCCACGTTTGGGCCTTAATAGGGTCCATAGTTCCGTTGAACTCCGGCGGACCAACACTCTTAAAATCCTTAAAGGTCGTAGCTCGTGCTACTCTCGAATTTACGGGGATATTAGCCCCAGTTCTATTAAATGCAGCTGTTATTAAATTAACAAATTCCTGCATGGGGTTTACGGGACCTCCCTCTTGTTGATTCGCATTAGCACCTTGATTTCGTTGAACTCTTCTTGGCGGCATTTTACTGATACAACAAACTACACATCGCGTTATTATTCCCTTCTTTATTAGTTAGTTATCATTCCAAATTAAACAATAACTTTAACATCCATTGCTTGATTTTTTTCATAAAAAGGCTTCTATTCATTCATTCATTGTAGTATAATACTATATCGTTTCATTACAAAGCCTAAGCTGATTAAATTACTATCCTGCTATCGCTTTCCAAAAATTGGGATTTACAAAAGACTACCCTTTTCTATACAAAAGAGGGTTTTACGTCACTACTAGATACAAAAATATTTATATATTTAAACTACTCTAGCTATTACTAGATTACATCTGCCTTAATGCATTATCAAAATCTCCCTTGGCAAGACCGGCGATAATATCACGACTGATAGTATGTCGCGTCACGCCGCTTTCACTGGGATAACCACCCACTGTCATTGAAATCTATGTGAGAACTCCTATAGATATAAGACATTCTCCCTATCTTTTGTCGTTTGGTCTTTAGCTCGTCCTTGAGCTAAAAGACCTCATGCTTCAATTCGTGGTCTTTGTCCTTGGCCAAAATCCTCTCGTCATGTTCCTGCTCCCACATGGACTCCGCGTCCGTCTTATCCTCTATAACCATCTGGAGCTCTACTTTTAGCTCCTTAACCTCCTGACAGTAATGGATATTTCTATCCAACACTGACAAAAATAATGACATCATTGACTCCCCCGGAGCCATCTCCACTACTATAGCTACTGGATTGAAGGACACTACTTCCACTTCCTCTTCTATCATCCCATCGAATACTGACATATAGTCAGCATCATCTGAGTCTCTAGACACCATAATCACTACATCCGGATCTGCTTCTCTGGGGTTCGGTAAAACCTCTACTTGGTTCACTGATTCTTCACTAATGGCTTGACCATCTACATACATTCCGTTTACTCCTGACATCTACACAAAATAATTAAGTTGATCAAGACATCGCCAAGAGAATAATAAAAACACATAACATAATCATAATGCATTTTTATAAGGTTATTTTCTTCTTGTACTTCTTTGACTTTTCTTAAGGTTATGACTTAAGGTTTTTAAATCCCCCCCTTAAGTTTTATAACCTAATGCTTTGATACCAACCTGTGACACCTCCAAATTCGGGTATCTTCCAACCTGACAGATGGTGCTACACGGTACTACCATTCACACATACACTCAATTGAAATGTCTCAAAAGGAATAATATAACTTCTATATATTCAAAATAATATTACATTCCCCAGGTTCTTTATAACCCATTCATTCATTTTTGTCATAATATTCAATATATTACAAACATTCACCTACACTATTACATAAGTAATCTAAGGGTTTGTCTTTGCTTTGCCCTTATCCTTCCCGGAGCCTTTAGTCCGCTCGATCTTAGTTGTGTTCATATGGTTCAAGCAAGAATGAGCATAACTAGCTTAGCAAGTACAACATTTCTAATAAACAACATGCTTGAAACATAGGAAACGTATATCTTCAATAACTGAACAAGGGTTATGAAGTACTATCGATAATTCAAAATAGCACTTCTTTTCATTCAAAATGTTTTACAACAACAATATTCAGTAAAACATCAATTTCGGTCGAAGACTTTGAGCATTTCATAAGTTCTTTTGAAAAGGACATCCAGGCACTAAGTCCGTAAGTCCGACATTACTTACGAGCATGTCTAAGTGATCAGCCTATAGTACTCTATGTTGATCAAAACTACATTCATGAAACGTGTATACGTTTAAGTTGTGGCAACCTCACGTGCCCGTCGTTAAATGACAAAAACATTTTAGCATACTCAGTCTTCGATTTGAAAACTATACCAATATAACTCGGTAAACATTAATCATGCTTGATAGATTCATAATACAAGTCTAGCCGAAAGAATTGGCATTGACTTCATCATTCAAGACTTCATGCAAAAGAATACATGAATTACAAAGCTTGTCCAGACTGAACTGGAATAAGGGTTAGAATACTTGCCTTCAGCGTCTGCTTACTGATTATCACACGTACACTTTTAGGTCTCTAAGTTTCTACAATACATGATCATATAACATACCACATTAGGTCATATATATTCAATCATGTATAGTATTATATCTTACCATTCATCTCAATCTAAATCCTGACTTAGATCTGTTAATATTGGTTCTGGCTTTTCATTACGTCATTCTTATTACGTACACCTTTAATTGATTATTTACCCTTAATCATCATACATAAGTGTCTAACAATGCCTTAACCATGTTATGTTTATACCTTAGTTCATTACCAATGAGTTCTCTTTCACTTTATATAAAAAAGCATTCATTACTGTCCACATCCTAGGGTTGGCGCTGCGGCGCCACCCATTACTCTTCAAGTTGTGTTGCGGCATGAGTTAACGATGAGGCAAGTCCTGTGCTCTACGTTGCTTGACGAGTCCTCATTTATAGGTCGCACATGGCATGAAAGTTAGCGATGTCTTTCTCAGACATCGATCTCTGGCATTTGGCCACACTCATTTGGTTTCGTCAGGTTGGCTACCAACTCACTGACTCATGCTAGAAAATTTGCGAACTTTTGTAAATTCTATGAAACTCCCATTTATAACTTCTTCGTTATAAGTCTGAATTGGCTCATTCAAAAGCCTACAGTTCACAAATTATATACTCTATGCGTTCATGCGAGAATTTTATCTATTTGACTTCGTTTGCTAAAATTTCACCTATTAGTTCATTTTTAACGAAAACGATAAATGTTCGTGAACGTTCAACACTCGTTTCTTCGTTCTAAGTCAGAATTCGGTTATTTTTGAGTTCGCAACTCTATAATGCCAAATATGACTTGTCTCCATCAAAAATCAACGTTTCTAACTTCAAACACAAAATACGACTTTCATTCCGAGAAATTCACGAATTCGATGATAATCGTCCAATCGTGTGAATTCCGACAAAGCTTCATTACTAATCATTCTAAATGGATTTTAACCAACACATGAACATTTCAAGTTACTTATTATACCAACTTGTTATCAAAGTAGGTTTTGACTTATTCTCATAATTCAATGACTTATTTAACTTATGAACTACAATTTCTCATGCTTATGTCTTATTATGAACTTAAGTCCTTCAATCAATGTTTTCATACCATATTAAACATACTAACATCATATGACAAACATATGATAAGTTCTTCACAAGATTATCAACTTATTTAGAGTTCAAGTTGCTTATTCAACTTATTCGGCTTAAGTCCCTTCATTAATGACTTATTACATGTTCTTAGTATACCATCCCACTTCTCTATCAATCCTATCATGGTAGAGATAAAGATATAATAGACAAGAGGCTTACCCTTGAAGACTAATACTTCACTTCACTTTAGAAAATCTAGCAAAGGTTGAATGACTTATAAGTGCTTATGTGGCTTATTCTCTCTAACCAATAAGTTACTTATCTTGAGAGGAGTTGGATGAAATTTGAACAAGCAAAATAATGAAATCCCACTTGCTATTTATAGGCTTGGCAAAGTTAGGGCTTATTAGTCTTTTAGGCCATCCCACCTCCTTATTAACCTCCTCAACTTCCACCTCCTTACTATTCATAACCTAGAAACCAAGTAAACTTGTTAGTTACTTCTATTTCTTGGCCATCACAACATTTGGTCACCACACAAAAAGCTTGCCCATTAAGACTACCCACTTTACACTTGGTTTGCCCCATGGATCATACTTTATTCATTGGGCTTATTAATTAATCTAGTTAATTCCTTGTTGGGCTTATACTACATTAGATTGGACTCATGATTTACAAACACTTGGGCTTGCATATCACTTTCCATTGGACTTCTACCATTAAGCTAACAATACTACAAGTCCATTACCTTTAATTAAACAACTTAACAACTATACACCATGTATAATTCTCGTATGCTAGCTCGTATATTTATTCATAATATACGTTATTTCATTCTCTATTCTTAGTAGTATAATATGTCGTATTATACTTACATTAATTATCTCCTACAATGTATACACATCCTTTGATTAATACTTTATTTCCTTAACGCTTAATAAACCTAACGCATGCGAAATATTACGTTTTCCATACTTAGATTATTATTACATAATCAATATCACCTTGATATTATAACGTTACGTATTTCTCGAAAGTTCAAAAATAATTCCCGAGCAAAAATCGATGAATAGTGTTTTTCGGAAAATTTCTCGAAAAACTTTTATTTTTGTCTTAGAAATTCAAACACTTTAATTCATTCATGTAGTTAAAATACTACGACGTTCTGACGTTTCTAGGTTATAGAATGACATTCATCTTATCAACACGTAATAATAATAAATAATATTATTTTATTCATTATTAAAAGTATTTACAAATGTTCGATTTTCCGGGGCGGTACAGAGTCTCCTTGTTCTAGTTAAAGGCATTTGCGGCGGTGCTTGAGAAGGCGATTCTCGCTGAAAGTGGAGGCGAAGCTGTAACAAAGCACAACCAAGAGCAGAGGAAGAAGAAGAAGAATGAAGGTGAAGCTAAAAATGGTGGTGGTGGTAACAGTGGAAATGGCAACAATAATTTGAAAAGGAAATGGAATGCAAATTTGGGAGCTGGAAATCAACAAGGTAACTAGTAAAAAAAGAAAATGGATGCATGTGCTACATGCGGAAAGTTTCACACGGGTATGTGCTTAAGGGGGAAGCGGGCATGCTTTAACTGTGGCCAGGAGGGTCACATTGCCCCAAATTGCACTCAACCCAAGAAGAATTGTAATAACCCGATATTTTTTATATAAATAAATGAGAAGTTTTGCATAGAAATTTTTAGTTTATTTTATTAATATTTTAAAGATGGGAATATATGCCAAATAATGCGTATGTATATGTGTGATAAATAAAATTTATTTATTACATGAATAATTTCAAATAATTTTATTTTAGAATTATTGATCATTATAAAGTATATTCTTATAATAATTAATTTATAGTGAAAATGTTTTTATTATTTATTTTCCATGAAAATATGATTTTTTTATTATTTAAATAATATATGAAATGATTATTGAAATTATTATAATTACTATTTTATTATATGAATTTTTGTTCGATTATTAAATTAATTATTTTAACTTAATAATGTTATATATGAAAGATAAATCGGATATGGAATCCAAACTCTAATTTTGGATTTTGAGCTACTGAAGGAGAATAATAATCTTATATTAAATATAATATTATATTTTTTTTCGAAGTAGATAAATATATACAGTATGTACGTACTATTAATGGTTAGGCAATTATGGTGTATCACGATAAACCCTAGTATTACTTTCATAAATCATAATTGGAAAATCAAAACTAGAATTTAAGATCGGTCAGAAATTCTGTTATATGAATTATGTTGGAAAGTATAGAATTTCTGTTAATTAGGAAAACCTTAATTAATATTTAAAAACCCTAATTAAAATTAGAAATCCTAATTTGCTAATTAGGAACCCTAATTGCTAAAATTAAAAACCCTAATATTTATTTTAGTAAATTGAATTGTTAATTTGGAAACCCTAATGATATTAAGGAACCTTAATTATTTAAAACCCTAATTTGCTATTAAAAACCCTAATTTTAATTAGTGCGTTTTAATTAAAATTTTATTAAACTTTAAATGTAATTTTTCAAACCCTAAAAATTAATTGGGAAACTTTAAGGTTTAAAATCTAGTGATTAAACCCTAGATTAAAGTACCATGTACTAAAATACCACTAACTTGCTAGCAAAATGACCTAAATACCCTTTTTGTCCCATTGTTGAATTATTGTTAAGAAATCATTTCCCTAACCTAGCTATGAGCTACAACACACCAGCACATCAGCCATGATTAACATCCAAATACATTGCATCAAGTTATAGATAAGGATTAAGAGAGAGAAAGTGCATTATTTACCCATTTGCGTAACCAACACCCAACCAAACTCTCTGAAGCTCAAACCCACGAAATTGCCTTACTAGATCAGTCACCAAACATGCCCCCACGAATTCCTCTAACAGATCATAAGCCCTGAATCAAGAACTTGTTCATAAAAAGGTAAGAACCCTAGAAAAAATCTTGTGACGCCTCCAAATTTGGACCTCCACTTGGTCACTCGAATTTGGTTCATCACGTTCTCATGGTAAAACCATAATAACTAAAATAATGCATACACAATGGAAAATCTACTTTAGAATAATATACAAAGATTTATTATAATTATTCCCCCAAGTCTCGCAACCTACAGTCCTTAATAGATTACATAATAGTATCGAATAAAGACCTATTACATAATCCTACGTAAGTTTAAACATAGTCTCCAAATAGTCAGGATATAATATCAAAAGGTTTGAAATATCGAAGTGTCATTTCCAGGATAGTTCAAAGTGTCAGAATAATCTCATGGATGAGGAATATCAACAATTCTTGGAATAGGAACAACAATTCAATATAAATCAACAGATATATATGAATTCAACGACTAACAATGTATTCAACTGGATAAGCAATTTATACTGAGCAGTCACTAAGGACTATTGAACTTCCACTAGAGTTACCAATATTAAACTAATAGCCCAAAATATCAAGTACTATAGATGATCAATCTACAATACTATATGTTATGCATAACACCATAATAATAAATCACTCATGTGTTGGGGTTTCCAACAACATACACTCCCCTTACCATAAGTGTTGTTTAACTCAGTTTTTAAGATTTCCACACCAATCAATTGGTTTGGACAGTTTTTATAAACATGTATATAGTCTAGCTGAATCAAATGGCATCGACTCTTTCACAATATTCAAGGACAATACCAATTTCAACATGAATAATAGCTTTCACAAGAGCTTAAGTATATTAGCTCCTTTGAACAAGAAAGTAATATAATTTGTATTCAAGAGGTAAGCTTATGGTATTCGTCGAATAAAGAATGTATAATAGAGTAAGGTTCGGATACTTGCCTTAAGCGTAGTTTATCCACGTTTAATAAATCAACACTTTTGAATCCTAGTATAGCGTATTATAAGTATACAACATTCATTAGCTAACATAGTCTTTAATCAAGCTCGACACGATTCAAGTATGTACATATGGTACAAAATCAGTTTGTAAGTCACCATGAAAATCAAATAACATAGTCTTTAATCATTGTTTTATAGTTTGTAAATACTTTTTGGGACTTATCACTTGAAAGTCTATAATCACATCATTAAACATTCACTCATATCATCTAGCATGCTTCTTAACACATTGGACATATACTAGTCATATAATACATGCTAGAGTAATAATACAAGTATGCAACTCCTACAAATTAATAGTAGAAAACTCGATCCTCTCTAGACGATGGCGGCGGTACGCTTTGGTTTGTATACTAAGGAGACGCGATGGTCGGCAGCTCTTAGTTCAAACTAGAGATGGCTACTCCTGCAGAAGGTCAGTGCATACTCGGCTAGTATGTTCATAAATAATCATGCAATACACACATGTTAGTAGCTGGATAACCAAGTTTGACCTTATATCATAACATGATCATAGGTCACCATTATTCTCATTTACTTAAGACTTTAAAGGCTAAATTCATAATTTTCTTATGTTTGATCGTTGAACAAAAAAAACTATACGATCCACAGGTCAACAACTCATGTTTGCATTAGATTAGTCATATATTACAAGTTATGACGTTCTAGTTCATCCATGCTTGTTCTAAGCCACATTTAACTAGTTTTACTATGCATAAGGCTCACTAGGCATTCATATTAATCATATCTACATGCATAACACACCTAATCGTGATATCTCATATGCACAAATTAAACCACATAAGCATGTTCACAATCTTAACTCATAGTTTATCAAGTTTATATTTGAAATTATAAGTCTCTTTAGTAAACTTAATTAAGCATGCAAAATAAGCACACACTGTCTAAAGCATACTTTCGTACGCATTTATGCACATACTCAAGTTATTTACATAAGCTAGAGATATCAGAATTTGAAAACAAAATGCTCATCATACTTTATTTTGCAAAACTTCATGTTTTCCTTTAGAAATCCTTTAAAACCAAGCTAGAAAACTCTATTACACACCAAACCAGTTCATGCCTTATGCTACACTCATGTACGTGCATACCTAGGTTATTTACACATGCTCACAAAATTATAATATACATTAATCCAAGTTTACCATTTCTAGTTTTCCAAATGTCGAAGTTTTCTTGAAAACTCAATTTACCTCAGGCTAAAACAACGTACTATGTTCAAAACAATGTCTAACCACATGCTAGGGTCATTTATATACATATTCTAACCAAAGTAACATGCTCAGGATGATCTGAGGCCATTAAAAAAAGTGCAGTGCATACGGCCAAAAGCGGCGCGCCAACAGATCATGTATTATAGAAAGTGGTGTGGCGCTACCACTTGAAAGCGTAATTACGAAATGAAGGCACAGTAACTGATTAACTATAAGACTCCTAAACATGTAACCAGACAACTATAAGACTCCTAAACATGTATACAAGCTCAAATAACACAATGGCCTACTAATCCATACCAATTAACAGAGAACGAAACAATTACTAGAAATTGGACAACACTCAAGCTTAAGAACACAAAATTAGATGTTATACCTCTTGAAGCTCGAATTGGACTCCTCACTACTCTGATTATACCCTCCTTAATGCTCAGCAACTCACCCTTTCAGTTCACTCTTAACAAACAATTTCAAGCAACATAAGGAATGAAGGAAAGGGTGCATTTTATAGGAAACTCATTAACCATGCCAATCCATTGCCTAAGAATCTAAACTCATGGATTGTAGGATTGCATGAAGGTTATGGAGGAGTTGTTAGATTGGTTGTTAGAACTCATCATAATCACCACTCCCCCATGATCATGAGCTAGAGAGTTGGAAGAAAATGAAGAACATAGGCTAGCCTTTTTGAAATACACGTGATTGAGAAATGATGAAATGGGACAATCATTTGGGACAATCCAATATAACTCAGCATTCTTGTATACTCCTACACATTCTCACTCTTATGTTATATGTTTAATACACATCTCAACCATATATTATATCCTAATGTCACAACATGACCTAACATTTCAAGGTAGTAGATGTTATGCAACATACATATAATCCATGTACATTTTATCAAAATGATAGTTTACAATGTGTTCATGGTATATTATTTTAATACATACCCACATACATATTGTCATATAGATAATGTGTTTATAACATATAGTTCATGTACATTAAATACACGCAATAAAATAATGCAATCAGGTATTATTGTTCGGGTAGTTCCATAATTATCACTACCACTCATATAACCATATAATAACATTATTATATTAATATCTCATTTATTTATGTTAAATAAATAATTTATTCCTTCCTTGATTAATTACCACTTAATATAATTTAATCCACTTCATTATTGAAGAAATTATGGATTTATATAATCATTAGTTATCTATATAATTTTGATTATATAATTTCAAATAATACTCTCATATTTTAGATCAATTACCAAGAAATCAATATTCTACCATAACCTAAATCAATTAATTAATATAACAATTAATAATCGTATAATAATTAACCCTTATTAACAATTAATTAACATACTACAATATCAATTAACAATTAATAAATACACTACAACAACAATTAATATTACTTAATTGTTTACTTTATAATTCCTTCGTTAATTAATATTACTGTTAGTATTTCCCATCACCATGCCACACAAGGCTTTCAACGAGTTTACCACAAACTCCACATATTCTCAATTACTCAATTATTTAATCTAATCGAGTGAACTCATTTCGAAATATAAAAAAAATCATTTATATTTAAATAAATATTTATTTCCATTGATATTTCCATTTATTAATACGTGGAAATTCTCGGGTATTACAAATCTGATCTTTAATCTTGTGTTAGATGTTAAGTTTTTTGTGTTAAATATGTTGTATGGAGTCTAAATAAGTGATCTGGATTGATAGATGTTAGATCCATAACATCTATAGGCTCGGATTTGTTATTTTTCAAAATCTGGAAAAACTGGAATTTGTGTTTGACAACCGAATGTCAGGTCTCCTAGATCTTTTTCTGATTGTTGTTTTGGTGTTTTAAAGGTTTAAAGTTGTTGTCTGTAATGTTATTAGTATTCTGAAAGTGGTTTCATGGCCATTGAAACATGTATATCAAAATTTATTCACGGTCAAAGTTCAATGACCGAACACGAAATCGATTTTACGGAAACCCAAAATCAAGAATGTGTTCAGCAAATGACTTTGGCCTACTTCGATCTCATTGCTAACAAGCTTTTATGATGTATAAGGGTATCTATATTATAGTATGACATGAGGACTATAAGTCCAGCACACTCTTGAACCTTAGAAAGTAATGGATAAGATGTAGTAATCGGTTAAAATGAGTTGACCATTCAGTTTCTGTTTCTAGGTAACCCAGAAGTTACCCAGATGGGTCTAACAGCTTGTTCGTGAGACCCAATCTATCTTGTGTTATTTGATTTGTATGTTTTGTTGTATCATTGTTATAATATGTTATATTGACCACAGATTCAAACCTTTATATCACCCAAATGACAAACATGATCAAAGTAATAAACGGTCAAAGTAGGCAGCATGAACATGATTTGCGTTTTTTGGAAATTCCAGAAAATCAAGAACACGGCTCTAACAAGGTTTGACCGGCTTAGATCTAGTGGATGTGATGTATTTAAACTAATTAAGTGTAATAGATCTCTTCCTTGACATTAGTACTACAATCTAAAACCCTTAAACCACCAAAACCTTACCGGGAAATCAAGTTGTGGAAACCCAAAAGTGGTACCTAAGAATTGTCTTGGGTTTTCTGGGTAACCCAGAAAACCAAGAACAGGTCTGACAATGAGTTCAAATCCTTATATCTTGCATCTATGTTATGATCTGACCCAAATATTGTTAAACACTTGTAATATTACATTAATACTACAAGTTGTGATTATTCTCTTGCCCAGAAACATCATAGGTTCGAATTTAATCATGGTCAAACATGCCCCTTCGAAAACTGCCTATGAAGGTTCTGGGTTTCTCAAGAACACCTAAGGCGACACTTACTGTCGCCAAAGGGCTTTAGCGACAGACTTATTAAAATTAATAAATTTAATTTCTAAAAATTATTTAAAAATAGAAAATAATTTCTGAAAAATTACAAAAATTATTTAAAAAATTATTTTAAGTTATAAAAATTAACTTTTAATAATTTGATATATTTTTCATAAATATTACTCCCTCCGTCCCTATTTAAATGACGTTTTAGAGATGGGTAGAAGCATTAAGATAATGATTGGAAAGCATTAAATATAGTACTCAATTGTCTATAATACCCTTAAATCTTTTGTTGGGATAAGGAGAGTTTTGTTGGGATAAGAAGAATTTTGTTGGGATAAGGAGAGAGAAAGAGTTTAAAGTATCAAAAAAGTAGGAAGAATAATGAGGGGTAATTTTGGAAAAATTATCATTAATTCTACTATATTTGAACAAACGTCAAATAATTAGGGACACGTGAAAAACTCTAAAATGTCATTTAAATAGGGACGGAGGGAGTAGTATTTATTTGAATATTATTGATATTTAATTTATTTAATAAATGCATTAAATAAATTAATTAAAAATGATTTTATTATATTAAAATCATTTTATACGATAATAAGGTATTTAATAGTATTTTAAGTTATAAAACATAACTTTTAATATTTTAAGATAAGTTTCATTAATTATTTAATATTAATGATATTAGATTTATTTAGTAATTATATTAAATAAATTAATTAAGAATGATTTTAATATTATAAAAATCATTCTAAATGAAAATAAATAGTTTAAAAATATTTTAAGTTATAAAATATAACTTTTGATATTTAAAGGTAAATTTCATTAATAATTTTATATTAATGATATTTAATTGAATAAATAAATTAAAAATGGTTTTATTGATTTAAAAATCATTTAAAAAGGATATAAATGAATTAAAAATATTTTAAGTTATAATAAATGACTTTTAATATTTTGATGAATATTACATTAATATTTAAATATTAATGATAATTATTTAAAATGATTTTAAATATTTTAAAAATCATTTAAGGTAATATTAACACTTTAAAAATATTTTGAGTTATTATAAATAACTTTAATATTTTGGCAATGGTTTCATTAATAATTTAATATTAATTAAATATTTATGATAATAGAATTATTTAATATTTAAATCATTTTATAATTATTTCAGGTGTTTGAAAAATCATGATAAATTTTATTAATTATTTAAAAAGTATTATGAGGCTATGAAAAATAATATGACTGATATTTAATTATCTAATCGAATAATGAACTATAGAATAGAGTTTTAGACTTGATAATTACCCGATAAAGCCGTCGGTACACCGAAATATTTCAGAAATTAATCTAGACTTATATAGTTTGACTAGATATGTGTTGTTAGTGAATCGATGACTATTAAAGTAGGTGACAATGTGATTAGGTTATGTGTTGACTGCAAATAGCAGTACTATGTGATATGATATATTATTCTAATCGAACGAATAATTTTATTAATGATAGGTTTTGGTATAAAAGATAAAACTAAGTTGCGTTATTATAAGCAGCAGCTCGGGAAAGTATCCTAACTTTGCATTTCCTTTATGCAATGGACATGAGTAAGAAAGTTTCAGAATCATATTATTGTGCCAGATTATTAACTCTATTGTTGTGGATTATGTATCCAATTATTCATATTCATACAAGTTCTTAAATTATCAGATCATTGTTTATTAACACAGTATTAGTGCATAATCCAGATATTTATTTTGTTCGTTAATTTTTAAATATGGTTATACAAGCGTCCCCACTTGGATAATCATTATATTTAATCACATGTTGATACATACTTATTGATTTCCAGTATGTATACGTTGACTTAAAAGCCGTCTAAGCTATTTGATTTGGCTAGACACAAACTTTAAAAAAAAATTATGGAACAAGATAGAACTTTATTGTATCCAACTAGATTGTTTTGGTTCGGATTCCCGACTAAGTATGAACATCCTGAACATGGGAAACTTTTGTGCACCTAAGGTGGATAAGATGAACGATAATATCGTTCTTGCATGTAGTATTGATCAATACAGGGCATAACGGGTTGATCACCACCCATGCTCAGAATTTATGATTTTGAGATGAAGTTACATTTTAACCTTTTCGAAAATAGAAAACAATGTTCATAGTCTGTCGACTAATCTCCAGTTATAGTCAGTACGTAGTTTCAAAATTTTGATATAGAATTGATATGTCGTTATTTTTGGTTCAGCTTACTTCACAACTGTTGATTCGTTGTAGAAGTGTAATTCAAAGAAAATATTTAATCTTTTTAGCTAATATCTATTGTTGCTATTACTTGCTGGGCAATCAAATGCTCATTCTTGCTTTAAATTTAAATGTTTTCAGCTAAGTATGATCAACCCAAAGGATCAGACAAGAACAAGGGGAAAGAAAAGCTATTCGAATGAGTTTTATAAAATTTTGTGTAATAGTTAGAGTTTATTAAGACAATGATATTTATTATCTATGATGTAATGAATGTTTAAAGGTCGCGTACCTGGGAGTAGAATTTGATGCATATGTAAATTAAATTTGGTATCTAAATTATTGTTATTATTATTAGTATTATTCCGCTCATAAAAATGGTATCGTGAAGCACCGAGTTCGGGTTTCAAGTACCCGAATTTGGGGGCGTCACAGGAATGCTTGCTACACTTGCGGGTCGAAGGATCACTTTGCTCGCGAGTGTCCAAAGAAGAAAACTGGTGAGACAAATGGAAGCAAAGGAAATGCTAGTGGAGGTGCGCTGACTATTGCTAGGCCAATGTCAACAAATAAGCCCACAACAAGAACCTTCAATATGACGGTGCAGGATGCGGTGCAGTTAAAAAATGTCGTGTCAGGTATTATCCCAATCAATGATATAAATGCATATGTATTATTTGATTCGGGTGCTACTTGCTCATTTATATCTGATGAATTTGCTAAGAAGTTAGAAATACCTATTAAAGAGCTGGATTTTCCCTTAAACATAGAAATTGCGAATAGGGAAGTAATTCTTGTTAGGTTCGTATACAAGAATTATAGGGTGAACATTAAGGGGAATGTCATGAAAGTATATTTAATCCCGATAAAACTTGGAGAGTTCGACATTATATTTGGAATGAATTGGCTATTCAATTATGGAGCGATAATTGATTGCCAAAAGAAGTGTGTAAACCTTATGACTCCATCAAAGGTAGTTTTTCATGGTAGCAAATTGCCTAGACAAATGAAGTGTCTGGATTTATTATGCGAGCCAAGAAGTTGTTGAGTCGTAATGTGTAGGATACTTAGCTTACATAGTCGATACTCAAAAGAAGGAGGGTGTAAAATTGGAGGAAATACCAGTTGTTAGGGAATTCGTGGATGTATTTTCAAAAGATTTTCCAGGACTTTCGCCTGACCAAGAAATTGAATTCGTGATCGACTTAGCGCCAAGAACCGCTCTAATATCAAAGGCCCCGTACAGAATGACTCTGGTAGAGATGAAGGAATTGATGGTGCAACTGCAAGAGCTGTTAGATAAGAAGTACATTCAGCCGAGCGTATCACCGTGGGGAGCACCGATGTTATTCATGAAGAAGAAGAATGGGTCAATGGGTCTTTGCATTAATTATAGAGAATTAAACAAAGTCACTATTAAGAATAAATATCCATTGCCAAGAATAGATAACGTGTTTGATCAGTTGAAGGGTGCTAAATATTTCTCAAAAATAGATTTGAGAAGTGGGTATCACCAACTGAAAGTAAGGAGGGAGGATGTACCAAAGACGACATTCCGAACTCGGTATGGACATTATGAATTTTTGGTGATGTCTTTTGGTTTGAAAAATGCCCCTACAACGTTCATGGATTTGATGAACAGGGTGTTTAAACCATTTTTAGATAAGTTTGTGGTGGTATTTATCGATGATATTCTGGTGTACTCTAAATCTCAAGAAGAACACGTGGAACACTTACGTCTAACGCTGGAGACGTTAAGGAAAGAAAAGTTGTACGCGAAATTCTCTAAATGTGAATTTTGGCTAGAACGTGTACAATTCCTTGGGCATGTAATCGATAAGGATGTAATTTCATTGGATCCATCAAAAGTTGAAGCTGTGTTAAATTGGGAACCACCAAGAACTTCATCAGAAGTGAGAAGTTGCTTGGGATTGATAGGTTACTACAGACGATTTATCCAGGATTTTTCCAAGATTGTCGCTCCGTAGACAAATTTGACGAGAAAATCGATAAAATTTGTTTGGATTGAAAAGTGTGAGGAAAGTTTTGCGAAATTAAAGAAGAGGCTTAGTGGGGCACCTGTGTTGTCATTACCAGATAATACAGGAAGCTTTGTGGTGTATAGTGATGCTTCACACAAAGGATTGGGTTGTGTCGTTATGTAAAACAACAAAGTCATCGCGTATGCATTAAGGCAATTGAAAGACTACGAAAAAGGGTATCCGACTCATGATTTAGAGTTGGTGGTGGTTGTGTTTGCTTTGAAAATATGGAGACACTATCTCTATGGAAAGAAGTGTGAGATCTACACAGACCATAAGAGTCTGAAGTATATCTTCACTCAAAAGGACTTAAACATGTGTCAAAGGAGATGGATGGAATTGATAAAGGATTATGATTGCGAGATCTTTTATCATCTGAGCAAAGCAAACGTGGTTGCAGATGCCTTGAGTAGGAAAGGTAGAGAAATGTTGATGATGTTAACCGATAAGGAGGAGCTCATTTCAGCAATGGCAAGGCTAGAGTTGGAAATCAAATTTCCAAAAGAATCCAATGAAAAATTATACCAAATGGAAGCTAGTCCAACTTTGGTGGACAAAGTGAAGAACGCACAACTACAGGATGAGGAATGCGGAAAAATAAGAGAAAGTGTGGTCGAGGGCAAAGAAGTGAAGTACATGGTTGATACTGAAGGAATGCTAAGATTCGAGGGACAAATTTGGGTTCCAGTAGTATAGAATGTTAAGGAAGAAATCTTGACAGATGCTCATAGCTCAAGATATTCTATTCATTCGGGAAGTACTAAGATGTATCAAGATTTGTGGCAATATTTTTGATGGCCAAATATGAAAAGAGACGTTGCAGAATGTGTTGCAAAGTGCTTAACATGTCAGAGAGTGAAGGCAGAGCATCAAAGACCAAGCGGATTACTTCAACCGTTGGAAATACCGGAATAGAAGTGGGAGCATATCACAATGGATTTTCTGGTAGGTCTTCCAACAACTCAAAAAGGATACGATGCGATATGGGTGATAGTGGACATACTGACAAAATCTGCACACTTTCTGCCAATAAAGATTAGATTTAATATGGATCAGCTGGCAAAGCTATACGTTAAGGAGATCGTCTAAAGACATGGAGTTCCAGTGTCAATTGTATCAGACAGAGATCCAAGGTTCACATCAAATTTCTGGAAGAAATTACAAGAATGCATGGGAATGCAACTAAAGATGAGTACAACATATCATCCGCAGACTGATGGGCAAAGCGAACGAACAATTCAGACGCTAGAAGATATGCTTAAAGCATACATCATGGATTTCAAAGGAAACTAGGATGATCATCTACCATTAGTGGAATTTGCATACAACAACAGTTACCACACAAGCATTTGTACGCCGCCATATGAGGCGTTATACAGCAGGAAATACCGAACTCCACTATGCTGGGATGAAGTTGGTGAACGTCAACTGCTAGGACCAGAATTGGTACAGCAGACCGCTGAAATTATCAAACTCATCACAACAAAATTAGTAGCTACTCAAGATCGACAGAAGAAGTATGCTGATTAACACAAACAGAATCATGAATTTGAAGCAGGAAATTTTGTGTTCCTGAAAGTTTCTCCTTGGAAGGGAAAAATTTGTTTTGGCAAGAAAAGAAAGCTCAACCCAAGGTTTATTGGACCTTTTGAGATTCTACGAAAAGTGGGAGAGGTGGCTTACGAAGTAGCTTTACCTCCAGAGTTAGAACATGTTCACAACATTTTTCATGTGTCGGTGTTGCGACCGTATAAACCCGATTACAAGCATGTGATCGAGTATGAATCATTGTAGTTCAGTAAAGATTTATCCTATGAAGAGATTCCTATCCAGATAGTCGACAGGAAAGAACAAGTGCTCAGGAATAAAGCGATACCTTCTGTGAATGTGATATGGAGGAACCACAATGTCGAAGAGGCTACGTGGGAACTCAAAGCAGAAATGATGAAGAATTTTTCTGAGTTATTTGTTTAGTCTATGTCTTCGATTCTGGGGACAGAATCTTTGTAAAGAGGGGAGAATGTGACGATTTGATTGTTTGAGTTGTGATTCTGGGGACATAATCCTTATAAGGAGGGAAGGATGTAACAATTCAGAATTTCAAATTATAATTTTAAATATTTATTGAATTATATAAATATTTATTTGAAGTGTTTATTGTTGAATAAATATTTTATTGATGTGATGGTTGTTAATAAACATTTATGAATCTAAATTTATTAGATATTATTCTAAATTAATTTAATTTATAATTTAGAGAGTTGTAATATAACATGAGGTGTTATATTATTGATTAATAAGTTAAATTGGTATGTTAAATTATTAAATAAAATTATAATGAAAATTATAATTTTGTGATATTTGTTAAAATGGTATATTTAATTAAAATATAGTATGTGATTAATTTATTTGATTAATTTTGGATATTGAAATCCAAATAAATAATATGTGATTATAAATGATGAACTAAAATTGTTTATTAAAATAAATTAAAGGAGTTTAAATTAGTTTTTGCTAAACAAGGCTTAGATATATTAAGTCTTTGAATTTTAAAGAGTTTTGCTAAACAAAGCCTTATATCTTTTGGATTTTTAAATTATGAATTTTATTATAACAAATAAAATAAATAAAATAATTAATATAAATATATATTTATAACTGATGATTTAATAGGGTTAATTAGTAGACGTCGGTTTTAGACGTTTGAAAATGTGCGTTGGCTGGAGTTATATGTTGTTTTACGCTTAATCTAGTTGCTAAGGCTGAGAAGAACACTGAGAGATTGATAGAGAACTTGAGAGATTGAGAGAAAATCTAAGCAACTTCAGTGTTTAACAAAGAGGATTTCAAAGCGATTTGAAGGTATTTCTTAACACCTTGATATTATATATATATATATATATGAATTTACGGCATAAAATTCTATGTTCTGTGAATACAAAATTTTTTGAATTATTGCTATATGACTGTATTATCACATTTATATGTAATTGTAATGCTAAAGCTTACGTTTAAACATGAATTATATGCTAATTACAGTTAAAAGTAAGAAAAATTAATGACAGTATATGTTTTCTCATATGGCTTATGTTAGTACCAATTTTTATGATTAATTCGTATGCTAAATTGTAAATTGAGGCTGCTTTATGCTAGTTCATTAAAAAACGAAAAAAACATAGTTTGAACGAAGTGATTTGGTGAAGAATTGAAATCACAGTGATAATTTTTATCTAAGGAACTCAAAAATGAAGTTTTATATGAAAATATTGAATTTGTGGAAATTAAACGAGTATAATTGTTGTTAAATTGTTCTATGTTAAGGAATATGTTAGCAAACATGTTTGTAATAGTTCCATATCAATTATTTGTGTTAATATTACTGTTTAGTGGGTGAAATTCGTGTTTGTTGGGCTAAAAAATCACTCTTCGTTTCATAGTCGTTTCTACCTGTTACGTACTGTAGCAATGTTTAAATAGCAGCTGCTTTGGCCCTTGTCGAACTTTGTGTATGGCGCCTTATACTGCATGGCCCCAATCTGTGAGATTCTGCAGACTTGAGATAGCAACATAGCTTGGTCTAAGGTTGTGTTAAGGTGTCAAACATGTTACAACAAGGTTAAAACAGAGTCATGTTATGTGGCTAACAAATTCAAAGTTTCAAATGATTAGTAAGTGATGAACGTGGTATATTAGAACTTAGTAAGCATGATGAATAGTAAATAGGTGTTATGAAGGTTAACGCATGAAATTTCTTATATTTGTATGGTAGCATAAGACTTGTGCTAAAATAACAAGTCTAACTAGAAATGCGTGTTATGTTGGAATGTGAATATTAGTATGTCTAATAGATGGTGGTTCTAAACCTATCTGTAGGTGAACATAAGTTTAATATTATAGCTTACGCTTGAGGCAAGTTTCTAAACTTATCTTTTTACATTAAGCAAGCTCTCTAATTCTACTTTTACAATTAAGCAAGTTTTCTAACTCTACACTTTCGTTGAGCTAGTTCATTTACTACATTGTGCAAGTTTATTCTTATGATTGAGCAAGTTCTTGTATCTAGTTTGTTTATGATTTCTAAATCTTATTCTGATATTGAACAAGTTATTCTTGTCTTTAACTTGTTATCTAGCATGCAAGTTTACATATTATGATATACTCATGTTGAACAAGTTTTATCGTTTAAATTAATATTGGTTATGCATGCTTAGTACTCAATTCTAAATAACCTTGGCTTAATATTGTTCAAGAAAGGTACATTGTGATTATTCGATGTTTATGCTATTAGTTTATTCCTAAATCATGATCTTAATTTATAATGTCGATTCAATTATGATTATTCCATAGCATGACGTTATCATTATTGTATTCAACTAATCCTTAGTTGATGACCATTGAATTCCAAATTACCCTTGAAATATATCCAAATCAAACTTACTTTTGTGTGGACTTGTACTCTAAATATTGAGATGAATAACCCTATTATTAGGGGATAATTTACGCTTAACGTTGAAATGTTTGTCCACAATACATTGTATGAAAGAATTGATCCCCTAAATGCGAGGAGTCCTTATAGTCTTATATTATTTAAAGTTGAAGTTGAAAGATTACTTACAACTATGGACATGGTTCGTGGTCTTATGACCCTCAGATACATATATTCCATATTTTGATTCCAATCTTTGGTTATCACTGATAGAGTACTATTCAGTTTTGATGAGCCTATTCATTGGCAGTTATTATTATCTTGTTGATTCATTTCTATATCTAGTGAGCATTTGTTTTGCTCACTCTTGCTTAAATATAATTGTTACAACTAATGTTGACAAGGTAGATGGGTCTTCAACTAGCAAAGGAAAGGGAAAAGTGTGCAAGTAATGAAGACTTGTAATTTCATTTATAGTTGTGATGACAAACTTTTATTTAATGATGTGATGTAATAATTTTATTTCCGCACTTGAATGATGTTAAGGTTAGACAACCTGGGAAGATTTTTATTTAATGATGTAACCCTATTTAAAGTGAGGATTTATGATTTAATTTTATTATTCTTGGGTAGATAGATATGAATGATTGTACAGTGAACACCACATCTTGTGGGAATGAAGTACCTAGATTTGGGGGTGTCACAATATATATTTATTAAACACAACATTACTTATTACATAGCTCATATTACCCTATGTAACATAATACCACATACCTCGTAACACATATATATTTTTATGTTAACCCTTCACATGCCTTAAGAATTTTATCTACTAAATTCTTATTTTAATATTTTCCAAAAAATTAGGATCTTACATCCTCTCCCACTTATAAGGATTCCGTCCTCGAAATCACTGAAACCTCCTCTACTTGGTGCTATTCCGAATATTACATATTCTTTTGAATAATTTTATCCATTCTCTTTTCGGAAGTTTCATTATAACTTGCTCACTTGCGTTCTGCCACATTCTCCTTTCTAAGGGACATTCTACTCACTACATTCATCCTTCAGAAGAATAAGAATCTTCCACGATTTTTCAATAATCGGGAAGTAGTATGAATAACTCAGATTCCAAATTATGCTGAGGGGTCACAAGACCGTGAAATCTTCTCTGGGTTTACTAGTGCTTCAACAAAGTTCCTTCACACTACAAACCAAAGTGTTTATCAATAACAAAGACTGAAAACACCCTTCACACGTACACTAGGTGGCCACCCTATTGTACCACTACGTTGGGCCACAACGTAGTATTTTGTAACGACTACACATGTTACTCTCGGACCATTGTCTCCGAAAATATGTCCCCTTATAGGGTTGTTCGCCTCAGCTTTTCCACATCTGAATCCGCACCAGAGCAATCTGGTTTGGCATAAATACTCAAGAATGCTTGAATTCCACAAATATTTTTTAACAGTCGTCTAGCCGAATCAAATAGCTTAGACTTTTATCAACAACTAGGACATCAATTGAAATAATTTGGCCAACTTAATTGACCTTCTTCATAATTTAAAAGAAAACCAAAAATTCTTTTATGACATCATGATACCATACTAGATTAGTAGTACGTTTAGGATTCTGCCATTATGTGACTTTGTCATACTACATCGTACTAAAATTGGCTGACGATCTTTCGATCACAACCAACACTAGGTTCAACTGCATTGAAGACTCCATCGTTTACCATTTCTACACCATACCAAATGATGTAAATGGTCAGAAATACATTTTGAAAATTTTCAAATCATTTTGTCTTAGCCAAAACAATTAGCATGGGCATATGGATAACGGTATTATTTTTAAAACATTATTTGTTCAATCACATGATCCAAAGTTTTTCAAGAAAATAGAAATGTAAACATCAGCACGAAGTCAATAAATTTGAAAATCTAGCAGAGGTAGAAGATTTAGAAAATCCATGTTTCTCCATTAACCTTACTTCATTGCTTCATTCTATCAATCTCTAACACCATCAATGCTTACTATACCAAAATTTCTAACTTCATAACATATATATACCCGATATAGTTCATCAAACTTACCACACTTTGGAAATTCAGGAACATGCCACAATTATATGAGTTTAAGATCTTACCCTAGTCAGACCATAGGTGTCCATTCGCTGAGGGGTTCAAAAATATTTCATATAATTATGAGTCACGAACATAACATAAGTATGAGTTTTAAGAACTCATAACTTAACCTTATATTCTCTAACTACAACCTATCTATCTGTTATACACATGAGAAAAGAATCACATTCTTAACAGGTATATAGCAAATAGCGCGACACAAACATTTCAATGATTATCAGTGCCAGAACTAAGTGGTTTTTACACCAAGTACATTCCCCACCCATAACAAGGAATCATACAACTCAGCTGCTGACATGGGTCCTCAATTAAAATCCCACCTAGCTCCATCTCACACTTTACTTGATACGAATTCTTCGTATGATCTCATCACATGCAACTCCTCATGAGTTCATATCGTACCATTTCACAGTACATTTTCCTATATCATCAAGCTATACACACTTAGTCGTTACAGACTATTTATCGCTTCATAGCTCAATCCGATCACGTCGTGATCATCAATTTTCCTTAGGGTTCTTTCCTTATTATCAACAAAACTCCATCTGAGTTCATTCTTATTATCTTTGTCATCTTTATCTTATAGACATCATCTTAACATTTTTATTACTGGAGTTAGGAAACTCCTGAACTATCATTCTCTTAGAAACTTCAAGATTCTTCTTTGAATCTTCACTTATATATTTTAATTTTTATCTTTCTCTCTCTCTCAGGTTATAGCCTAAGGTACACTTACCTAAAGTTTATAACATACAGCTTTGATACCAACCTGTGACGCCCCCAAATCCAGGTTCCTTCGAAACTCAGATCCGGTCCGCCACGATACTACTATCATCAAACTATTAATAACTTTTATTCATAACTTAATGAATATAAATTTACTTATTACAATTTAGGATATAAATTCTTTCTATTACGTACTAGGATCTGCACAATGACCCCAAACTTTTATACGTTTCGAATCTTGGTCATTTACCATTCCTGTTATACATCATATTTGATGTTATAAAAATATACGGAATAATTTAAACTTTTTCAATCTCCTTTGAAAAATAATCTTCTATTGATTTCTTAACTTGAATCAATTACAATTCCCTGAATCAAATTATGTTATGATTCATTTTATTCGAATTACTATAAAACATTGACATCTCAATTCGAATTTCACTATGTACCGCCTAGTACAACTTTATAACTTAGCATGTATTACACATAGTAAACTACTATCATATACATATATCTATTAGAACATAAACATGGGTCAAGAGCATCTAGTTAAATAATAAATCAATCTCCTTCGATACCATTAAACTTTATCAATCCAATAGCACGTAACCTTTACCGTGTATCCTTAACCTGCAAAAGTGGTTATTTGCAAGGTAAGCTCGACGACCAACAAATTCTAACGGTTTTCATGCGAAGACATAGCATATAACAACATATTCAGTTCATGCATTCATAATCGATTAATATTTACTACGCATGTTACTTCTCACATAACAGGCATAGAGGTTTATATCACAAGTATATCATCAATGATCAACTTTCACATTTCATACATATCTCATACGCATTTCATATATAACAACATTTGCATAGCATAATATAGCTCAACTAACGATTATCAAATTCATATAACAAATAGGGACTGGAAGACTTGCCTGGTTCGTAGTTTATGAACTACGACTTAACTATATAACGCTTATACGCACCGTTCGTATTCTGCCTTGCAGTTATATAATCATGGATTCATATCCATCGATAACATATTTTATGCATTCTCAATGTAATAACAATGTTACATTGTTTCTAACTAGGTTCATAAAACCTACACTTCACTTTCTCATCATACCCTAGGTATGTATAGGTATACCTTAACCACTGCGTACTTGACATCAACATTCATATATATCTACCACACACTTGACTCGCTATGTGTTCAACACATTTAAAACTCATATAGGTAAGTTCAAACGTATACATAAACGTCTAACTTAGTGGTAACTTCATACAACATCACCTATCCTACATTTTCATAGCACAAATCAGATTACGAATTCAACAACGTATCGTTCCTTTATATCTTGAAAATATTCCTTCGGACTTTACATTCGAAAGCCATGATTAACATTCATCTTTATCACATAACATGCTTCTTAACACATTACATAGTGTATTGATCATATATTACAAGTTAAATTAATCATATAGGCATGCTTCAAACATCAGATCAAAAACAGAACTTATTCCAAACTGTAGGATGGCGCAGCTGCGCCATATCTAGGCTTAGGGACATCGCAGCTGCGCAGTCCCCTGGCCAGACAAAGGTTGATCTTTTCACTTCCTATTTCTATCCAAACTTTAACACACTTAAACTCTTATACTTCTCATGCGCACATACTAGAGGTCTTTACATACTTGTATAACCACTTCAAGATCAACCTCATATGTTAGGGACTTTAGTTTAGGATTTTCACGAATCAAAACCAAATAGGGTTATGTAATCACTAGGTATACTAATTAGCCTTATGTTCTCATAAAGAGGTTACATAATCCGTACTACACATGCTCATACATATTCACATCTTTTACTCATAGTTATCATCATCTAACACTTTAAAACGTGCTTTAACCTCATGTTTGGTTTACTTCCATTATGTTTAACATGTAAGACTTATGTTTAGAGACATAATGAAATATAACATGGCATCTCAAGCCTTTAAAATCTAAATACTCATATTTAATGCAACTTAAGATCGAAAACATGCTCGAGGTTGCCTTTGGAATCATTTTATCATAAATGATGCAATATAGCACATATAAATCATATCTAGGGATATTCTAGACATATCATGACATATAAATCCTTTAGAATCTAGATATCCATGTGATGCAACTAGATTTTAAAAAATTTGTTCAAGTTTTACTTTTGGAAACCACTTTAAACTTGAACAATGCCATTCAACACATACAAGATAACTTCAAAGCTCTAAACATACGTAGTCAAGTCATGTTATCATGCTCGCAAGGTCAGAGTTTAAATCATGTAGTAGTTATGCATGTTAAGTTCACTATGCTAAGCTTTTTCTTGAAAAACTTCTCTAACACAAAGCCTAATAAGGTGGTCATGAACAAAGGAACTATGAATCACATGTCATGCTCGTTTATGTGTGAAATCGGTCATGTGTATAGACCACTAAGCTCAAAATTTGTAGAACATGAACATTTACAAAGTTTGTTTTTGAAACCTAACGTCCAAATTTCCATCTAAATCATATTTTTTTGTTAATCATGCGAATCTATTAAAACATGCTCCACTTAGCATAATATACTTATACATATACATCACACATGCTTGCATGCTAGTTTAAGTCGAAATGATTTCCTAACATTGATTAGATTTGAAAACAAATAGCCCAAATGATCTCGAGGGGCAAAGTGGCAATTGCTGCTTACGCCTCCTCAATCTAATTATGGCACAATTTGCTTGGCAGTGTCGGAGTTCAGTCTTGACGAGACTACATTTTTGCGAGTCTTAGCTAACTTGATTTCCCTTGACTCAAACATGTTCCAAGCCACTACTAAAGTGTTCATACATGCTAGTAAACTTCCTAAGCACCTTATAACATGTTTACTCATATCAATTAACAAATAAATTCAAGAAATTTCAAGAATCAAACTAACCCATCTCAAGAACATAGTTAGAAATTATACCTTCTTGAGCTTAAATTGAACCTCCTACACTCTGAGTATACTTCTATAGTATCTCAGCAACTTACTCTCCAATTAAATAACTTTTTAGCAACACAAAATCTGACTTTTAACTTTCATTTATAGAAGAAGCTTGGACTAGACACTGGCATTACACAAGATTGGAGTCCATAGTGTAATGGGAAGAAACAAAGGTTGCTTGAGACTTGTTTAACAACTCAGTACCAACCACCTACATAGCCATGATCACCTATGCTTAGCCATTTGGAAATTACGTAACTTAGCTTCTAAGTCACTGTTCATGTACCTTTGTGCCACTCAATTTGGGACAAGTGAAAAAAATCTCAACAACTTGTTATTTTAAGGTTTGGTTTGGTTCTTTTAATTCCTATAATGTAATATTAAGGTACACTTGTTACCATATTAGGAATTTAAAAATAAATTTTATACTCACATCATATAATCCATGTACATTAAATATATGTAATAAAATATCGCAGTTAGGCATCATTGCCCAGGTAGTTCCATAATTATTTCTACTACTCACATAACCACATTATAACCTTATTTAGTATTAATGTTTATTTAAACATTTAATTCCCTTTCCAGTTTCTAGAATACACTGATATTTAATCATTTCTGTATTACGACTTCATATGATACCATGGTGCTACTAGGTACCTCATATTAACATATTGTACTCTTATCCTATGTTTTATTCATGTCACATATATAACATTAATGTACCAACTCGGTCTTCTGATAGAATTTAACCAACTCAATCTGAACAACTTGGCAAATTGCTGCTTAGTTTATCTTTGTTGGAGGCCAGTAGCCTACACTTCTACACTTTCCCCCGGCGCAAATGGTTTAGCTTCAAGCCAATGTCAACCTCCATCGCCAAACTTGTTTTGCACGACATGAATTAATGTCCACAAGAGTGAAATTGCCAATTTAAAAGTGTACTCATTAACTACATGAAATCATATGATCAAACATGATTAATCTTCCTAATTCCCTTTTAACTCACTTAGTGAATTTTTCTCATTTCACATTATGCTACACAAGGCATTTCATAATTCTCATTGTCAATTCCACACTTCTCAATACGTATTAAACTAGTGTAACTCAATTGAATTAATCAACTTACACAACATTAATACTTATATAATACAACTTAATTAACCAATAATTAATCCGAGTTAATTAATTAAACCTTATTCAAATCCATTCATGGATAACTTAATCATCATTTAATATTTTTATTATCCTTATGAGTCCTTAATACCCATTACTTGAATTTTAATTTCTGGCCGATTCATAGACCAAGACAGCGACTCCACTGGTCATAAGCTTGGTAATGGCGGCAATTGCTTGCCATACCAAAAATCGAGCGAACAAGTTACGCACTAGCAAAAATGAAACATATGCTTCTAAATACTTTACACACCCTCCTTAAGCGTTAACTCGTCTAATCATAAATCCTCTCTTTGATTTCACATCATCTGTTACTATTTTCCTTAACAATTCAAGGATTCACTTCGAGTTTTAAAACTCTATTTCCCTTATTAGTTTAACCAACTATACATCTCCTTTACGATTTTATACCACCAATAACACGAAACTGGAATATAACACATACGTAAATTCCTTTAATCTTTGCTTCTCACCGTGTATCAATTTACTCAATAATTCTCTAACCACTTTAAAGGTATATCAATTTCCTTCTCTCGTCAACAACGTACACGCATACAAGTCTAAGCATAGCACGCGTCGAGTCTTTAATTGTATTCAATATAGTACACTGAGTGGTTTCCCACAAACAACCAACAAATTAGTTTCCGTCTCGTCTACACTATTTTCATAGTGAGTTAGATCGGTTACCAATTCGTATATACCTCCGCTCTCTGAAGGAATCGTTTAGCCCAGTTCCTATACGTCAACCATTAAAGAGTAAGATTGCACTGCCTTAGACTTGATATTCACTCGTACATATACACAAGAAATTGGTGATTATCAAAAATATTTTAATGTCACCAACTTACTACAATAAAATAATTTTATAAATTATTTAATGTCGATAGATAAATCTTATCCATCTTCATATCAATTCATCTCTACAATTTCTAACAAATATATAATAATGATATATATTTATTAAACACAATATTACTTATTACATAGCTCATATTACCCTATGTTACACAATACCACATACCTCGTAACACATATATATTTTTATTTGAACCCTAAACATGCCTTAAGAATTTTATCTACTAAATTCTTATTTTAATATTTTCCAAAAATTTGGGTTCTTACAATTATTATTTAATTAGACAGTTCTAGATCGAATTCCAGATTAATTATGAACATCCCGAACAGGGAAAACTTTTATGCGCCAAAAGTGGATCAGATGAACGAACTTATCATTCAAACATGTAGTATTGATCAATACAGGGCATAATGGGCTGATCACCCTCCGTGTCTGTAAGACAGGATGGTTTGCAGATGAAGTTCTGTTTAACCTTTTCAAAAATTAAAAATAAAGTTCATAGTTTGTCAAACTATTTCCCATTTATAGTCAGTACGTAGTTTCAAAAATGAAATTTAATTAATATGTAGTTCAGTATTGTTTCAGCTTACTTCATAACTATTTCTTCGTTGTAGAGTGTTGTCCAAAGAAAACATTTAAATCTTTCAGATGATCTTTATTCATTGCTATTACTTGATAGGCACTCAAATGCTCATTCTTGCTTTAAATTTAAATGTTTTCAGCTAAGCTAGCCCGACCTGAAGGTTCCGACAAGGACAAAGGGAAGGGGAAGCTGAAGGAATAGGTTACATTATGTTGTTATGACTTCTTGTAATAAGATAATATAATATTTATCATGTAATGTAAGACTTAAAGGTTCTCAAGACTGGGAAGGTAGATAACTTTGATATAATAATTTTATTTAATCAATACATTAAGTAGTTGAATGAATGTTATCGTGGAGCACCAAGTACGGGTTTTAAGTACTCAAATTTGGGGGCGTCACAACATGGTATCAAAGCTATAAGCATGAATTTGAAGAAAGAGCCAGAGCCTTTTCTTTGGTGACATCCCTTTAAGGAAGGCAAAAAGCGAATTTTTTCCGTAGGGGACGTCGAGCCAGTCGGTAGCGAGTTGATAGGTATCACTGTAGGGTGCTATGGTTGGAAGTACCATGAGTGCTACAACATGCTATCAAAGCTTTAGGGTTAGAAACCTTAGGTCGGAGAATACCTGAGGCTATAACCTTAGGACAGAGGGAAACGTTGAAAATATAAATAACTCAAATAGAGTTTAAAGGAGATGAATTAAATAAATTCATCATAAAACAAAATAAAAGATAACTTATATAAAACTATTATTTGTTGTGTGTATATACTATATGTACTAATGAAGATAGTTTGTGTGTAGATGTCAGGCAAAAAAGGATTATTATACGCTTATAACATGAAGAAAGATCAAATTAATACACCTGAGCAAATATCGAAGCCAATAGCTGAAATAGAGGCTCACGTTGAACCAGACCCGGAAATGGTAAAACTAACAGATAGTGATTCGGACACTGAAGTTGAAGGTGATCAAACATCAACAGAAGTGCAGAATCTGCGGGGCCAGGTTGTTTCTTTAGAAAAGTTGATGGAAATAGAAAAGCTATTTAATAGTCAATTGTAGAAGGCGTTGATCGAAATAATAGAAGAATAAGATAAGCTTAAGATCCAAATAGATCAGATAAGAGCTAAAAGCAGAATATCAGGTACAACTCTGAGCAAGAAGGGGAAAAAATATGAACGACCAGGAATTAGAAAATTCTGAAAGCCTTAGCAAAATAGGAAAGCGTACAAACTATAAAAGAAAACGTAGGGCATGTGCAAGACAGGGAAAAAGATATGTTACATTTGCGGCTATGAGGGACATACCTCTCTTTATTGTCCCAACTATAAGCAAAGTACATGTTTTAATTGTGGGTTGGAAGGTCATCGGGCGAAAGATTGTCCAAGATCAGGAGAAGGTGTAGGGAATAAGTAGGATTAGTATTTGAATATGTATGTTTAATGATATAATATGTATGTAATGTAATATTCCTAACTTTTGTAAAAGTGGTAGTAGCAAATCCCGACTTTTGTGATCATAAAGGGATAGCGGATGCTTATAACAATATGTGTTATCCGGTGTAAATTACTATGAATGAATGTGGATATATGAAATAAATTTTTATGTATCTATCTGATAATTTGATAATACAGTAAACCAAGTTTCAAAATTTAATATTTTGAGTATATGATTATTTGAGTTTGAAATCACGCGTTATATGTTAAACATATACGATAAGACATAGAATATAAATCAATAAAAAGATAATTTATGATTTTATCAGATAATGCCGCCAAGAAGACAAAATTGAAACCAAAGAGTTGAAGAATCGGTCAACAATGCTGGAGGACAACAACAACCAGACCCAATACAGAATTTTGCTAACATGATAGCTCAAGTTATGCAGAATGCAGTACCAGATGGGGGAAATCAGCCCAATAATCGATTAGGAAATTTTAAAGACATTAAAGTAGTAGGACAACTAGAGTTTAGAGAGATAACTGACCCTGTAAGAGCTCAGACTTGGATAAGGGAGATAGAAAACGCTTTTGTGATCGCTAGGGTAGCTGAAGGGCAAAAGACAGATTTTTCCACTTATATAATGAAAAGGGAGGCGAATTTTTGGTGGGAGGCAAATCAAACAAGAGCTGGAGTAGGAGAGGTGACGTGGACTAGGTTCAAAAAACTTTTCTTTGAGAATTATTTTTTGAATAGTATGCAGGCTAGGATGGAGGTGAAATTTCTGGAGTTGAAGCAAGGGGACATGTCAATTGCGGAGTATGCGGCAAAATTTAATGAATTAGTTAGTTTCGATCCACATCAAGTGGATACGAAAGCGAGGAAGGCACGAAGGTTTGAGGTGGGCTTAAAACCTTGGATCTACAACAAGGTGGCGGTGTTACAGATTAGTACTTTTGCAGCATTGTTGGACAAGGTTATCATAGCCAAAGAGGGAAGTGAAGCCATGACTCTATACAATAAAGAGAAGAGGAATAAGGCTAAGATTGAAGGAGCTATCAAAATGGAAGGGAATAGTGGAAGTAAGATGGGAAAGAGAAAAGGGGACAATTTAGGAAATATCAAAATTAAGCTAAAGGGTGTGAAGAAGCAGGTGTTGCAATGTGGAAACTGTGGGAAGAACCATTCCGGAGAGTGTTTGAAAGGAAAGTATGTGTGTTTTAAGTGTGGACATGAGGGACATATCTCTCCCAATTGTCCTAATCCAAGGATGAATAGTGGTTGTTTTATTTGTGGATCAATAGAACATAGGTTAAGGGAGTGTCCGAAAAGGAGAGCTGATGGGGGAAATGTCAATACGGGGAAAAGCAGTTGGACGTTAGCAATAACTGGTCCAACTCCACCAACCAAATCAACCGTAAGGACCTTCAATATGACAGTTCAAGATACGGTTGTAGCAGGAGATGGAGTTACAGGTATGAACCCGACCAACAATATTAATTTAACCTATTCTCTTACCATAAGTTTGATATAATAATATAATAAATCACTAATAAAAATATTTTTTTTTGAAAGAAGAATTTGAGTTTCGGATTCGTAACACAAATCTTATAAGGAGGGGAGAATAGAGTAATTCAATTTTTCATAATTAAAAATCTAAGGATAAAATATTAATATTAAGGGTAAGGTAATGGTGATTCCGGGGACGGAATCTTTATAAGGAGGGGATAATGTAAAGACCCAGAAATTTTTGAATAATTATATCAGTATTTTTACAAATAATTTTTTTTATTTACAAATAATATTTTGAATATATGTGATAAGGATTTAACAGGATGGTCAATTTAAAATTTTTAAGTTGGCGGATAATGAAAGTTAAGTCGGATATGGTCCAGAACCCTAATTCGTGGATTATGAACAAGGAATGAGAATATTAATATATAATAATTATATTTCAATGTGATATGTATGTACTATATGTGTGTATGGTTTAATGTTGATCAGAAATAACAGAGTATTAGAAAACTCTAAGTTTAAACTGAAAACCCTAATTCAAATCCTAAATAGGAAACTAAGAATGATTATTAATCAAGTAAGTGTGATCAAGGAGATATGTTAGTGATTATGAATATAATTAGGGAAAACCCTAATGATGTTGTATAAACCATAATTGTTAAGTGTGAAACCCTAATTTTATTACGAGAAACCCTAAGCCCTAATTTTAAAACCATAATTGGTGATTAGCAAGCCCTAATGTTAATTAGCAAATCTTAAGATTAAAAGTTATGGGAAATATATGAAATTACCAAACTACCCTTAAAATTTAAGTGAAAAAGACCAAAATACCCTTTAGTGTGTAAAATAACCAAATTACCCTTTACTTAAAACTTAAGTTAAGAGATTGTTCTAGAATTGCACGACTCACCATGCTAAGATCTCCCATGTGTGTAAAATCCAACCAACCTTAGCTCATTTGACACCTTGCAAGATTAGGTTTAATGCATCAAAGTACATAGATTTTTAAAGAGATATAAAAATAAAAACTTAAGCTCATTTTCTAGCTATCACTCAACCAACTATTCTCTCTCTCTCTCTAAGCCACGAAATCTTTTAGCAAATCAGTCCCCAAACAACCCTCTAGAACATCACAAACAGATTAAGAAGCAAGGATTCAAAGCTTGTTAAGAAAGAGGTATAACCCTAAACTCATCCTAGATCTTGTATGCTCAATCAAATATGGTGTTTATGTGTTTATTTAAGTGTTAGAAGATTTTATATGATGATCTATGGTGTTACATCATAGATCTATAGCATCAAAGTGCTCAAGAATTAACTTTTCAAAACTGTCCAAGAACCTTAGATTTAAGTCCTGACAATCAAATGTCAGAGGCCATAGATATGGGTCTGTTAATGATTTTGTGTGTTTGATATTTTAGACTTGTAGTATGCTATAAGGACTTTGATATGGACTTGAAATCATGCTTAGATCTTATCCATAATACTAGTTATTCTTGGTCAAAACCCGTTAACCGAGCCTGACCAAGGGTTTCTGGGCAACCCAGAAACTCAAAACCAGTGTCTGACAAGATTTTCTAAGGCTCATATCTGTTAGATGTAAGGAGATTTAGAACTGTTGTTGTATCTAGTTTGTAGCCTGTTAGATAGACTCTAGATCCATGCCTTTATAGCACTCAAACAATCAACAAATTGTAAGTAGTGGATGGTCAAAGTAGCTCGCTCGACATTAACTTTTATTTTCTGGGTAACCCAGAATTTGTTTTTCAGCGTCTGACAAGAAGTTCGTGGTCCTAGATCTTGCATGTGTTTGATATATTACTTGTGTTATTTTATTTAGATTATACTCTTGTATGTTGTTGCCTCTTTTATAGTTCTAATAAAAGAGCTCTAACTCATCTGAAGCATACACGAATCAACAAGTGTCTGAGAGTAAGTAGAGTATCGATCCCATAAAGAAAGTTGCTAAATTTAAACTATCATTCATCAATTAACTCACCAAATTTATATGCCTAGACTAATGACTAAAATTGTTAAATTAAACTAATTGTGAATAACAATTGAAAATAAGAATACAAATGGAATAAATATAATCTGGAAATAATGGGATCCTAACTTCATTTAATATTTCATCTAATCGCCACTATCATGCGAGAAGTGTTCACATATCACAAAGAAATAGCCAAGAGCATGAATAGAGTTATAACCATTTTCAATGCACTATAACCTACTTACACAGCATCTACAGATGTTAGACTCTATGTAATCACCAATACAACCAAAATCACTATATGTCTATATGAAATTGCAATTATATTGATTTTAAGCTCAAGCCTTTATTCTAGCTCATACGGTGAAATAGTATATGCCTATCTGGTTCACAAAATAAGCAAGCCATATACAACAGCCCCATATTTACAAGCTATCAAGATTATAATTCATACCTATATGTTCATTGTCAATTCCATACAAGTACTGAGACGAATGGTGATCAAGCATTCATACATGTAAAACAACCATGACAGATATTTCATATGATATGCAAAACAATCCTAGCATTTAAATGTGCAACCAAACTACATATTAAAATCCGTTAGAATCCCATAATAGAATTTAGTTTATGGCTGAACCAAAAGCCATTATGGGATCAACGATAAACATGATCAATAAGCAAACAATTGAAATAAGAAAGATAGAACAATCATACCCAATCGCTGAATAGAAATCAATGATCAACGTTTAAATCCTCATAGAAATCCAGTAAATAAGAGTAGAAATCCACAATGGTAGATAATCCCAAGAAGAATTGGAAAAGTAGAAGTTAAGGCTTCGTTCTACGTTGGAATCTCTTCCAAGGTGTAAAACCTCGTTATTATGATGAAAATACGCTTAAAGTTATCAAGTTATTCACCTGACACCCGTCAGAATCATTTAAAAACCAATTATAATTCATTTATTTAAAAATTAAAATTAAAACAAAATTACAACATCGATCGTCGCGTCGTCGCCGCCTCTCCGATCTATGTCTCGTGCGGTAGCGAGACTTACTGAAATCTCCTTTGTCCAGCCAACCTCTCGCGGTAGCGTCTCCTTTCCTTGACAGCATGACTTGTAGTAGGTCATCATCGTGATACGTCCGGCATTTCGGTGGTAGCGTGCTCTAATTTGTTATCTTGCATGCGGTTTCTTTGCCATGAAGTTACGGTTACGGTTTTTTTTTTGCTAAATCTTTATTCTTTCGCTATTTGTTCTTTTCATGCTTTATCTCTTGCTCCATTGTACCTCCATGCCATGCACATCCTCGTTTTTGCCTCGCCTTCACTCATTTATTCGCCACGTGCCTTCTAATACCACCAAAATTAAGCCAATTCCTGCACTTATTCACCAAAAGGAGTTTTAAGTAAATGCAATGCAAAATAACATGAAATGCAACTAAAACACAATAAAATGTACTTGAGATGGGCACAATTCGCATGAATTGGTATTCAATAAGTAGGTAAAAATACCACTTATCAAATACCCCAAAACTTGAACTGTTGCTTGCCCTCAAGCGATGCATACTAATGAATAATGAAAATGCAACTACAAAAATATGCAACTACTCTATGATGCAAATTAGTCTCAAATAATCCCTGCCATGACAGAATTTTAGCCCAAATTACCTCAGTGAATCATCGAGAACCAAGAATATTATTTCACTATAAACATAACATCATACACTCAGATAATTTCATATATGCTATAGAGATGTTGTGTGTGTGTGTGTGTGATGTTCACCAAAACTTGTTCTAAGCAAAGAATACATATGCTACACTGCTCCAAACAGAAAATTATAGTCTAAAGCAAGATTCATGTATATTCATGTAACGCAGACTGTTTTAACATATCAACACAAACTAAGGTTCAACAATGGGTTTATTACTTTATTGCTACTCACGAGGGTGATTTCCGCACTTTCCCGCGGTGTTTATTGCTATATTTCTTTCCTTTTTCTTTTTTTTCACATGACTGTGCAATGTCTCAATCCATTAGGCACACTGCTACCCCTTAGCGAGCTTTCAACCAACGACTCCCAGACTATGAAAAACCTTAGGGAGCTAGGTGTAGAGACAATCCCCTCGGGCATACTTACTCAAGTAGCCAGGGCCCTGAATTAAGACTAGCCACGTTATTACTATTTTTTTTATACATAGCATACCCATGTTT
The DNA here is from genome assembly GCA_020205615.1 of Panax quinquefolius. Lineage (NCBI taxonomy): Eukaryota > Viridiplantae > Streptophyta > Magnoliopsida > Apiales > Araliaceae > Panax > Panax quinquefolius. The sequence continues at coordinate 35,729,977 of CM035168.1, read as the reverse complement.
TCCCAAAATTTGCATGTCAATGGCTCATACAGTCTACAACACTTTCCACATGTTTCTCTTTTTAAAACTACATGTTCTATCAAGCAATGCAACACACACTTCTTAAACGTACAAGTAATTGTGAACACGTTTGTGTATACCGAAAGCATTTAAACAGCAACATGAATCTCATCGTGTAAAACATTATATCTCAGCTCATGTTATCCCAAACATTCTCAAATCCTTCACAATTCACTATCGTCATTGGCTAGGCAAAAATTTTTATTAAGCAAGAATTTGTGTGAGACATGCAACTAAAACATACTATCACAATCCATAATGAATAAAAATTAAAAATTTCTGCAAAAATTTAACTAAACATATAAACATGCAATAGTTAAATAAAACTAAACTACTATGCTATGCTCCCCAATACCCCCAAACTTAAAATATTCAATGTCCCCATTGAATGAAGGTAAAGTACAAAAAAACTCCCCCCAATGATCGGCCGACCACCTCCTCGGGTGGTGAATGCAGTGGTGGATATGGCATCTGCGATTATGGCCCGTAAACCACTCTAGCATTGTTCCTTGCTGCGCGAATGCTTCGGGCAAGGCCCTTGTGAATCCCGTAGCAAACATCCCAAAATTGTAATACATGGCGCTGACTTTGCGCTCCAACCTTCGAAGCTATCGATCACTAGGAACCGGGTGTGCTCAGGTGGATGGGCCGGCCTCATCGGGCTGAGGGGGCTGCTGAGATGGCGCTGGGAAGGTGGGGTGGATGATAAAACTCAATCCTCGCGGGTGTGGTTCACCACCCGTCCACTCCTTGAACTTGGCGATTGTGGCCGTAGTGATGTCGTGGCTCGGTTTCTATAGTTGCTTGTCATTCCACGGGACTCCCTGTTGGATACAAAGTATGGCTGCCACCGATGCATGTGGGATACTCCCAGTCATGCTCTCCCTTGATAACGCACATGTTTTGATGAATTAAGTGGTAAGCGTCGATATACTTGCCGGTGATAATGCCCCATAAAATGATCGCTCTCTCGATAGGTACTTCATGCTTGTGAGGGGACGGAATTAATTTGGTGCATATGAACAGATTCCATGCTTGGGCATAATGATTCAAGGAGGACGCTGGAAAAGATTGAGGCTCTTTCGTCCCTGGTTTATAATTCCATTTGGTTCCTGGGATGCACAAATTCGAAATTACTACGTCCAAGTCCGTCATCAAATGTGCACCGGTAACCCAATTCGCAGACCCAGTCGATGGTGTATCAGTTATTCCAAACACTGCTCTGATGGCTGAGGGATGAAAATCCACTTGCACTTGGCGAACCAGCGTTATCCCTCCTTTTAGTTCCACATCCTTTGTGTTCGCGTAGAACTCCCGAACAACTCCCATGGGAATAGGCATAGGCGTTGCAGCTAGGCTAACCCAGCCTCTTTCTCGCAGTATATTCCATAGGTGTCCATCTTTCTTATCAGGTTTAAATCCTTGTTCCTTCACAAACGATTTCGTCAAGAGGTGGTAATAATCTTGTTGAGCTTCCCGGCTGATAAATTTTCTGTGTTCCGTGATATCCTCGTCGTGATCACTAGATGATGAGTCGGATGATGAAGAGATGGAGATGGAACGTATCCTTTTTGGTCCCATGAGCAGATGATAGGTAGAGAATATAGATGCTCACTTTGGATGAGAGTACCCCCAAACTTGCTTGTGACACTCCCCGCAAAAACCCTACATTTATGCTAATGGAGAGAGAGCTGTGTATATGAGCGATGAAGAGAGTTGTATGATTATGGGAGAACAGAAGAATACGCTTATATTATGGCATGTGAGAGACCAAGTAGACCACCACTCAGATTCTTAAACTTAAAAATTTTTCAACCCCACACAATCATGCAAGGCAGCCATAAAAATTTTCTTATAAATTTGGCATGGCAGCCATGAGTAACTTTCCTGGAATTATAAGCTACTAACTTCCGGTGACGGCACCGTGTGGCTGCGATGTAATCTACATGAATGCACACTATATGCATGATTTATATATTAGTGATGAGTACAATTGAAAACACCTACATGAACAAGAATGCACCACAAATTATTCATCAGGCATGGAATAGAATTGATTTAACTACTACTCTATTAAAGGAATAAAAAGAAAGTAAGAGTAAAAATAATGGGTTGCCTCCCATCCAGCGCTAAGTTATAGTCAATTAGCTTGACTGTCTCTAAATCTCATGTCGACAAGAGAATTGAGGTGGCGTTACATACATCCACCTCGCCACCAAAGTAATGCTTCAATCTCTGGCCATTTAATTTAAAAGGCTTGTCTGGAAACTGATCATATACTTCAACTGCACCATGCGAGAAAAGACGATCATCACTATAAATGGACCTGACCATCTCGATTTGACTTTTCCGGAAAAAGTTTAAGTCTGGAATTATAGAGCAAAACCCTTTGTCCCGGTTCAAATGTCCTTTCGATGATCTTTCGGTCATGCCATTTCTTCACTTTCTCCTTGTACAACTTCGAATTCTCATATGCCTGTAATCTAAATTCATCTAACTCATTGAGCTGGAGTAGACGTTTCTCCCCTGCAGATGTCAAATCAAAATTGAGCTTCCGTATTGCCCAATATGCCTTATGCTCTAGCTCCATAGGGAGGTGACGGGCTTTGCCATACACGAGTTGAAAAGGCAACATGCCTAACGGAGTTTTGTATGCTGTTCGATAATGTAAGACCCCAGTTTTTATAAATAAAGATGAATTTTCTATAAATATTATTTTTGAATATTATGGAATAATTTGATATAATGTTATAGTTGTGGGTAATATTTATAAATTTTGCAAAGTATACAAGTGGTTATATTATATTCGATTGGTCGGGGAATATTCGGTTTAGCAGGGAATATTCGTACAACGGCTCAATCATTGGTGGACCCCACAACAGAATTATTGTCGGATTGAGAAAAAGACAAAAATATTTTATTGAAATAACGGCGGAAGTTTTACTGGTTGATCTTTGTTGAACTACTCGGTAGTAAAAGAAATGCGATGTCGTGTGGTTGCGTAGTAGCACTGTGGGTATTGATTATTGATGCTTATGTGAGAAGTCACTTAGTTTGATTCCATTATTGTCGATTAATAATATGAATTATTATAATGATAATGACGTTTTATTTTATTCAGTATTATTAACGTAATAAAAGCGAAACATCTTTATATAAAAGCAAATACTTTATTAAAGTTATTTTATAAATAAAATATATTATATTTTATTATGCATAGTGTTGCGTAGTGTTTTTGCATAGTGTTTGCATAGTAAAATGTTTTTATATAAATAGAATATATTATATTTTATTTAAAAGATTTTGCTTTAATTATGGACCGTCGATTAAAGTAAATCAATCTGGATGATTCATGGATTAGTTCTTATGCATTCCATTTTCCTATAAATAGAAGCTCATTCCTTCATTATTTTCTTACGAATTCATTGAAACTCTAGAGAGAGAAATTATAGAGAGAAAATATAGAGAGAAAGTTATAGAAAGAAGAAGAGTATTACTTTACTTCACTACTTCTTTATTCAGTTCTTTTACGGTGAGGGGTGTTATTCTTTCTTCTTGAAGAGAACTTACATTATTCCATTCACTATTATTACATTGGAATAACCTATAAAAAGTGGCATACCCTATACATAACTTTGTATATCTGGCATACCCTATACTTGGTGAAATCCTTATGTTATTCCATTGCTTATTATTACATTGGAATAACTTTTGTATCTCTGATTTACCTATACTTGGTGACATTCTTCTATTATTACATTGGAACATCACATGCATGTGTTTTACAGGACTGGTTAAAATCTTTATTATTATTACATTGGAACATCACATGCATGTGTGTTTTACAGGACACAGGTTCCGTCTTTATCATTCATTGGAATATCCTATCTGTGTTTTACACCGGATGCAGTTCCATCTTTATTATTACATTGGAACATCACATGCTTTGTGAATTTCACCCGACTTTGGTTCCGTTATTATTATTACATTGGAATAACTTTGTCATCTGCAATCTGCGCATGCATGGTGATTTCTTTTGTTATTCCATTCTTTATTATACCCGGTTGGTTAAAACTATGACTTCTATACTCCATGAAATTAGTAGAATATCCTTGATATTTGCGTTTCATCCATGTCGTGTTGACAATTTGGGCGTTAATAAATCTGGATAAAATAATTCTTGAACTTGTTTTATTGAATTCTTATATCATTGTCATCATCCTCATGTTTATATTTTTTTTAAAGTCATACGTGGCACGTAGAGCATGGATGGACTTGGTATGATTATGACCGAGGATTATTCGGTGTAATCATGACCGTAATGTTACAAATGATGTGGTAAAAATCCTCGATGGCAGTAGTGCATTGATGGATGATTGTTGGCATGATCATGACCATTAATGAATACACAACTATTCTTGGCCGTAGTGCGAGAATAATTGTGATCGTGATACTAAAGAATATCCTTGGCCGTAGTAGTGGGGGTGATTCGATGATGTGGATTATTTATTAAAGTGAGTCTCAAATATAACGATGATGAAAACCTTTTAAAATCATAAAAGATAGTAGATTTTATTTTCTACTTGACTCTTTTAATGGATTGCGTATTCATTGCAGCTAAACCGGTTTATCTATTGTATTTTATCGGTTTAACATTGTTGAAGACTATTGATAATTTATTTTGCATTATCTTAGTCATAATATTTCTTCTTGGGCTAGTTGAGCTCACCCTTTCTTTTTCACTTTCTTCTTGAAATGAGAATATAAATGACTTAGTCGGGAAGCGAGTGATGGTCCCGAAGATAGCATTAGTAGTCCTCACTATTACGTGAAATAGTGTGATAATAATTGTAATGAGGACTTTTTGTTTGAGTTTGTATAATATCTAGTAGACGATATTTGTATTTAAACTTACGATTTATGTCGTATTGTACCACGGCAGTTATGTTAATAAGTTGTATTTAAATTACATACCATGTAAGTGGCGACCCAAGATGGGTGATGTATACCTAATTTTGGGGGCGTCACGAGATAAGCTTCCATCTGACATCATCTAACTTCAACGACCGGTCCTTCCATGTGGGATTCATAACTTTTTCCAGATTCTTTTTACTTGCGATTTGACACTTGACTTGACCATTTGTTTTGCGGGTGATCTGTTGTAGCAATCACGATGATTCACTGCGCATACTTAGCCAAAGAAGGTATAAAGCTCTGTTATGCGAAAATGACCGCCTTCATCACTAATGATAGCCCTTGGGGTCCCAAACCTCATGAAAATGCTTTTGTGTAGAAATCGAGTATATGACCTTGGCATCATTAGTTGGAAGAGCTGCAGCTTTAACCCATTTTGAGACATAGTCCATCTGCGAGCAAGATGTAGAGATTTCCACGGGGAAGAGCGAAGGGTCCCATGAAATCAATCCCCATACATCGAAAAATTTCTACTTGAGGATTGTATTCAATGGCATTTCATTTCTTTTAGAGATGTTGCCCACTCGACATCTATCACAATCATTGGACAAAATCTGATGCATCCTTGAAAATTGTCGGCCAAGAGAATCCGAACAGTAGCACTCTAACCATTGTTAGTTCTCCACCGTAGTGACCTCCATACACCGTTGAATGACACTCTTCTAAAATCTCCTCGGTCTCGCTTATATGGAATACACCTTCGATCACTTGATCGAGCACTATTTAAACAAGTATGGCTCATCCCATATATACCATTTGACATCGTGCGCGAAATTTCTTCTTTTGATAACCTACCAAGTCGGAAGGTACCATCTTACTTACGGATAATT